>SELE01000018.1:600000-1003192 GCA_009805495.1 Pezicula neosporulosa
GATAGTGCGACCAGCAGCTTGGGCGGCGGCCTTGATGGTGGCGATGTGATCGGGCAACGTCTCCAGCGCGCTTTCGATATGAGCTCCGCCTGGTGAGGTGATGAAGATGAGATCCGAGTAGCGTACTGCAAAGTCGATGCCAGCTGCGGAACCAGTTGCATTCACAAGTATTGGGCGACCGTATAGCGGCTTGGGGGTAATCCAGGCATTTTCTAGCTGCCAGGGCGATACTCGTCCTTTGTAGGACAGGTTCTCGGTCTCCCCCCAAAGGCTGTTCACAACATCGAAAAGCTCACCTGCCATCTCATATCGCTTGTCATGCTCGATGCGCTGCCAGCCGAACATTTCGTGCTCGACGGCGCGATGTCCGGTCACTATATTGATGCCCCAGCGGCCCTTGGCGATGTGGTCCAGTGTGGCACCGTATTTGGCAATGTGCAAAGGATGCAGTGGTCCATACAGGACATGCATGGTCGAGATCAGCATGATCTTGCTTGTTACTGCGGCCATCGCACCAAGAGCCACAAAGGCATCGAGCGAAGCTTCGCCGTCGTAGCCGCCTTTGGGCAGCCACTGTGTACGGCTAAAGGCGAGCTCAAAGCCCAGTTCTTCGGCCTTGCGGACGAGGTCGACATTGTAGTCAAAGGTCCAGCTGTTGCTTGTAGGTTGGGAGGAGAGCTTGATGTCCTGTAAGTTGAGAAACAGACCTAGTAGTAAGGGCTGGCTCGCCGCACGACTGAGGGGACTGTCGTCAAAGTCGAAGGGACCCTTGAGAAGCGGGCCGCCCTCTCGTACGGAGACAGCAGTAGCCATTGTTTACAGTAAGATTGCGTAGTGATCGGTAAGTGCAGTCTTGAGATGACTGAGTATCTCCATTAAATCATTTTCCCCGCGAAATGTTTTGGACTCCGCATCAGAAAACTAGAAATGTATCGGCGTCGAGTAAATGACGTGTGAATGAGCTTCGATGTCGAAATAGCTGTCGGACCCTAAAAGAGTGGGTAGTTAAGCTTATACTCCGTATAAAGGTCGGTTCCGCGGAACCGAGAATGGGTATAATCTGCTTCTGCATCCCAGAACAGTAGTCTCAGTGTAAGTATATAACATATCGCGCTGTGTTTAAGTCACTGTCACGTACGTACAGTATTTGACTTGGCGCCTTGGCTTTCGCTCTCTGAACCCCGCTATTGTTTACTTCTGATCCTCTCCAGCCAAAAATGGCGTGGTTCTGTCATTCACGGAATTAAGTGGCCAGTGCCATCTATCAGCGATGCCAGTTGAAGCAGTCCTATGGACCCTCTGCCACTGCCTGCTACTTGATAACCGGCTGGCAAATTGTTCAATGAACATATTTTTCCTTACCAGCATTTAATGAGAAATTTTGACTGCTTATTGCGCAATAGCGATTTCGCCTAGATGCGACCAAGAGGCCATGGTTGGTGGTCAACCGCAAAGCGATAAGATGGCCAGCGTGTACTGGTTGGAAATACCAATTCTACAAGTATCATTGTCATTTACACGTGAAACTAGTTATGTCTTCCGTTCCAAGGAAGAAGTGGTGGAAGATCCAATGGTACTTACGGGGATGCATTTTACGAGGGATTCCTATTGAGACATCCCCTTTCAAGACGTCTTTTCTGGAGACATATCTTGGAAGCAACAACTCTAAATCCCCTGCCAAAGAATTAATTGCTAACTGCCTCTTTACGGACAGGTACTCAGATGACGATTCGTCTGAGGAACGTAAATTCATCGTCAAGTTGGACATGATTCTGGTGCCGTATTTAATCGTCGCATACTGGATAAAGCACATTGATTCAGCAAATTTGAGTAAGCTTTCCTCTCTCTGTGCTTGGTCCCGTCCTTATATTACGAGGTTAACTTTTGTAACCCAACATCTCATCCACTAACATTTAAAAGCCAATGCCTACGTTGCGGGTATGAAAGAAGACCTCAACTTCAATGGCAACCAACTCGTTCAGCTTGGGTCAATGTATAGTGTTGGAGTCGTCCTTGGCCAACTTCCATTCATCGCTTTATTTACCTATATTCCAATGTACTGGATCATCCCGTTCATGGATATTATGTGGGGAATATTTACTCTTCTGCAATATCGGGCACAGTCATTTAGCGAGCTAGCCGCTTACCGATTTTTCGTTGGTTGGTTTGAGGTATGTCACTTCTTCTGAATCCTACCAGTTTTACTTACGTCTTTCCAGGCTGCGTTCTTTCCAGGTGTACATTTCGTGCTTGGTATGGCGCTCTCCTACACAGCCTACATCCTAGGTTAACTTCCGTTTAGGATCATGGTATCGTAGCCATGAGATAAACCGCCGTGGCGGCCTTTTCTACACTGGGTACGGTCTGGGAACAATGACGTCTAGTCTCGTTGCGTCTGGTGCATCAGCACAGCTAGACGGGGTTCGAGGGCTAGCTGGGTGGCGATGGTTATACATAATCTGCTTTGCCATGACCATCCCCGTTGGGATCGCAGGTTATTTCATGATTCCAGGCACTGTCGCTCTACCAAACCGCTGGCTTCTCACTAAGAAAGATATCGAAATTGCTAAAGCACGACTTGAGCGTGATGGGCATAGGACATCAGGGAAGTTGAAATTCCATCACATCAAGCGTATTTTCCGCTCACCCCGATTCTGGGCTATTGTCCTAATCGATATATTTTGGAAGAATGCTGGGTTATATAAGACCGCGGGAAGCTACCTACTTTGGATCAAGAGTCGGAATAGATACAGCACACCGAAAATTAACCAATTGGGGTCAATCGCACCGGGTCTCGGCATTTTCTGGGCTCTCCTCGCATGCTTTGCATCCGACCTTCTTATAGGACCAGTCTATGCAATTTCATTCTCTTCCCTGTGGAATTCGGTATGTTGCTTGATCCTGACCATTTGGTATGTACCTGAAGGTGCTACCTGGTTTGCTTTTACGACTTCATTTTGGGCAAACGCCATGTCGAGCGTTTTCCATGGGTGGGTCAACTCTATGCTCCGGGACTCGCCCGAGGAACGATCATCGACACTAGTTATTATCAACACTTTTGCGGAAGCTAGCACGGCAGTCTTTCCATTAGCTGTATTTAAAACTGTCGAGTCTCCACGTTTTCCCAAAGGATATCCTTTCTGTCTCGCCTGTGCTATCATGGTCATTGTTATAACCCATCTTTTGGACTTGTACGAGAAACGCAAGAAGTATGTTTCCCTTGCTCTAAGTCGATCCTTGTAGCTGACAGTAATGACAAAGGAAACCTGCTACGCTGGATGAAGGTGGAAGTGATGGAGACCAAGGTGGTGCGGATGGTGTGTTAAATCGGTTACTGTTGTCCCTAACAAGCAGGACTCGAGTGCGTTGCGTTTAAGTTAGAAATTCGTAGACACTTTACCATCGAGATCTGCAAGGAGGTGGCAATATATGAAAGAGTTGTTGTAAGTGAGTGATTGAAGAATAGTGAACAAAGGATTTTTGAAGTAGCAGATAGAATCACGTGTCATCTGATTTGGGACAACCTAAAAATACGTCGAGCTCGTATCGCATCCCCGCTATCAAAGGCCCATGTCCATCTACAGTTCGGAAAACTACTGCAGTCAGCTCAGCCGCATGCGCCAATAAATGCCAACTATTTATTGTCTATACCCCAAATGGCCCTCTCGGCTTGCTTTTCAATAAGGGGGGTGTCCCAAGTTGTACTGGCTGATAAGGTGAGTCGTGCAGCTCATTTTCTTGAAATCTCGTGGTCTGGTCTGGCTCATCGTCTCTCTCTCAACCATGTACTCCGTACAGGCTTTTCCATCAATACGGAGGTACTGAAGAATCGTCGAATCTGCCGTCGGGATTGAGGTTGTATGGTACGGCAGAGCAGGTGTAGAAGGAGTTAGGATTCTTGCTTGCAGCACTCTCGTTACACGCCCTCCTCGAAGTCGCGTCAACCCACAGCCTCTTTCTGAAAGAGTCACGGATAAACAAAACCAGTATTTATCTGTTTTGTTTTTGGCGAGATGAGTGTGGTGTTTGAGCTGGTTGACATCAGCAAAGAGGAAGCCTTTTTGCAGCGACCTCGTTCGGTAAGCATATCGTCAACAAGCAGCACCTCAACCCGGTTTTCCCCAGATGATTCGAACGATCCTCTCTTGAACCATTCCGAGTCTACTCGAGCATGCATCCCTCTCCCTCCAAAGCGTTGGTATCTTCGACCGCTCCGGCGTATGAGATATGCCCTTCTCACCACATATCGAAGGCTCTTTTCGATAGTCTTCATCGCAAACCTCATTATACTCGGCCTCTTACTCGGTCGTAAAGGTCGAAACCATAGATGGTCTGCGCCACTTCTTTCAGACGTCTCCAATGCTGCGTCTGCGAACCTCATGTTGTCTGTGCTTATCCGTCAAGACTACATTGTCAACACACTTTTCAGGCTCTGCTGGCGAATGCCCCTTTCAATACCTCTTCGAATCCGACGAACATTGGCAAACATCTACGAATATGGAGGCATTCATAGTGGAGCAGGCATATGTGCAGTGCTGTGGTTTACGTTGCTCACCGGGCTTCTGGGGAAGGAAATGTGGGGCCTACGGATTAGGGATCCTCATATCAAAATATGTACCTTCACGCTCATAAGTTTGCTCTGGATCATAGCGATCACCGCTTACCCACAAATTCGACGCTTTATGCACAACACATTTGAGCATATACATAGATGGGGTGGATGGGTAGCACTAGGACTTTTCTGGTGGGAGTTACATCTTCTCACCAACCAGATTGCACACCAAACCGGGCCAATGTCTCCTGGTGCCAATATAAAGCGTCTGCCTGCTTCTTCTTGGTTTCTCATTGTTTCTACGATTAATATTTTTCTTCCGTGGCTACGTCTCCGTAAACTTCATATCCAGCCGGAGCATCTTCTTTCTTCGCACGCTATTCGCTTACACATCACGGAAAAGGTCAAGAACTGTGTCGTCTATCGTATTTCTTCATCTCGATTGGGTGACTACCATGCTTTTGCCTGTATTCCTGAACGGGATGGGAAAGGTGGTTCTCTGATTGTGTCTAGTGCCGGAGACTGGACTCGTAAGACCATTGACTCACCAGCAAAGTACTACTGGACACGAGGAGTTCCTACTGTCGGTGTTCTCTGTATGGCACAGATCTTTCGCAAGGTTGTCATTGTGACGACGGGCAGTGGCATTGGCCCATGTCTAGGTACAATTATTGGAATACAAGGACGGACCTCGTGCCGAGTTCTGTGGTCGGCGTCCGGACCTCATAGGACCTTTGGCGATGAGATTTATAACGATGTGATGTCTGTTGATCCGCAGGCTGTCGTTATTGACACGAAAGTTGAAGGCCGGCCAGATTTGGTTCGCTTAGCGTACGAGCTATATTTTGAATCAGGTGCCGAAGCCATATTCTGTGTTAGCAACAGACAGTTGACAAGAAAGGTTGTTTATGCTATGGAGAGTAGAGGTATATACCCGCCTATGGACCTATTTGGGATTCTTAGCAGCAACCACAGCCACTTTATCCGGACAAGCGCTGCATAAGAAACAGCTCTTTTATCTTTGGATTCAAAGTATGTCAAGATAATTTGAGTGAAAAAGACTACAACTTTGGCACTACAGTCTCTGACCCGTCCAAAAACAACGCGACATGTCTAGCAAAGAGCTGCGAGTCCAACACATTGAGCTGCATCACCACCCATTGAAAAGCCAAACAGATCAATTTATTTTTATTTTCAGGACAGCAAGAAGGTCAATGACATGTGCAGCCCAGCCGTGCAGAGTTGTGGGGATTGTTCCTGAGGACTTTCCGATCCCGGCATTGTCCAGAAGGATAACGGGTCTGTTACTGGCGAGCTCGCTGACCAGAGCTGGTCCCAGAAGTCCATATTACCACGGAAATGCATGAGCATTAACAAGAGGAATCCTGGTGTTGTCCCTATGCGGCGGTATGCCAAAGCTGTACCGTTCGCTTTGATATACTCTGTCTCGGCAGTCTCTTGGTACGCCATTAGGATTTTGTTTTGGGTTTGGTAGGACAGCGATGGGCAATCGTAAAAGTGGATAGCATACTCGTAGACTTTTGAATTGCGGTGCTAAGAAATGGAGGATTCAATGAAGCAGACTTGCACTTGTAGAAACTATCTACACTTTCAACATTCTCTTGGTGATCAACATTCTCTTGATGATCAACAAAAGCTATGCCAAAACAAGGCAATGTTCGATGTTCGAATTGACCTGTAGGAGCGCTTGTGCTGAGCTACCCTTGTCTTGGAGTTACATCCGCTCAAGAAAGACCAATCAGACCAGTGAGCAGATATGCGAGGCTGAAGTAGACGCACTTGACTGAAAGGGGATAACGGTTGAGTAAGCAATTAGGCCAATATCTCCAGCAACCTTCGCCTTATGGTTAGACATTCCCCCGAGCGAAATTTGACCGTTTGCCTCATTGAACGCAACAAGAAATATATCCACTATGAAGCGGCCAGTATCAGACCGACAATATGCTTTTGTCAACGCCACGACACCGGATAGGAATCGCGATGAGGATGTACGAAAGTTGGTACGGACGCATGTGATGATCGAGCGCTGTCGTGACAAGAAACGCAAGACACCACCAAGGAAGTCTTCTGTTTCTCTTGCTCCAAGCTCGTCCTCGCCACCTACGCAAGCTCTGTGTAGTCAGCATGGAAACTTGTCCCCCAGAACTGCAAACTCGACGTCTCCTACCGACTGCCTGA
Source organism: Pezicula neosporulosa (assembly GCA_009805495.1). NCBI lineage: Eukaryota > Fungi > Ascomycota > Leotiomycetes > Helotiales > Dermateaceae > Pezicula > Pezicula neosporulosa. The sequence goes on from SELE01000018.1 coordinate 606,752, forward strand.
CCCATGTCGGCTACCCGCCGCTTTCGGTATCAGGTTTGTTCTCCTACCCCATTGAGATGAAGCCTCGAACACACGCTTTACTGCGCTTTTATATGTCGGATGTCACCCGTAGGCTATATCCATTGGAGCGCCACCTCACAATGAATCCTTTGAGGACAGCCGAGTGGTTCCAGTTCGCTTCATCAGACGACGCAATAATCCATGGCATGCTATATGCAGCTTCTCTCCTTATAGCCATGCTCCAAGGGAAACATGAGTCTGAGGATATCTCATATCATATGAGTCGGACTATTCAAATCATTAACAAGAGACTAAGGGATGGAGGACCTCTGCAGGACTCAACTATTATTGCAGTGTCGTGCTTAGCACTAGGTGGGGCTACAGTTGGAAACTTGGACTCGTGGCATACTCACATGCATGGTCTCAAGGAGATGATTCGCAGACGCGGTAGTATGTCTGATTTTCCAATAATTGTTCAGACAAAGCTACGACGAACCGACATATCTGGCGCTATTGACTGTGCAGCAAAACCATATTTGGATTTCCAACGAACAGAAAAGCCGACCTGGACCTTATTGCCTCGTACAACACTGGGAGCAACCAGGAAATGCATCGACAAACTATTAACCGCATGTGGAGTCAGTTCTGAGCTTGTAAATACGATGTCAGAATTGGCCTTTTTCACGAAAACAATCGACCTTGCAAAGTCCGGATCCATACCGGGACTCGACCCAGTTCCGTTCTCGGAAGATACGTACTGGATACAGTACAAACTTCTCTCCTTCTCATCCAACTCAGAGGACTCGATTCAAGAGCATGAATTTGAGATCGATAGAGCATGTCGGTTAGGAGCTCTTCTATACATGAAAGCGATACTTGATGAACTTCCAAATTCTACATCTGGACTCTGGCTAGGTTCGCCGATATTGCTTAATCAGTTCGATGATGCCCTTTGTCAGGTTGTCGTTGAGGAGTCAAACAAGCCATTGATGACTTGGCTTTGTCTCGTTCGCGGTTGTTTATCGAAGAGTGGTATGATCAGGGAATGGCTCATTAATCAGTTGGAGGGGCTCGTGAAGGGTAGCGCCATCGAGTCTTTCCGAGATAAAGATGTTGCTCTTAGTGAAGTCCTCCCGCTTGAGGAATTATTTGGAAAATATCTGCAGCAGCTATGGGTAGAGATCTTCATGAGATGACTTGTTGGCTCATTCGATTCTGCATGGCTCCTACATGTCGACTACCAGACATTTCAACCTTGGCCTAGTCTGGCAAGGAATACTTGGCTTAGCAAATTTGGACTTCTTACGGGCGAGTCTTTCCTGGCTATGTGTCAGCGAAGTCGAAATGACTTGATCAACTAGCAGAGGACACGGAACGAATGGTACTAGGATTCTCAACCCTTACTGCCTTTGCCAAGGTTAAGGCTAATAAGGCGTCTATGGACAAAATTTACTTATTACTCTTCTAGACCTCTTGATGATCATTGTCTAGAGTTGCACTAACGAGCTTATGAATCACTTCATCAACCCTTCCTTGGACTGGTACATTCTGGTAGATCAACTTATGTGGTTTTAGTTGCTCATTTAACTTGGCTACTTATTTTCTGGGTAGTATCACTGGACTTCGGTCACTCATTCGATTTGGGCCTATAGTTCGACGAGAAAATTCATGAAATTAGGCTATTTCCTTCACAGAGCCATGATTTTCAAACACCAATTCCTCGGATTGAAGTAAATTTTCGTTGTGGTTGCTTCCTGGCAGCTTCCTTGGCAGCCGAGTCTGCCTCTTGGTTCAGTTCTCTTCCAATACGCCAAAATTGTACATCCACCCCACACGTCTTCAGACACTGTATTTGCTGTAGCAACTTTTCCCAAAGATCCCGGTTTTTCACTGGTTTATTGCTGCTCGTACGCCATCCTCTTTCTGCCCAAACCTGGATCCGCTCGGTTACACTCCTGTCGAAAGCACCAAGTCAGCAATCATTTTTCTCGTGAATGGCAGGAGAGAAAAGCGCTCCCTAGCATAGCGAGATCTATGCTAAGAGTAATGAAGTATCTCCTAACCGTAGAGTAAGGCTCAGATGGTAAGGATTGTGTAGGAATACATACGCTGCAACATACTCTGAATCTGTCGCAATAACGAGCCGCCTCCAGCCTTCCCGTGCCATGGACGGTACTCCAGAGCGGCAATCACTGCACGAAGTTCAGCTCGATTGCTGGTTTGGGCATGAGGGATGCCAGTGGGTCCTTCCTCTTCGAGTCGGAAGGAGACGACACCGGTAGTTGAAACCGCCGCACAGGGTCCTTCACTTCGAAATACAAAAGCGCATCCAGCGGTCGGATTGGCTTGTCCGTTATTCAAGCAGGCACCATCGGCATAAATAAGGATAGTCTTATTATGCCATCGGTAGATAAAGCGCTCTGGCGTTCCCGCGAGGAAATTGTTGCTGCGGGTCGGGGGAAAGAGATCTTGAGGAGTATCGATGAAGGCTTCCACACTTGGAATAATGGAAGGGTCATCTTCCACGAGTACGGCTGAGTAGATGGTTGAACATTCATCCCAAAGAAGATCGATACTCTCCATTCTGAACCACCTTGTCAGTCTAAACAAATCAAAATAACCCACCGACTGCAAAGGAGGAACGGATGAATTACTGGGAAGTTGGTCCCCCAAGCGGCTGATATGAGGTTGAAGTTGTTGCGGGTACGGAGTGATTCTGGTAGATGTTGGTGATGAAGTTTTCCTTGGTATGGTAGGTCCTGGCAGTGATGATGGCGAATCACCAGAGTTTATATACCACCCTGAGGAATCAAGGAGAAGCAATAAGAGACTGGCTCAAAACAAAGAAGGAAGCTTGGAATGATGTACTTGTACCAAGTTAACAAAAAAGGATCTCTATTTCCTTCCAGAACTTCGGAATTCTACATACTTCTTTACCCAGAACCTTTATATAAAGAGAACAAGCTAGTCATTATCACTTTGAGACGTGGAACTTCCTTCTACTGTATCGAAGAGTAGGAGTCAACTCAAGTCTGGTATCTAGTAGTAACTCGAAAACAACTTCATCACTCCATCATACTATTTTTACGACGAATCATTGAATGTTCGTGCAACAATAATATCGTAGAGCTTGCGGTATCTAATTAATCAACACAATTGAGCCTTTGATAATAGTATCAAAGAATTACTAAAACGAAATGAATACCTACCACCATTCTAACTTAACTCACAAAGTAGGTACCGAACGTTCTCGCTATACTACACCCTCCATGGACCCCCCTAAAACCCTCGCCAAATTCAAGCCGGCTCGGTCCGGATGCACTAACTTCGTAGCGAGAGTAACCACCTAACCTAACTAACCGAGAAACACCACCACCTAAAAAAAAAGAGGTGCCTTGTCAAGAAACAAAAAAAAAACTCACCAATACTTCTCCAAAACTGAAGAACCTATTAAAAACGGTTTCCACCTCCCAAGATAGGGGAAGGAACAAAAAGGGGAAGTAGAGAAAAGAATTAAAAAAAAATTGTTCGATTATTCAAGGTGGGCCTTGAATCGCAGATATGCGGCTTCTGTGGATCGAACACAGTGCCTCCAGATAACATCGAATGTCTGAAGTTTTCTTCAGTCTGGCGCTCTCCCAAGTGAGCTAAAGCCGCTATGGGATGTGTGTTTGTTGGTTTAAAACAGCTTACTCTTAAATATCAAGTCAGTTTGAGATTGTGGGGTGTTGTTCTTAATCCGTAAGCGAGATTTTTGCGCGAAACCTACAGCCCTTGTGGTGAAATGCTTGAGGTTTCTTATTCTGGGTTTATTTTTAATAGATATGGATAGTTATGGACGATTATTGGTTTTTTAGGGGGACGAGGGGTTGTGGGATAAATTCGTTGTGGTTATTGTGTATGTATTATTACAATTCGTCTTCTTCCCTCTTGAGGATATCTTCCCCGCTACCAATACGGAGTATGAAGTAAATTGCGTTGATTACTACAGATGAGAATCTGATCGCTGCAACATTTGAGTTAAAATTGTGATAGAAATCATGATTCATTTGATATCAGTTCCGTATTCGAGTGGGTTTCAACAGTAGTAATCAGTTATTTCTTTACAGCTTCGTTATAATCTTGAGAGTCGAGGTCCAGAGTATAAAGAAGAGCAGCCCAAAAGGGAGCAACCTACACAGTGACTATTATGGTGAAAGAATGTGAAGAGAATTTCTCCTGGGCGGTGTTCACTCTGTTTAGTTTTTAGGATAAATGAAAGTTTCTCTGACAGTCACAATTAGATTACTACTGGCTGCTTCTAGCCTTTCAAAACAGCCCATTGCATATATTCTAATTACCATTATGCTTTCCAGACTATCCTGTCAATTGCCTCCATTTAAATCAGCAATTGTGCCCAGTTTCTTCCCAACTTGTGTTGCAGCCCCGGTCCTTCCTGCAGCCTTCGCAGCGGGCTGTGGTGGTGGGGGTACACGATGAATATTGAAAGGGGAATTTTCAGCGGCAGAATATGCATCGAACTAAGAGAGAGTAATGAGTCAGTAACGATACTTGATCTACCAAGTCGTCCCTGCAGAATCTATACTCACCGAAAACAAGCTAATCAAGTACAACCCAAAGAATGCAATGACTGCATCCGCAAACCCCTTCAGATTCCACGGCCTTGTCATACTACTTCGCGAAGAAGGACCACCGCCTAGTGTCCGACCTACAGACGAGTAAGCTGGTTTCGCAGGACCAGCGAGTTTGACGGCATTTTCGATCGCGGATGTGAGCTTTCGTGTGTCGGCGCCGCGGATTGTTTCGATTGCTGAACCCGAGCGGAAGATCATAAAAGTAGGCATTCTGTGAAAGGAGTCAGTTGTGTGTCGTGAATTCAAGACTGTATCCCAAGCTTACGCCGTAACACCATATTGGCGTGCTATTTCCTGCTGGTTGTCGACATTTACTTTGGTAAAGGTTACGCGATTTGGCTTTGAGTGTTTCGTCGAGAGAGATTCATAGGTTGGGGCGATAGCTTTGCAAGGTCCACACCAATCTGCATAGACTGTTTTCTGCAACGAGGTACTTGCACCCGACCCCGGATGCAAGCACCTCGTCGGAGCTGTTAGTTGAGGGGGAGAATGTGATAGGGGAGGAGGATATACAGTCTGTTACTACGATTGTCGACGAGGAGAGAAGGCTCCTGAACTGAGCTGCGGAGCTGATGTTGACCGTCATGTTTATCAGAGTGGGCGTTTATGGGCGAATAAAGGAGTGCAGTGAGGTTGGAATGAGGTTTTGGGAAGGAGGTCGTAGACGCTGATCTGGTCGATTGCGAGCTGCCGCTGCTTATCGATCAAGGTGCACAGACCATTTTGTGGAGATTCTGCCGCCCTCTTTTTGGTGACCGCCCAAAATTATATTTGTTGAAAGTTGCAAAGTTTCTGAACACAACTATCTCCATTCGCAATTATGGGTCGAGGAGAGACGAATGCAAAGGTACGAATCATATACTCTACCTCTTCAAGATTCTAACTCACTGTCATACAGAAGCGGAAGCGCCAAGCTGAGAAGAATGCCTTGAATGGCGACAGTCAAGCTGCACCTGGAGCAGTCGATACATCAAAACCCACAGCAGTTTTTAAGCCAACCAAAGGAAGAGAATGGACAGTGAGCGTTGCTCTGCCAGGGAGCATCATTAGCAAGTAAGTCACTTCATGACGATTGATATTCGAGGACTCAATTGACCAAGACCAGTGCTCAAACCCATGACCTACGCACGACTATGGCTGGCCACATAGCGCGCGCTCTGTCTGTATTCTGCGTCGACGAAGTGATTATATTCTCAGATGGGAACGAGAAAGGAAATCCAAATAAGCGCCATCATAACCGCACACACTCATTTGCCCACAATCCCGACCCTTCAGCAGATGATTACACTGGCACATCAGACCCAGACCATTTTCTCGTTCACCTTCTCAGCTACCTTGAAACACCACCTCACTTGCGCCGACATCTATTCCCCTTACACCAGAATCTGCGTACTGCAGGTACGCTACCCAGCCTAGACCTACCACATCATCTGAGACCCGACGAATGGTGCCAGTTTCGAGAGGGTGTGACGCTGGAGGCGCAAAGGGGACAGGAAGCAGGAACAACGATGGTGGAGGCTGGGTTGAGGATACCTGTTACTGTTGATGCAGAAATACCCCCTAAGACGCGAGTGACATTAAAATTCGCAGAGGATGCTGAAGCTGCACATAAGAACTCAGCAAGTCCCGAAATCCGGGCCGAGGCGGTTAATCCTGACGAACCCAGAGAAGATAGTGGCTATTATTGGGGTTTCAACGTCCGGAAAGCTGCCTGTTTAAGTGATGTTTTTACAGAATGCGCTTATGATGGAGGTTATGATGTTACAATCGGAACCTCAGAGCGAGGCTCGCCGCTGGAGTCCTTGTATTCAGACACAAACGACGAACAGAAAGTTGGTAAATTTAACCATCTTTTAATAGTATTTGGAGGCGTCGCTGGATTGGAAGTAGCGGTCAAGAACGACGCTGAATTGCAAAAGTTGCAAGTCACCGAAGCTAAGGATGTGTTCGATCGTTGGATTGATGTTTGTCCGGGCCAAGGCAGCCGAACCATTAGAACAGAAGAAGCTGTCTGGATTGGGCTTATGGGTCTCAGGAGGTTGGTTGTTGGGAACGAGAACGAATGATACCCTTATTCAATAATCCAACTGTCGGTGCCTGCCTGGTCGTATACTGTTTAAGGCTATTACGGTTAGTAATGAATCACGAAGTTGGCCAACCTCGTCGGCGAACAGCCAAAACAGACGTCACCCGCCTTTACCCAAGAGGCTATATTTACGATCTGGACTGTCGAACGAACGATTCCAACAGCCAAGAGAGAGCTGTGCCTTACACAAATTGCATCACGTGAGACATCATCTGTGCACGATAGGTCCAGGATGAGGGAAAATAAGATGAAGCGACACAAGCGACGGGTGAGACCCGTTTCTCCCCTCCTTTTCTGACAGGGCCCCGCGAAACGGTGCAATCAAACATCGTGAAAAAGGAAATTGGACCGAGTCGAATTAAAGTTACAAGATGCCAAGCCACTCTGTGATGCGGCGCAAGCTTCTCCGCCAGATCAATCAAATGCGTTCAAAAGGTTGCAAATCCCCTCGCGTCTCTCCTTCCCTCTTCCTCCCTCATCAGCACTGATCTTTGATAACTAAAGCCTCAAACTTTACCCACGCTCTTTTGCACAAATTATACCCAGGCTCTGCCTACTTACACTCCTTATTTCATAATTCTCAATTCATAATGCAGTTCTTTGCCGCTCTTACGCTGTTCGCAGCATCTGCTTCGGCTTACTCAGTTCTCACCCCAACCGCGAACTCCACCATCACCAAGGGAACCTCTGTCGATATTGAGTGGTCCAGCGTTGATACTGACGCCTCGACTTTCTCCATTTACCTCGTCAACTTCGTCGAATGGCCACCAGTTGTTCTCTCTCTCGCCCAGAACGTCCCCCAAGCCGATGGATCCCTTGATGTTACCATTCCCTGCTCTGTAGACTCTGGCGACGGCTGGCAAATCAACTTCATCAACGGAACCAATACCTACGTTATCTATGCACAATCCTCCACCTTCACTTTGACTGGAGACTGCGTTGACCCAACCACCTCTTCTTCTGTTGCAGCCCCAACCACAGTTACTGCCACAGCAACTGTCTACAACAATTCAACCGTCACTGCAACTGCTACTGCTACTCTCATCAAGACCGTTGAGACCGTCGTCTACGAGTCACCAGTCGTCTGGTTCGTCCAGCCTTCCGCTCTCGCTGCGGCTAACGGCGCCATGTGCCCACCTGCCGCTCAGCAGACCGTTACTGTACTGTCTACAATTCCGGCCCAGCACCAGTAACCTGCGGCGCTGGTTCATCTCCAACCACTGCCACCAGCGCTGGAATCTACGGCAACTACACCGTTCCTGCCGCCAGCTCTAAGGCCACTAGCGGAGCTGCTAGCTCTTCTGGATCAGTAGTCAAGGCTACTGGAACTGCATCAACCACTTCTGCCACCTTCACTGGTGCCGCTTCATCAGTCCGCGTTGGCGGTGGAGCTCTCGCTTTGTTCGGAGCCGTTGCTATGTTCTTGTAAATAATATGAACAAGAAGTACTAGGGAAGGTAAAAGGATGGGCTCTTTCTTAATCGTAAATCCATATCCATAAAAAGACAATTCAGAGCCACGAACATATGACCCTCTGCGACGTCCTCAAATGTCTTCTACGTGCTTCCAAAAAAAAAAAACCTGATACTAAACTGTTATTCCCATTATGCACGTGCTATGATTCTATGATCTACGATCTACTCAAGGTCCCATTCCATACCCGTGTGTATTCGCGTCCATCGGCTAGTGGGCCGTCGCTTAGATATTCTTGGAAACAATTGTCTCGGGTATCAAAGAACCAACGAAACCACACCACACCAAAAATGGTGAAATTCAATAGTGGATAGATGTATAAATGGGATATAACTCTCCACTGACTGCGTAAGATGGTAAAGAGTAATAAAAATAAAATATTCGTCATACTTTTTCTATCGTAGGGACGGACCTAGATACCATCATAGGTAGTCTGTATCGTACTAAACAGAAATTATCAACAAAAGCTCTAGCTCCAGGTCCAGTTCGAGATAACAAGATGAAATTTAAGATTCGAAATAAAATTGAAACTGTTCCGCGGGTACTGTATTTTGATTGTTAATGTGAAGTTGTCAGAAATGATAGAATAGAATAATGAGATTGATTCATCACTTTTTTTTTTCTTTTTTTTTTTTTCGAAACCGAGGTACGGGAAGGTGCATTCAAGTATATTTGACTTCCTTGCTGTGCGACGTGAGATCTTTGGTCTTTTTGTTACTACTGAGTAGTAGTCCTTACTTTTGGGAGATTTGACTTGTAGAGTGGAAGGGGTTTTATTGTTTTGAGGAGTTTTTGTGAGGGATAGAGGGAGGGGGGAAAGTGCTATAGGAGGTCTTTTGTGAGATGGTGTTTTTTGGAGGGGGTATAGAGCATAGAGTATGGGTTGAAGGAAGTGAGGTATTTGTATTTGTCTTTTATATGCTATCTATTTCATCTCTTATGAAATCGATTAATACTTCTATTCATGCTATGGGTTCTGGTAGAGAAAGGAGGGAGAGGTTCGAGTTTTGGGGTTGGAGTTGGGGTTAATGTTGGGGAAGGTAATTTTCAAGATTGGGGCTTAGTGTTGATTGTATTAATGGATGCAGTAAAGGACAGTAGCGATTGAGCTGGGGTTTAAATTGAGAACTTGGAGGGAAGAGTGCGTGTACATAGTTCTATAGTTATTAGTCTTAGGGAAGAGATGTAGAATGCTTTATACTCTTGTTTTTTTTTCCGGGTTTGAGTTTACTACTGTACCTGAATCATCAATATTGAAATTTATCAACACCGCTAAGAAGACATGTAGTAGTAATTCTATCTTCTTTATTTGTAAGAAGAAGGTACTTTGAAATATCTATCTACTTAGACTAGATATTGTTCTCAACTCTTACTAGCTGGATAGAATTAACATAAGATATATCAATAATATTCGAAAGATTATTTGATATATAGACTTCTATGTAGTTTGAGAATTGATGTCTATCTTATTAGTTAATGCAATTGCTTCTACTAGAATTCTCGATATCTGCTCGCTTAGACTCAAGAGAATAAAATTTAGTAGCTATCTTTGCTTAAAATAAAACCAAAGATAGGTACTCAATTCTCTATTTCTTACATTATAACTCTTACATTTTACATTGTAGAAGTTATTAATCATCCAAGAACACTATATCTAGAAGTCCATCATGCATCTTTCAAAAAAATACACGTTTTATTTCCTAACAAACACTAGAACCTTTGAACCTTATCCTACAGATTCTTTAATACTTAATACTATTAACGTCTATTAGTAATCGTAATAATAGGATCCTTACTACCCTCCTTAACCTTAACCAACTAAGCTTTACGTTTCCAAGAGCCGCCCAACTTAAGACGTAGAACCATAAAGAGAAACAAAAAGTAAAAATCTACTCTAGATTCAGTAAAGATTAAACTTTTTACAAGGAAAAAAGACAAAGAAAAAGCGGACTTACATCATAGCAGTAATAAGACCCTAATTAGTAGCAGCAGAAATGGCCTTACCACCAACTTTAGAGACAGAATTCATCTCCGGGTTAGAAGAAGCCGGACCAAATACAGCTCGTCTCTTCTTCTTACTATTATCTAAGTCCAAGTAATTCAAATCGATACAATTGCGAAAGAGATCAAACATAATACTAGTCACATTATAATTATTACTTCTACCTAAGCAAAGATTATAGTAAGCGGGTTTAGTTAATATACCTGCGATTATCCAAAGCACAATAAGTATCGTATCGAGCAGGACTTAGATCCAGAAGTTCCAGAACTTAGCGTAGCTTCGTGGACCTGTGCACCGGGTGCAAAGGATTAGATATAAAGTGATGGATAATGTTATACTAGCCTAAGGTATGCGAATTAGTAATAAGTACCTCCGTGGTTACTTCTGGGGATATAAGATAGGAATACATAAAATTGCAAGATTACATGTTAGATTGAATGGGACATAATAGTCTTCCGATCTATACTAGAATGAAAAGTTGGTAGCGCCTAAACTAAGAATGATGGTAACGAGCAACGTTTCTAAGCTACTTTTTGTTGTGTAAAACTCAATTAAAGGCTGAAGTTTGGTGAGATGGTTTTTACATACAAGTCGGCTGTTTGCCTTATAGGTCACAATCTAGTCTTAACTGCGGAAACGGAGCTAAAGATATACTAATACCAACGCTTATTGAACTCCATAAGTGGAATATTTATGGAAAGATGTTAACAGGATATTTCTGTATAATAACATAGAAGATAGTAGGTAATATAAAACTCCAAGCTTTCTTATACGTTATGCTAATATTTTTTATAATCCGCCTAAAGGACCGAATTCTTCAACGAGTTGTGCTGAATTAGGGTGATTTTGGCGTTGGTTGGCACAAGACGAATCAGCTGGTTGGTATAGAGATGTACAAAATTCACTGTTTGTACATTCAATCCCCTTCTTTCATAGGTATGTGTATTCGGTAATTGAAGTACAAGATAAAAGGGGACGAGAATTGCAATATACAAAAAAGTAAATGTACCTACCTGATTGATACAATATCCTGAATCTAAAACTAGTCCAAATGATTTGAGGAAGAAAAAAAATAGAATTCAAATAACCGAATTCATCAAGACTCCTTAAAAGGAGAAGATTAAAATATTACCTCAAGAGTAGCTTTTCTGCTCTGGGCCCTCTTTGCGAGCAGACATGTAGTCCGTTTGAACGCAACCAATCCTTCAGCTGGGCCACTCTTGGCGCACTAAACACAGATATTCTACTCAGATGTTTTGCTTAAAACAAGTGTGGATAGATCTGCTGACGTCAAAAGAGCCTTTGTATTTAATTTGCGAAGCTTCAAGCCAAGCGACTTTATATTCATGACTTAGACGACGCATCGATTAAGATACACCAATTAACAAGTTCCCCTCGTGTCTATTGTATCCATTAATCGCAACCCGATGCATAAGCTAGCTCCAAAATTTCTGTACAGTTCTGGTCACTAACCACACAGTCATGATCACCTAAGTGACTCTTGCCAACTAGCACGTTATTGCCAAGTTGAACACAATTATCTCTCTTCTCCAGAGAATGGTGGTCCTTGTAGAGCTTAGTACACAGAAATTGCATTCCAGTGCAACGACCTCATTCATGTTCTAGAAACATCGATCGTTGATCTTCATGAATTCCTTGTTTTCTTTGTTGCTCAGGAATTTGTCCTTGGGATCCTGAGCATGGGCTCTGGCAGGAAGAAATAACCATGGTAAATACCTTTGCAATGAAGAGTTTATTGGCGAGTACGAAGCTTGCCTTCTAGTGAAAATTCAGCTTCAACAGAGACAGACCCAGAGACCCTCTTCGCCTCGACATTAAACCTATCACTTTTGTGGCTTTGTGAAATATGGTGGGCCAGCCAATGAAGAGAGTCCTTGCTTATCTCTATTGTGCAACCGGGCTCGTTAAATATTTGGTGGCTGGCTCAGGCGCTCTTTCAGCTCTGAATGTGGGGCTAAGAGGTTAGGCTCGAAGAAATCCTTTGTAGGAACTGATCTGACGTCGGAGAGGTATGCACAGTAACAACAAAAAGATAAAAAATGTAGTGCACTATTGTGTCTTTCCGTGAACAACTGTACATCGGCTGCGCCGACTAAGTAAACAGACAGAACAGATCGGATGGTATATGGAACCGAGAAATCGGGTCGAGTTCCTCGTATTTCAACGGGTCAAACTTGGCGTTTCTATCCTGCAGCCTGCCATATCTTTGTCCTGCAGTGGTTGTCTGGACAAGAGCTGGATGGTTGTCTCTGACTCGCTCTGAGCTTAAGCTCTATTGATCTCCAGATAGAGATAGCGCGCACTCGGATCGAAAGGTTTTCAGCGGCGGTGCTTTGGGTTGTGAAGGTGGTGAAAAAAAAAAAAGAAAAAAAAGAGGAAAAAGTAAGATGGGAGACGGAAGATGGGAGATGGAAGATGGAAAGAAGCTGGAATGACAGCGGGCACTAGTCTCAATTAGGCAGTAGGTCAACTCATCCATCATCCATCCATATCATTTTCCACAGCGCAACTTTCGCCATGCTACACCAAAACACTCTTCGCAATGACATGCATACATTTGTCTGAGATCCAAAAAATACCCAGCCCATTGTCCTGCTTGGTGGCAATTCCTTCTTATACAGAGCTTGCGACTCAGGTACTGGAATATACCATCTATTGACGCGTGCTTCGATGCAAGGCTGTAGATCGTGATATAGCCTTGTGTCACCACTCCAAGGTACAACCCATCCACACTCACACACACTTGCTTCACAAGTCAGAATGTTAGGCCTCAGTAGAGTCGCTAACAAACTCCAGGTTCAGTATGGCGAGCCTCCAGCGCATTCTCTCGGTGATTCTGGCTATCAGCTTGCACCTAGTCTTAGCCTACGACGGCGATACGTGCTGCAAACTGGCGAAAGAACGCCGAGTATTTCTTGATCCACCTCAGAATCAGACATGCGGCCAGAATTACGACGCCAACAAGACCGCGGCGGAACCTCTATACATCAGCTATACTTGGTGCGCCTCTAATTGCAAAGGAATCGGACTCTCCAAAGCCAATGAACCAAGTCAGTGGGCTGCTCCACTCGTCCAGTTCATATTGCCTTCAGTCATCTTTAGTATGACAATACCACGAAGGAAAAAGATTGAGTTTGATTACCTATTCGATTGGCCGGTGAACTTGACAACACAAGACCGCTACAGATGGGTGAACAACTCTGTTCAGCTTGGAGTTTCTTTCCTGTGCTTCATGATTATCATGATCCCTGTCTTTATCGATACCATCATTTGGATCTCCGTTATTGTTATTGGAGCTGGGAATATGTTGGTTGGAGGGCTGTATGAGGCACACTTGGACTACCGGATTGTTAAGTATGTCGAGGGGTTGGATAACGATGAGGATACGCTGGATCTCAAGAGGGAGCTACTCGTCACTATTACGGCCGGCAACCTTCAACTCGAAAAAGGCGACCCTCAGACTACTATTCTCAAGAGTCTTACTATCGCGCCAATGGGTGATGTTGACAGTGGCCGGGAAAAGAGCAGATCTCGATTGTTGAACCTCCTGGGTGCACAATCAAGCTTTGGATCAGCCGTGGGATCTCCAGTACGTAGAGGTTCAGGGAATTCTTCCTCAGAGCTGACTTCAAATTTGCACAGGTCCTTTTCTTCCTTGGTGCCTTTGTTTACACAATTCTTGATCTTCGCAGTGACCCAAGTTCCGAAGATGCCGCCATCTCACTTGGATTTGGCATGGAATGGATGATAATCGTACATGTTGCCATTGTTAGTGGTTGTCTTCTCGCAAGTAACAATCCGAGCACATCAGCAGGGATAGTAGGAGCTGACCACGAAGCAATGCCACCACCAACTCAACTTCGAAATAGCTCGACCTTCACTAATGACCCGCATCTGGACAAACCTATTCATGAGTCGGCATGGGAAAGATTCTCTCGCAAGATCCTGGGATGGAGCGATGCGTACGATACCAAATTCCAACCTGTGTCTCTCTGGAGTCGAGGAATCAACAAGATGAAGTGGATTAAGCAGTCGCAAGCCTGGAAAAACGAAGGCTTCAAAGAGGAACTACACATCAGCGCCTGGGGTTGGATCTTCAAGATCTTAATCCCAGCGGTGTCTTTGATCGCTCTCCCACCGGCAGCTGGTGGTGTCGTTGCCTACTTCACACACCACCACGAGGTCTCGGCTGCCGGTCGCTAAGTTTTATCGTCTATGCCATTTCCCAAGTCGTTGTCACCCTGATAGCGACAGCCCGCAATGCAATCGATGATGGAAAACGTGACACCTTTCTGAAAAGACTCTTGACTGGCCGTGGATTCCGGGCAATCTCGCTTCTCTTCTGGTTCGGTTCACTTGTTGCTGCAATCGGGGGAACGACAATGCAGATCACTGGAGTGTACAGAAATTGTATCTGCTATGCGGGAGCAACGAACTGGTACGATATCCATAGAATCAACCCAAGGATCAATGTTGCAGCGGATACACAGGAGTCCAGGGATTCCAGTGGGTTTTGGGTCTGGAATAGTAGCATCGCGACAGTGTTTATGGCTGTGAACTGTTATTTCGGTTGGTGGTACCAGAAACTGATTCGGCATCGCTTTACTGAGGCTGTCAAGAATATGTATACGCCGCTTCCAAATGTACGATATCAGAGAACATCCTCAAGTTCAGCTCCCTCGACGAGTGGCGATTCATCTAGACCTCTTCTTTCTGACGAAACTGCCGTTCCACCGGCGCCTCCGCGACCTTATACTTCGAGGCTCGATACTGGAAGACGTTCAACATGGGGGCGTGAGAGTTCCATTGATTCGCAGGGTTCTACGGCCGGTAGCTATCGACCAGCATCGGAGGCTACAGGTGAGGATATAGGTCTTTCGACTTTGACGCCACGCACGCCAAGATTGAGGGCTAATTCATAGATTGAAGCTGCCTGTCAAAGTTCGTTCTGTTCACGTATGTATTATTCAGCGTCCTTCCTCAAATATGCCAGAAGCTTTGCTCTGGTAATGCTGTACACATTTAAAGATCTCTAGCTAGATTTGTTCCTAGCAAGATGAATTTAACATTTGCGATAGCTTATGACACATACGATAATAGAGAGCACACAGAAACGTTAAAGGAATCTGTGTACTTTCCACGTGATTTGAGCTTTCCCAGCCTCCTTTTTTATTACAGAACCAAATGAACATCAAACATAACGGCAGGCCAAGCTTTCGTCATTCCTCACCCCACAAGTTCCACGAGCTTCTGTGCAAGTTTGCGATGAACTGCCAAATAATTCGCGCGGCACGCTTGCGCCGCTCAAACTATTGTTGCTTCAGGTCGTCGCTTCGAGGACCATCAAACGGCAAAGGAACTTTAGGGAAGAAAGAGGTGCGACAGGAGCGAAATTGGAAAAAATTCGCGTCAAGTCGATGCATGCACTTAAAGCCCGTCGATTTGATTGGTGGATTTCCGTAAGGCGTTTGTATGTACTGTATTGTGCTACAATTTGAATTGAAGGAACGGCACAGCCAAAGCAGCGATGAGCTTCCAACTCTCTGACCGCTCAAGCCCGTTCCTCTCAAGGGTTGCCTCTCACCTCCCGACGACGAGCAACTTTGAGCCGAGTAGCCAGGAACGGAGCAGACTTCTGCGGAGATGGGGTGTTGGCACTGTCGGGGTATGACAGAAGCAATTTATTCGAAGAGCGCCGACGAGGGCGGCCCCCTCTGTGACACGACATCGTGCGTGCGTTGCGTCGTGGCATCAATCAACAAGGAGATCCAACTCTCGTCTCTCTGCGGCAGAAATGATGAATTTGGAATGCGAACATCAAGCCTGGACTTCAAATGCAAAGGGAATGTCTAAAGCGATATTGGGCTGTGCAAAAGAAAAAAGACTTCTTCCTTTGTATCGTGTCGTCTCGAAGTGAGGACGTCGCGGGAAATCATAGGGCTGTGTTTAATAAGCAGGCGCCGGAAATGATAGCCCATGATTGCGGGTCGTCCCTGTCGTGGCTCGAGGTGGTTCGAGCAAGCGCACACTGCAGGAACCAACTCCACTATGCTCTCTACAGTACAGTATCCTCTCTCTGGGTGCCTGGGTGCTGTCGCCATGCGTCTGTCCAAATATATCCTCACCTATTCTCGTCTTTAGACACAGCTTTTCAGCCGCGTACTCTGCCGTATCCAAGAACGCCTTCAAAGTTAATTACCACTTCAGGCGCAGGCGGTAATCATCTCTTCATACCCTCCTCATTTCATGCTAACGATTCACCGAGAACCGACCGGCAACTTATCTCGCTGCATCGATAGGAAATTTACCCCGTGCTCACTCACTGGCTGCTGCTCATCCGCGGTCTAGTCTCACCTTTTTCTCTCTTCCACCAAACTTCCACGCCGCCAAGAATTCAACGATGATGATGAAAAGATGAAAATCGATCTCGCTAAGGCAACGCTAATTCAGGAACGCCTATCAAACTGCTCACGTCTCAAATTAAACCCTGTGAAGACCATGCAGTCCCCTGTCGTAAGGGTCTTCTAGCCTGCGAATTTTAAAATTGCGACTCCAAGGATTGCGATTCAGGTAGCTCGAGAGGTTCAGTACTGTACAATGCCTTGTCTTGTTAGTGGCCTTCCAGGCTAGTGTCCAGCGGAGAGCGCCCCTGTGGAAAGTCGCTGCAGGCCATCAAATGCGCTGTAAGTGCAGCAGCTTGTAGCTAGAGAAGTCTAGCGAGCCAACACCTTTTCTAGGCTTGGGAACTTGTCCCGTGAGCTGGCACCGCTTCCAAATTGCTGGGCTCGGGCCATTCTGTGAGTTGTGCACTGTAAGTAGCTGTCGTCGCCCTGGTGTCAGTCAGACAGTCCACCAACCATCGTTTCTCGTCGCCAAGGTGCAAACAAATCTCCTCTGTGCCCCCTCTCCCCCATCACTTCATCTTCCCTCTCTCTTCTACCTCCCTTCACCCTCCTCACAAACATCATCCAAACGGAACCCCACAGACTTCGTTGGCAAAGTCACTACTTACAGTCTTTGAAAGATTATTACTATCTCAATCAGACCAATACGCGCCCAGAGCAGTTGTATTCATACACACTCATTCCAAAACAGCCACACAAGGAGCTTGTCGCAAAAAGTCAACTTCTAGAAGAACCAAAAGTCAAAGCAAGCAACTGAGCGCTTCGAAACGTACCATCGCACAGTCTCGACTTGATTCAAATCTCTAGGAAACAAACAAACACGCAACAAAGGACTCACTTCAGCTGTCATCTCATATACATTCTTCTATTCCTTCGTCTGATCGCATATCGATATCCATCTCGTCGATCATTCCATCAATCGTCGCAACACGAAAACTTCAATATCAGACGAACCGTCGCAACCTTAAACGATAACATTTTGATTTACATAACAATTACAACGACCTCAAAATGAAATTACCAACACTACTCCTCTTGCCCCTCGCTCTTCTCGCCTCGGCGCAAGAGTCCTCGCAAACTACAACCTACACCTCAACTGCAACAATGACAAGAACAATCACCATCTCTGAGGTCGTTGCATCCGTAACCAGCACCTTTAGCAGTCACAATGCAAGTTCTACTTCTTATACCGGAACTCTGACCGGTACAGCTGCTCTAGTTACGGGCACTGGAACAGCGACGGGAACAGCGAAAGCTAGCAGTACTAGTTCATCTAACTTCATGGGCGCTGCGTCTGGGTTGAAGGTGGAGATGTGGGGTATGGCGGTTGTGGCTGCCGGTGGTTTGGGAGCTGTACTGTTGTAAGCTGGGTCGAGCGTGGCTATTGTGATTGGAATTGGAGGGACGTCATATAAACCGCGATCAGCGATCCTTATATACCGATCGATGTGTCGCGCTACCGACAAACGACAACGACACGATAGGCGACCACACCAGAACAATTAGGAATGCGATGGACCTCCTTTCCCTCTCACACACACACCTCAGCACAGCACACAACAACCTCTAAATCTACAAATTTCAAAAATCCTCTCATCTCGAACCGGCACCCTCGAGATACAACCCCCCAAAAACCTTCTTCATTAAAAAAATCTATATTTACGGCTTGACGACGAATTGAATTGAATTGCGACGACCGGCATTGCATTGCATAGCATTACTTCGAATGGTTGATGACGATACCAATACCTACCTTCTGGCGCTTACCTCCAGGATTATTTTTTCGATTCAACTTTATACCCCGTTTATATTTATACCAAACCACTTTTTCTACCAATGTTCTATCGCTCCTAGGCGACTGCGTTTATTCTTCTCGTTTTTTTTTCTTGTTCTTGTCTGTTATGTTGTGTGGTGGTCATTGGAAGGAGGAATGTCAGAAGTTGATCAGAGAACGATGTGGTTGTGGATCTTCAGATACTTCGGGTGAGCTTGATGCTTATTCGTTGATTTTGGATTTCAAATTCAAGTTCAAGGTCTAGAGAAATGTTGTTCTCAAAGGGGTGAGTTGGAAGGAGAGGAGAGGAGTTGGGGGTTTGGCTTTTTGTGTATGTGTGTATGGATGTGGTTTTCTGTCTCGTCTTTGTTATATCCTCGCCGCTTTACTATCGGTCGGCTTGAGTTTATCTAAGTGGAGAGAGATACCTCATCTTTGTTTACCTTGATTTTTTTTGTTTCTTCTTATAACTTCGCGTTGAGTGTCGTTTGTGTTGGTGGTTGTGGTTGTTGTAGGTGTTGCATATTTGGCCATGTTTTGTGGTGTCTGTGGTCTAGGAGTTTTAGTGTTGAATCAAGGCGGTTACAGTCAAGTTAAGGCAAATTCAAAATTTCAAAGCCGTCCTCCTGTCTTGTCACGTCTCATTCTTTGGAATTTACAAATGTAAGATATATGTGATATATGTGCTAGTTACCCTTCTAGGCTGAGGTATATGTAACAATGTAGTCTTTAAGCGAGCATGCATATACATGAGAAAAGCGCTATAGTATTAAACCTGACTACTATAGCCTCTTCATATTAGTTCATCATCTAACAGGGGTAGAATATATATACAGCAACCGGTCTACTATTTCTACCTTGTAGAGATAAATGTTTAATTAACTAGGTAACCAGAATACAATATCTTCAACTTGATTTTTTTTACCCTTTGTAAGCGACTTAGATCTAAGTATACCTAGGTAGTAAGCAATTAGCTACCCAATATCGGAAAGCCCCTTTTGCACTCACTACTGCGCCTCTCTCTCTCTCATGTAGAGGATTTCATTTGATTAGTTGGTTCTATTTTACTCTACTCTACTCTGTTCTGTTTAAAGGTCGTGCTTTTAGGATAATTGGTATCCGATTCGTTATTTCATTCATCAAGTTGTTATTACAACAAGGCAAACCGCTTTCACTTCCGCGCACAGCATGTACAACATTAAAGAAGAGACTTTTCGGTCCCCAAGCCTTTTCAATAGTTTTGCTCTTATGAAGAACTAACTGTAGCAACTTAATACCTCTGTAGCGTCTTACTTATATTAACTTATGTTGATTTCGTCGATTAGCAAGAGATGATAGATAGGTATCGTTGGACCTTGTTAATAGGTGTATGTATAAGTAAGTAGGTAAGTAGGTATATATATCTCTTCTAATTGGTAAGATATAGGTAATGTATTTAATTAGGTATTATTGATTTAACTTTCTTGTTAGCGATAGGGGGTGAGAGAGAGATTAAATATGCTGCTGATCGAGCGTTATTGATGATGGGGCGTATTGTTGACGAGGTTAAGTGTAGTATAATGAGGGAGAAGAACTACTTCGTAACTTGATTTTTGGGCAGGTTCAAAGGGAGGCTTTTCATTAAGAGCTGTAGAAAATTTACAAGTTAGTTGTATTTTTGTTGGAGAAAGTAAGATTAGGAGTTGGTACTAAAGAATAGATTTAATATCTGAAGTCGGTATTTTCATTTAATTTGTGGGCATTATAGTCTTAATTGTTTATAGGTTTCTACGTTTCTACTTAATTATCTAAATTCTTTCTATTTCTCTTAAATTAAGTTTTGTCGGAATAAATAGTCTTATATTTTACTAATTTTTATACTATAATACAGCCTAGGCCTAATCGAGCCTAGGCCCCTTGTATATATAGCTACATCTCTTGTAGATAGCTTCCTTCTTTAGACTACAATATAACCACGATTTCGATAATAGGCATTTCAATTAGTGAAAGGTGCTTCGTCGAATAGGTTGATGTAGTCAACCAACAAGTTTGTTATATCTAAGAAATCGTTATTCGATACCGAGTATCTGATATTCGGCATTGACTTAAACAAATCGAGCTATCGACTAACTTGCCAAGTGAACAATCTATCCAACATAGACTCCCATCCTGAAGTTTTAGTCTTGATAGTAAAGTATTTTAACGCAATCTTTCTCCCTTATCCTTCAAGCCAGCCGCAGTAGCTGGGAAGCTCAGCCACCTGTACTTTGGCGCCAATGACTCCGCAAAGTCGGGCGAACTCTCGCTTAAGCAAGCTCGTCTAAGCAAGCATTTTAATCTTTAACCTGTAACAAGTGCCTGATTATATTTTATTCATTATATCGAGCTACAACATCCAGTTACTACTTACTATATGATTATATTTATGAGTCTGGATACCAACCTAGTGATATAGAGGCATAGTAAGTCACTTGATTTGACTAATTTATTGAAACCATAACCTTAGTCTATTATTTTATTATTCCACTTCATACTTTCGTACCTGCAAGGCTTATAAATGATTGGATGAGCACTTCTCGATCTGCGCAACCCTGTGAGTCTAGTTGCCCATCAAGGCTGAGCACCTCTTTCAGCTGCTTCGATCGTCCTACGTAGAAATAGGCAGACCAAGAAATACTTTTTCGATGTTTCAAAATGACTTTAATGAGCCTTTGGAACGAAACATTTGAATTTCCCTGAAGGAAACTTGACCTAGATAACACCACCATAAAAACCTGACGACGCCGAGAAAGAATCGAAGTAGAGAATTATTTACAAGAATGGCTAATTGGCTTTTCTGCCTCTGTTAATACCAAAGTTGAATGGAGACTTCTGCACCCTGGTAATTTACGAAGTATGCGAACCTCTACAAGTTGCGAGAGTCTGGCCGATTAACACAGAAACTAAGGTTCGCTGCTATCAGGGGCGGTATCATATGAATTTGGTCAATTGACTACAATACGGGAGACAAATTCATGAATCCTGGCTAAAGGCTCACTTCATCTACTTCCGCCACGGAAAGAAATCTTCCAGGATGTCAGTGCGAAAACGATCTCACTCTTCAAATAACGATCCAGGTCAATATGCAGATGGAAAAGCTGCAAAGCGCAGGCTGGTGGATTCCGAGGACTCTCTTGCTAAAACCAATACCCAGTCGCCAACCGATGAAGTGTTCCACTATGCCAAACTTATTGGGACTAATACAATCCGACTCCTTTTCATATATCCTGCTTGTGATAAAACCACGCCCATCGAGTGCGAATTGGTGCATGCAGACCCGGAAGAACTACCACCTGGTATAGGATATGAAGCATTGTCATACGTATGGGGATCTGCGGAGGGCAAAAGGTCAATTAGCATTCACCAACGAGAGTGGTATTGGGAATACAATGGAACAGATCGTACTCGGAAGTCCAGGACACACACGTTCAACAACTCGGTGTCACAGATAATCTCTGGTCAGCACTCACGTTTTTGCGGTTCTCCAACAAGATGAGAATCATGTGGATTGATGCCATTTCCATAAACCAGTCGGACATCAAGGAACGAAATGATCAAGTTAAAGGAATGCATGTTATCTACCACAATGCAACGAGTGTTTGCATTTGGCTCGGCCTGGAATACGACCGCAGTAATGAAGCAATGGATTTCATCGAAAGAGTGCAGAGCCTCCAGGACCTCGAAACGCTTTTAGATGCTCCTTGTAACCTCCTAGATTGGCATGCACTTCTTTCTTTGATCACCAGACCGTGGTTCCGTCGTCGATGGGTGATTCAAGAGTTGGCATTTGGAAGAATAGCGAACGTCTTTTGTGGCACAAGATGTGTGGCTTGGCCCAAAATGGCAGTCGCTATTTCTCTCTTAGAAAGACACATGCACAGGATCTTCCAAAGCTCTACACCGGGAATTCATCCTCCAGGGATTTTACGTGCGGGAGCAGCTCAAAGTCTTGTCTACGCTTCAAGTAACTTGTTCACCAAAGACGAGAAGGGCAATATTTTGAACTATAACCTACGACTGGAGGAACTAATGGCCATCTTTCCAGAGTTCTGTACGTCAGATCCCCGTGATATCATTTACGCCTTGGTTACACTGGGACAAGACACACATGACAGTGAGAATTACATAGGTGGATTCAAAATAGATTATTCGGAATCTAAGACTTTCGCAGAGGTTTGTAAAGATGCTGTCAATCTAACGATAATCAGCTCCAAGAGCTTGGATATCATCTGCAGACCATGGACCATGACTTCCCCTACTCTCACTCCGTCCGACGTGCCAAGTTGGGTGAGACATCTGTTATCTCTGGAAACATCATCCCTTAATTCATCTCCCTATGCGTCCTGTCCTGAGGAGCAAACTCAATCGCTCGTGGGACCTGTGGGAAGACCGGTCTACGGTGCGGCAGGAAAATCGGAAGCTACAGCACCTAGCAGATATGATCATACAGCGCCATTGCTCAGATTACCGGGCTTAGTAGTTTCTGGGCGAGTTGTCGATAGTATCGCTGAGCTTGGAAACTGCGCTTCTAACGGAATTGTGCCATTGACGTGGAAGAATATGGCCATCGATGTTGAAATTGAAAACGGCAATCTATTTCCAGAGGATCATGAGTTCGATCCAAGCTTCTTCCCGGAATCATTTTGGCGTATTTTAGTGGCTGATCGAGCTCCGAATGGTAAAAAGCCTCCTCCTTGGTACCGACGAGCTCTTGAAACCGTTCTTCAGCGAACCTCAAACTCTGATATTGACACGAACGACTTGATAAAAACCTTTAACGACTCTTGTATGGTTGAGTTTTTGCAACGGATACAAGCTGCGTGCTCAGGAAGGAGGTGGGTATCGACACTTGGTGACTATGAACAGGTGAGGGCGGGTTTGGTGCCAAAGAATGCTCGAGTTGGTGATAGTATCTGTATTTTGTATGGGTGCTCAGTTCCAGTTGTGCTTCGAATGGAGGGAAATCAAAGTTTTTGTACTTTCATTGGAGAATGCTACATTCATAAAGGGATGGATGGAGAGTTACTGCATGAACTTAAGCCGTCTACCTTTTTTCATATTATGTAGGCACTCATAATCATTATCTGACCGAAATTGCACAAGTATCAGAGTTTGCAAGCACCTTTTATATGACTGGCAAATAAAGCCTGCGAAAGTGAAACCAGAGGCAATTTGGGTGCTAATAGAGAGTTGGTCAGGTTGTTTCAAAGACATAGTTATATTTTGAGAGAGAGTGAGTGAGAGATTTGGATATCTCTGCACTTACCTCTAACTCTACGCTAATATGATCATGACCTGTAAACCGCAGCTTTCTTTTGGTTTTGATAACTCCCTCGCTAAACAATAAAAGTTCAGCAGATAACTCCTATTTATCTGAAGAGCTTTTCCGCTACGCTACCATACCCTCAAATGAGGGGTAGGAGAGTTAGTTGAAAGCATTACCTAAATTAGTATCCCGCAAAGCTATCTAGTGTATTAGCTTCCTAGACAAAATAGTATGGGGGGATTAGGCATAGTTGTCTTAGCGATGCTATGTATCTATGTCCGAAATTACCAATGGAGGCATATCTTAAATTTGAACTCAAACTAAATTGAAGTTGAGACTAAGTTCTACAATATCTACTTTAGACACGGACAAACTTAATAGCACACGATTACGATGACTCTGTAAATCATTAGAAAGCTTGTATTAGCGAGCAACACCCACCTTAGGAAACTTAGTAACAAACGGACAGAACAATATGAATACAATAACATTGCATAAAATTTACTCATTTTACTAATGTTAACATAGTTTAAATCCCAGTATCTTAGCACTATTTTAAGGATTGGAAGGCGATGTAATGCTAGTTTTCGTAGGCGTTATAACTATCAGCTGTAGATTTAGCGACAGCGCTCCAAATGATGACCTCGACTGAGCCTCAAGGCTTTCCGGAAGGAATATCAAAAAAACACCATCCTGGACCCCTCACCCTTGTATGGGACATCCAGTTTGTAATATCCCTTACGCTCAAATTGTACGATTGCCCCTTGTGGCAAGTCTGTCACATTACAGTCGGCAAAGGCTTGGGACTTAAACTCCGTGACTAGTGTCAGGAAATTCTCGACCTTGTCGTCCTTCTCTAGTTTATCTTTGGTTATGAGATGATCAAAAGCAACTAGGTCGATCGGAATAAGATTCATGCTCGAGGCGGCGAGCCAGCTGATCTTCTTGGTGCTCTTGAAGTCGCCATCGAGGTGTAGCTCTAGATCCATCGCTGTGACGGTCTTGCTTACCGGATCTTTGGTTATGCTGTGTACATAGACGTTACCCCAACCCATGAGGGTGATTTTCTCATTCTGTTGAAAAGTCTGAGCGTCGGCTTGTTCGAGAACAATAATTTTGTCGTGCAGCACTTTCTTCGAACCAAGTCCGAGGTTTTTCACATATTTTGGCTGGGTGACTACCTCTGGGCCGTCGATGCCATGAACACAGCAGTGTACAGCTTGTTCCTCGACGATTGCAATATGACGGGGAGCCTTGGGGTCAATATGCTTCTTGTTTAGGGCCCAAAGCGCGCCCCATTCCAGATTAAGGATGTTTCTACTCGGCCCTTGCTTGAGTATGAATTCGCGCAGGACAGGTACAGCCAAACCACGCCGTAAAATACCTCTGATCGTAGGCATACGCGGATCGTCCCAGCCCCAAACCTTCCCTTCATCCACAATCTTGGTCAACTTTCTCTTCGAAAGTAGCGTGCGTACAAAGTTCATCCGTGAGAAGTCCCAGATTACTACCTTGCGTAGCCCTAAAGCGTCCTGCATCCATTCGTACTGGACGTTGCGATCACGATATTCGTTGGTACGTAAGGCGACTGTGACGCCTTCAATTGCATCCAGTATTGGCGCACAAAAGTCATATGTTGGGTAAATCTTCCACTGGGTGCCAGTGCGATGATGTGGAATGAGGTTGCATGCAGCGGTAGATAACTGGATCTCTGAGAGTGCCATTAGGACTGTCGTACGCAATCCTTGCACGAAGGCACCATCGCCGACCTTCATCGGATCCAGTCTTCATCTCGGCGAAATGTGCCAGATTCTCATCTATGCTTAGGTCGCGGCGTTTAGAAGGCAGTCGATTCTTGCGGTCCTGATCTCCTCTGCCCAACTCCGAATCGTCGGCAAAGGCCTTGCCATCCTTGATTAGCTTGAGTGCATGTTCATACATTTCCTGAAAGTAGTTACTGGAGTAGCTCATCTTATCGGGGATGATCTCCATTAGTTTCAAGTCATGTAGGATAGCGTCCTGGAACTCCAGGGATTCCTTTGACGGGTTTGTGTCGTCGAATCGACACAATAGTGTCCCACCTCCATGCTTATGTGCAAAATAGTCATTGAGCAATGCTGCTTTTGCATGCCCAATATGCAAGTATCCAGATGGCTCAGGGGGGAAACGTGTTACTATAGGACTATCTATGTTGGGCAAATCGATATCGTAGCTAGCACCGGCAGCGCTGAGTACGGCCAATTCCTTCGACGCATGAAAAGTGAGCTCTGCAACAGCCTCCGAGGTCCAGGGGTTTGAAGCCACAATGTAGTCATACCATCGGGAGACATTGTTTGGGGTTTTCTTGATTACAGGCCGGGCGATACGGTTGCCTCGGATGGTTCCCCAAAGTGCCAGATCTGCCACGCTGAGACTGTAGCCTACAATATGCGTTCGCAGAGTAAGGTGGCTATTCAACTCATCCATGGGCTTGCGCAGAGACTGAAAGTCCATGACGGCGAAGGCGTCACTCCTGTTGACCCATTCCTCAATCTGTAGCAGGTTGTTTAGCGATGAATGTCTTGATATCACGCGAGCAGATACGCACCGACGATGCACGCTGAGGACTAGCATTGTTGTTGGCAAGTTCTGCAAGATATTGGACAATTGCCTTGTCAGTCAGAGTCTTGCCATCATCTAACGTCAAGCGAACGGATTCCTTGCCAGCAAGGGTATTCTCGTCCTGGAAAGTCTTCGTGATAGTTGGGATCAGCACATTCTGTTCAATGTGGCCTGCGATTAACAAGCTTGGCAGCACAAGTGCTGGATTAGCTTTTGCAGCAATTTCAAGGCTAGCCATGACTGAAGCTTCTTCCGTGCAAGTGTAGAAGGGCGTTCTAGTTTATATGTGCATGTGAGTTGTCAGGACTGGGTATGCCGGAAGAGTCATTTTCAGGGATATATTGTATCACATAATGGATATAAGGTCTAAGCTGTTTTAGCGTGTAATTAGACGGGTCTTGGTCTTAGGACCTTCATTTAACTACATCTAGCACCTCCACACTTCTATACAAGATTAGCTTCATAAGCAATTAAATCAATTGATCTTCTACGCTGGCCACGTAATAGATACCTAGGAGAGGTCTAACGACCAGCCAACAATGTTTATCTTTTGAAGAGCACAGAGCAAAGACTTATTATATAAATTGATATAAACCTAATTAGATCTTAAAATGTTTAATTATTAGTATAATTTCAAATAATGAAAAAGTAAAATACAATAATAATATTATTATTAATGATAAGAAAGTATAAGTTACTTTAGCTAGTATAAAGTAAAGTAATAAAGAATGAAAGCAAAATGTATCTTGAAAAAGTATACATGTATTTAAGTTTTTACATTAAATAGGTAAATCGGAGGGTTTAGGGCGGGTAATCCACGAATAACAACCTATAGATAGTCAGCTAGCTGTATGCGTGGGGTAAATGTCAGCTGCAGCTTCAGCGAATATGTGTCACCCCCTGCTACAGCTATTTATCTTTTGTGGTTGCCTGAATTCCTCTTTCTTTTCTGTAACTTTCCTCTGTGGTAACTAAATTTCGGGGGCGATATTTCCCAGGAGTTTCAAATACCCAAGACGTACCAGGTGCTAAATCTTACAAATGGTCCACGAAGATGACTTGGCTGGTGGCAGCCCCCACGAAACCATCTCCCTCAACTATGAAAGACGACTAGCTCTTGAGAATTGTCGTCTTCAGGAGGTATGGGACAATTCTATGAGGGATTCAAACAGAGTCCCTTCTTCTGTGGCAGTGTTAATGTTATCATGGGAATCAGAATTAGACGATTTGAGTAACAGCGATGAAGTTTCTAAGCTAGCAGCTGTTTTTGAGGACGAATTCAGATACACTGTGGTCAAAAAACAATTAACTCTCGGGAAACGACCTCAAATACAAGTGCAAAAGCACTTGGTTAGCTTCGTAGATGAATATGACGGAACTGAAGCATTACTTATTTTCTACTATGCGGGATTTGGCGGCCCCGTATCTCCAGGACAGTTGAAGCCTTCTGGGTAAGTTCTGTTGATTTTCAGTCATATTCGCTCCCCCACACCACATTACGAAGAGATTTGCATTGGGAATTTCTCCATACGGTTGAAGTTGTCTTAGCGTAAGGCCCTTGGAATATGTTTCAAATCTATTCGTATAACTTCAGTACATCTGGAGAGGGTTGATGAAGAACTCTCATTTAAATTTGTGCTCGTGGTCTGTTGTATACACTTGTTTGATGCTCATTATCAGCTAATATGTCGTTTCAACGGAAGAGCAGCGAAAAGAGAGTGTCAAGAGATGGACTCCATCGTCTATGAGGTAATCTTCCCAGAACAGTGCACATAGACCAAGCACTAATCGATAACAGGCTGAAACGATCTTGAAAGTCGCAGATAGTGACGTTCTCATAATCTTCGATACGATAACCCACGTCTATGACTATGCTAGCCAAAATGAACGAATGGATAGGACGGATTTAAAACGCTCTTTCGAATTTCTTTGTGGGTGTGACGGGAAGTCGGTCGCGACCATACCTGATAAAATATCTTTCACCTCAGTATTAATCCGGGCTCTAAAAGATTTGCTTCAAATTAAGTTATGCTTTACCACAATGGAGTTGCAATACAAAATCAATCAGAGATTGTTAGATTTTGAAGGGACACAAATTACAACCTTTTTTACGCGCAGCAGACCTCTTCGCAGCATTGTCCTTGGACCATTATCACGTCCAGGTGAAGCATTACCGGTCTTACCAGCAAGTCTGACCATGGAGCCCGAGAAGATTTACCGCCTTAGACTATTTTTCGACATCATTCCCGATGAAGCTGAAATATTGAGATTATCGGCTAGATTGAGAGAGATGTGGGGTATCAAGGCAATATCACCTCAGCGCATAGCCTGGGCAGAATTCCAAGAACTGGAAAGTCCGCAGTCTGAATATGGCTCAACACTGCTGGAAACGACAAATCCATTTTTGGGTCCATTTACAAAATGCCTTGACCTCCTATTCTTCTTTGAGGACCATCCCAGTGAGGACGAGGTTTCACATCTTGCAGAAGGGGTGCAAAAACTCATTAGTACAGGAGCCATCTCTGCTAGAAAAATTGGTTGGAAAGAGTTTAGAACTGTCGTACCTGAAGATCCTGGTATTGATACCACTAATGATGTAGATTTCGACGAGTCTTGGTTTAATGACGCACTATCCCTCGCTGATACAGACTCTGGATACTCCAGTGGATCATCCGCTGTGGCCATGTCTTTCCTCATAACTGCTGCCAACATCATCGCTGGAAAACTCTTGGAATTTAGAGTCTTGCGATCAACTTTAAAGAGTGCTTTCTGCAGTTCAGAAGTTGAAATGTTTCGGGAAAGATTACTCAAAGTCCTTAAACGTTACGCTACCGAATTGAAGAGTGCTGCAAATACTGAGGCAGAAAAAGTCACCGCAGACTTCGTTCGCAACCATTATAGACGCGTTGAAAGAGCCATTCAAGCTGAAGTAGCCGTCGTTACCCCACTCAACTTGCAGATCCTTGCCCCAGAATTATCTGGGCAAGAAAAGGTAGCGCGGATGCTTGAGGATGTTATTGCTCAGCGTCTACCAACTACAACTACAACTCGAGCGCCTGGTATCAAGAAAGACGATGAAACCAACTCTGGTTCCGAAGACGAAAATTCAGGACCCGCAAACTTCAAAGCATTTAATGATGCAGAGCTGTTTCTTACCAGTGGAGTACCTTTTAAGAATTTACTGAAAAATGTATCCGATTATTTGTCGCCGGCAACCGAGGGGGATGACAAGTCTACTAGTGCAACACCGACAAAGGTCGTTGTGGAATGGCAATGTGTTAGTATACCCCTACTTCTATATTTTTCTTACCATGAAATAACCCTTTCAATTGCTTTGTAAGAGATTATTTCAAACAGCGATCTATTGAAATTTAGAGGATAGACTTAAGTAAGTCCCTTTAGTTGAGTAAACCGTTCCTTATAATGACATCATACGAAGCACTCAGCCACGGAAAATATCTTTTCAAATATTGATACTTTGTTCTCTAATCTGCGCAATATTATTAGGCTTGCAGCAGTAGTATCCGGGACGACTTTGTTGAATTCAAGGCGGGCTCTGTCGCTCAATACATTGACGAGCGCAACTTGGGCTCAAAAGCAAAAGAGCAGTACAAAAGCTTCAAATTTGACCGAGTGAGATATGGTATATTATCTGCCTTTCTGAGCGGCATCTTGAAGCTGCGAGCCCCTGCTGAAGAAGAGCTCAAATTACACACACTCGGAAACGATACTTCAACTCTAGCAAATCAGGACACACAGAGCTCTGTACAGTTACAAGGTCTACCAAGCCAAGAAAACGCTCCGGGACCAAGTAATCAAAATTCAGGGAATCAAGGGCAGCAGATACCTGCAAACGCCCATAGAAGTATTGGCCAACAGTCTCCTCTAACTAGCCAGCACCAATCGACTACCATGCCAGCCAACAACACACAAAATCTTCGATTGTTATACCTCTGTTTATCTCTGTCAAAAGGAAGATATCATAAAACGATACTAACACGCATTGACTTAAAACAAACCAAGAGTGATGACGAATTGTTTCGAAGAATGAAATTGGAATATTACAAACTCCTTGGACCGTGGAGGTGTATTTTCTCGCTGAGAGAAGTTGAAAGAATACGCTTCGTACAGGCAAGTCTACCAATTTAACTCGACAATATTTAATTTCCATTAATAAAATTGTTGGGTCAGTTCTCCTTGAGTAGAAAGCTCATCATAAGCATTCTCCGTAACTCTCAAGACCACAAAGAAAGTCTTGAAGTGATACCAGGCCCTTCGAACACTGATTACGCCTACGATCCTAAACCTATAGACTTTCTGCCTCCAGTTGGGCATAATGAGATGCTGCATCGCTACTTCTGTCCTTGCGACTTTGATGATGACAAGTTTTGTAAGACACAATTTCCAGGGTTCAGACATCCAGATCATCCCATTCCACCAAAAAATGAGGATAGAGGAATAGCATGGGGAATTGAGATTGTAGAGAGTCGTGAGTGGAAACTATTATATTACGCGGCTGCTTTCATTATTATTGTTAGTTTGGTGTTTGGTATTACTTGGTCTGTGGTAATGAAGGATATACAAGGTGGATTTGGAGTAGCTTCTTGGATGGTTGCTGGACTGGGCTGTCCGTTTGCAGCTATGCAATTTTGGTTTGAGTCGATAAACTAGTTTCTTGTGTAAGATTCTTCTATTTAGAACAGGTTAAGTTAACATGATTTGTGGTTGCCAATATACTATTGGATGCATTTCAGATGACAAGCTTGTATAGAAATTCGCTAGTGTCAGTGTCACGAAATGACTCAGCAGGATGAAACTCATGGCTAGAAGAGTTTGGCTGGCATATAGCATTACTATACATATGCATTGTGAGCATGATCAGCAATCAGCAACAATAAAGGGGTGTATAAGCACTATGAGCAAGGTGTATAATCACAAACAACGCTTATGCTATTACGTAGGAGCATTGGAGCAGAATATGGAAACGATCAACTTGAGAGAGAAAGGGCATACATATCATCGTGCTGCTTACTGAGGGGTACGATATCGCCATCATGCCACAGTTGATGAAGGCGTTTGAAGAAGCATTGAACAGCAAGACACTGAGTGCTTGGTTTCTATCCAACACAGACGACTGACTTAGTGCTTGCCAATTTCCGGCCGGGGTTCAGATTTTAGTCGGTGTTCTAGTTTTTGACCAACTGAAAAGAAAAACCCACAATTCACATTTTCGTCTCTTAGTATCAATATCCCCATAAAGGCTAAGGGATCTGTAAATTTCTCGCAAGGCCGGGTAACTTGAGACCCCCACTTGCGCAAAGGGTTCTTTATATCATCGCCCTTCTCTTCAATGTTTCCATGGTAATCAGCACATATAGAACAAGTATAGGAATTCTAAGAAACGTATAGAAGCTGCATGAGGATATTTTTGATGCGCGGCACGTGGAGAAGAAAAGCACCGAAAACACTTTACTAAAGCGACACATGGAAGAGATGAACGTAACCCTAGCCTATAGTGGGATATACTCATATTCATTCTTTTCCCAACTAAAGGCTCTGCGTGCCGCTTAGAAACCCCATGGAGATATATTTTATCTTCCATTTTGCGCCAAAAAGATTAGGCTGTGCCTACACAAGATCTATATATCTTTATCATCACTGGCTCGATGCTCTACTGCGTAGGCATTGATCTCGTCGTAGTTTTTGCACATATGTTTTTACATGCCACCCATCAGTCCCTACTACCTGCTTTGGGAACACAGTTGCTCCACCTTCAAGCGCTGTATCTCCACAACACATTATCGACTGCCGTAGGTAATCGAAACAGTGATCAACATGCCAGTCTTGGGACTCCATCCACTTAAGCCCAGTATTTGTGCGATTGTGTACGTAGGCCTCGTACGCGGACATGATTGAGTGCTGTATATCATACTTATGTCAAACTAGATAGTGATTGAATTGAGAACGTGAGCTGACTTACCAAGCAGTGAAGCTGATGATGTACAGATAGAGCAAAAGCAGGACCTTCCGGCACCAGAGGTATTGGATTTGGCAAGTCGTTATATTTCTCAAAGCCGGGAACCTGAATCATACCCTCTCCCACTAAAACAAGGCTTTTCAGTATATTCTTGAAATCTTTTTGTTTGAGGATGAATGAAGAGTACTTACGGGGAAGGAGATCCTCCCACATGTGACGCACAATATTAGGGTTAGCATTGGGGCTATGATCAAGCACATAACGGATATCAGGTTCAAAGGTTACGACACGGTGCGAAACTACATGAAAATCACTCTCGTTAGCTTCTATTTGATATGCTAGAAAATCAACAAAGCTTACATTCAGGAACAAAATCAATTATATCCTCAGCCACACCAATTCTATGTGAGACGCGGTCTCTTATCAATTGTACACCAAGTAAAGCTATTATTGAAAGCATTGCACAATCAACAGCCCACCAATTTGAGCGGATGGAACTCTTTAAACGAGTCCAATATGGCCATAGACGCTCAGTCATCTCTGTCAAGCGGTTCCATCGGCTCGGTCGAATCCAGTATCTCCGTGACTTCTCTATCTTGTGGGTAGGCATGAAAAGTTCGCTGTCAGATTCATTTTCAGAAACATCTTCATAAGCTGCTTCATGTCGATATTTCCCAAAGGAAGGCATTGCAAAATCATACCAAAAAAGATGAAAGAGTAGATTAAGAAGGTAGAATTAGAAGAAACCTGTGATGTAGACAAGTGTGATAGGAATCCTCTGCCAAGTACTAGCAAAAAATGCGGATTTCTTAACTTGCCAAAGCAAGATTACTGGCTACCTAATTAGCTGCCATGTGAAGTTTTGTGTTTGGTGCAGATGTGAGATGACACTAAGCGATAACATCATCGAGAATTTCCTATTGTTTGACGCATATGCATTGAAGCAAGTGCACTGTCATCTTCTTATGTTGCTTATCTTGATCTACCACATTATGCACCATCAGCAACAAGTGCTTACTTGTGTGGGAGGGAAGTTTGCAAATAGGATTAGCGCTCTGAAACATCAGCCATTCAGACTACGGGCTTCTCTTTGAAGTTGGACCTCGCAACGTCTGAGTGTTTAACATTATCGAGTATACTCCTGAACATGCCCGAAATCTATTTGCAAACTCAGTGCCCTCATGAGTATTGTGCAGATTTTATAGATTCAGGGTTGTAAGCACTAAACTAGCTACGAACGAAAAGGCTACCTACTACGGACTAGCCAAGACGTGGTGCCTGTCTTCTTAAGCGAGAAGCGACAACGAAAATGATCGAGCTTTTGTTTTCAAACTGAATTGGATAAACGTTACTACATAAATTTCTATGGAGATGAAGTTAAGAAGGGTAGACTGAGACTCAAGCCTTGCTCTACTGCTGCTAAGAAGATCACTTGCCAACACCTGAGACTCAAGTTACAAATAATTAGGTGTAAGGCAATCCGCGATTAGAATCTGTAACTGTAGCCTCCCATCTAACTTTCAATAAAGACTATCGTGGTGGGACTTAACTCGGCAAGCAAAAGAGCAAAGTGAAAATTCGACATTTTGACTATATTTTGGAAGCTATTGATTTGTTCTAGAAGGCGAAGTAGAGATTCCTGATAGGTCTTCACCGGTGCATGTTGGTAGCGGTAATCGTTATTATGCAACAACCCTTTAGGGTTTGACTCTGTATATCAATCAGAGGCTGCTGAACAGTGCAGCAACGAGTGCAATGATCATCTTACAATGTTTATATAACATAGAGCATTGGAACCAGGGCCATAAAAGTGACATATATCAGAAGTCATATCACTCCCCGCCTTGCTACTAAACTTTATGGCAAGAGCTCGCTAGAATTAAGTACAACACGCGCAAGAGAATTAATCCTCTGCAGCGGATCTCGTTGTTTAAACGCCATCATGCAATGCATTATATGCACTGGACCATCATATTTCGCCTCAATCACAACTCCACTCGTCCGTACATTATGTAGCTTCCGCCAGTAGAAGACACAGTGTACGATATGCCATTCATGAGTCACATAGAATGTAGGATCTGGAGAGTCCGCCAACATCGACAGCTCGTGCAGACTCAATTCTCTCGACCCACTCGCATCCGCGTAATAGGACCATTCACCTCCAGGACCAGGACCAGAATGATTCCATTCTTCAATCAAAGGATCATCTCGGCAGTGGTCTGGCAGCCATGCAGGAGCAATGGGGTCAAATTTGCATCCCCTGGAAATAGCCTCGGAGACTGTTTCACCGCAATAGCAGCTTGCATCCGGAGTTGCTTTGAAATATCGCATAGATTGTTGACCAAGGGACATAAGGCCTAGGATGGAAAGAGTGACAATGCCACTCCATGAAAGTAGTCTAAGAAATCTCGATAGATTCCGATGGAAGCGCGAAGGAATTGGCTCCTTTTTTGAAGTCTCAAAGCGAATAGTTTCTATGCTTTCTTCTGACATGCGTGGATGAGAGGCGTCTTTGTATTTCTGGCTTTCGGCCATCAACGGCATTGAAATGGAGGCCATCTCTGCTAGGTAGTAGAAATCTGGTATTAATTTTTAGACTTCAGATTATTTATGTGCTTGGAACGAAAGACTTACCTTTTAATTGACTGACAGTCCAACACAAGATCGTGGTGGGAGGACTAAGTGGTGTTTCCAGCACCGAAGGCTCTTTATCTCAGGCGCTGAGTGAAGCAAATTAGAGTGCAAAAGTCAATGAATCTAATGGCAAGAGCGTAGTAGCGTAGTAGTTTAGTGTATAATCCAAAGACTTGATATCTTTAGCTGATTTAAATCCTGATCTTGGCCACTTCAAAAATGGAAAATGAACCGAGCAGTGTGGGCTATGAGAATTCAATCAAAATAATTTGACCATTCCTGTAAGAACTCGAGGAGTAGTTGCAAAACTTTGCTCTCGCCATAGAGTTACATCTTTACATCAATTGCAAGATACAAATGGGATGCCTTTACGCATAGTGAGCGCTGCACTGTAATAAGCGTGGCTTATGCATGGTGAGCCTAGATAAGCGCAGCCTTTAACATAATTGGAATGACGCTACAGTGATATCCGCAACTGTGATGATAGAACTCTTCGGTTATCTTTTGCAAGACAGCCAGTAATCTTCAGGCGATCATCTGCTTCTTCTGCACCGTCAGCTTGCGGCATCAATACAACACAACTATGTTCCGGACCTCATCAGTGCCTCATCGCCAGGGAGGGTGGAATTTATCTCACCAATGTAATTAGATGGTAATGGATTCTGGGGGCGCCATTCACAGTAGTGGTAGGAACGAGACAAAGATTTGTTGGACGGTGAGTTTGCCGAGAGACTTGCTCTCTAACTTTTGAACTTTGATCGAGTGTCCGAGTCAGGCATATCCTAAACCAGACTTCAAGAGCAGTTCTAAGAACTTCCGCAATCGAACAACTATTATCCATGGATTCTATGTTCATTATTTGATCTGTGAGTAAATGATCTTGAAAAAGAGCTCGTTTGATGGAAAAAAGAGAGAATATAGAATAACTCATTAACTCTATTTTAGAGTCAAGCATGTTCGGATCAATACCTTTCAGAGGACGCAGAGTTACCGAAAAATCTAATGGGGAGGCTATTTACCAAAATTTACCCATCGTTCGGGATGAAGGCGAGTTTGGTTCGATGGACTGCCTCAAAGCTCAAACGAAGCGACGAGCTTTGTTTACCAGCCTAGCCGTCGTGGCACTCAGCTTAGCAATGTTCCTGATATTCATGCTCTCCACAGGAAAATTTCAAGCTCAGACTTCTTTGAACTGCGGTACAACAGTCAGCGAAGCGAAAGCAAATGGATGTCATTTCGAGGCTATGTTGTACGCCTGGATTCCCGATGAATGCTATTACCAGCATTTGGATGAGGCGGCTGATCCATTTGGGGACGCGAAATGGTTTTTTGACGCAGGACTTCACAACGAGATTGAAGGGGAAAAAGAGGTAGAAGATTTGCGCTCAGGAAACTTACCTGTCGTTTTTACACCAGGGAATTATCATGCTGAGCATTGCTTCTACGTATGGAGAAAACTCGTCTTTTCTCTTGAGACTGGAAAGACATTGGTGGATACGCGGACGGGTGATCTTACTCATGAGGTTCATTGTATGGGTATTGCAAATGATAATTGGATTGATTCCTCTACACGGGTAGATCTGAAGTTTTTCGAGTGTCTTCCAATTCCTTGGTAAGAAGGCTGGAACACTAGGAGGGTTAGCATAATGTAAATCATATATAAAGCATTTTCTAGTTCGAAGAGATAAAATTTCCCACCATTTCGGCTAAGGTGTTATATTATTTTAAAATATCAACAGCTTTTGGACTGTTGTTGTTGCTGTTGTTGTTGTTGCTTCAGGCATAGAAAAATATAACGAAGGCTTGTAAAGTTGTAAGGAGGCACAATTCAGGTTCTTAACACTTTTAATGCAAGCTGTACAAACCTTCAGCGAGGAATAGACAATCACAATTCCACCAAAATTACAGTACGTGCATCTTAACAGAGCCTAAGTTGGCAAGATCATGCATCTCACACATAATGTATTCATAGTAGAAACTGTTTCATCTAAATTTAAATATATTCTTCACAATAACCTACCATCCCCCCACCCAAAACTCAAACCTTCAACCCCGTAGTATTCCCAAGCCTAGCCCACTCATGTATCTTATCCGCATTCCGACAAGTATGATGAACCTCCCAATTCGCCGTATAAGTCGGTGCACCAAATTGATATTTATCTTCATACAAAGGGACAAAGGGATCGGAGTAGTATCTCCATGACATAGCAGCGTCTGACGCAGGTAGTTCAAACAATGATCTACAAGACGGAAAATTTAGTGAGCAATGTCAAAATTTAGTTTTGAATGATTAAGACATGACTTACCTGTATGTTGCAGCTCTACGTCTAATGGTTGGTTATTTGGAGTCTTAGTATCACCCCAAGCTATTTTACGTAGTCGATCCTATAGGAATCAGCACCGTAGTTCCTTGGAAAAGGAAGAGCAAAAGGGGAAAGAACATACTAAACACTACTAATATTAGCTTTATTCTTGGATGAGGATTTGCTGTTTATAACTTACGTGCATCTGATGATACATTGCAATAAACACCGGATACCTCTCTGGCTCCTTATAAAAACGAGCACTTGGTGTGTAGGTAATTTCTCGTTCTCTTCCCTGGTAAGTGCATATATACCAACTAAGGAAAGCGTATTAGTTCTACATGATATGATAATTAGGTAGAAGATCAAAGTTACCGTCATAGATATTCTCCCATGCTGCGTCTACTTCGGGAGTAGGTGGACCTTCATATTTCGCTTGAGGTGATGAATTTGTGAAGCCACTAGGTACAAATAGAACATCCTCATACTCTATCCATTTACCGACAGATTCTGGGTGATGGTTTATTAGCACAGAATAATCTAGAGAGACCGGTATTGTAACTTACCAATCTCTGTGGGAAATGCTCCATGACAACCTGTGTTCTTTCGGAAGAGGGACGTCACATATAAGGAGAATAAAATACTGTGTACTATCCAAATACAGGCTTGAAGGAAGTAAGATGACAACGAGCGTTTTTGTTTCTGTACAACTACTTCTTTCTCATATTCGGCAATCAGTGGTGCCCTTGAAGACGAATCTAGGTCGTTGGAAGATGAAGATGAAGATGAGGATGGCATGGTGGAGATAGTCTCAGATTACAATATGTGGAATGCGTAGGAAAAGTAATGTCAAATTCTTCGTCAATACTTTTCTTCCAACTTGTCAGAACCGGAAACATCCTCTACCCAGTAGAGGGGGAGGAAAGTAACCGGAAACTAAATCACGCTTTCGGATCCGGCTTTAGATACGTTGCATGTCAAACCGATAGGGATTTAATTTACCCTGTTACAATTCGTAAAGCATGTTTTTACTCGGTAAATGCCAATCACGGCCATCAAATAATCGGAAATTGTGATTGGATTTCCATTTTATGCAATGTAAGATTCTCACGTTGCAGCAAACAAGTGCCGGCTGTGGATGCAATGAGGAATGAAGATCCTTCTCGACATCTTCTACAATTCCTTGCAAAGCGGAAATCTGTAGCCTATCAACTAAAACTTGTAACCCAATGGACTTATAGAATTCTTTAGGAATAAGCGCTACTGGGAAATAAGCGCTACTGCAAAGATGTATCAATTGCACTACAATGAAGATTGGAGAGGTATGGGTTGGTAAAATACTACCTCGTGATTTTTTCAAGACACTTAGACTAGTAGTTGATTTGAAATGCTGAAACAAATGAGCTTCATGTTTATAGCATCTGTAGAAAATTGTCACTTCTCGGTATAAGAGTTTGAAACTCCAATTATTTTAAACAGCCCATTAAAACCAAAAGTTTACTCGGATCTCCAAGCAGATAAAAACAAAGTTCCCACACCAAGATGCAGCTCCTCAAAGTTTTTATTCTGGCAGCCAGCCTGACATCCTCCTTCGCTCTTCCCCGTCCTGGTCTTTCATCTGACAATGGCCTGGCTAAACGAAACATTAGGCCAGCTTCCCCTGTAGTTGAGCCCATCGAGAAGAGGAATATTCGACCTGCCACCACGGAGATCGATGTTGTAGAAAAGAGAAACATCAGACCGGCCACCCCAGAGGTCGATTCTGTGGAGAAGAGAAACATCCGACCAGCTACCACAGAGGCTGACTCTGTAGAAAAGAGAAACATCAGGCCGGCTACCACAGAAGTTGATGCCGTGGAGAAGAGAAACATTCGACCTGCTACTCCAGAAATCGATGCTGTGGATAAACGAAACATTCGACCGGCTACTCCAGAGGTCGATTCCGTAGAGAAGAGAAACATCAGACCGGCTACTCCAGTTGATGTTGTAGACAAGAGGAACATTCGACCAGCTACCCCAGAGGTTGACACCGTGGACAAGAGAAACATCAGACCAGCCACCCCAGACACCGAGACGGTGGAGAAGCGAAATATCGTCACCGTGATCCCTGACGAAGAAGCTAGCGAGTAGGCAGTTACTACCTAACAGTCGTTGTGGCGTAGAAGTCTTTCGCTTGAGAGAGGAGCACGTAGTTTGTGTGAAAGGGTAGTAGAACAGATCAGATATTGATGGAGGGAATTGATGCGAAATCGCTGTTGTTGTTATTGGGGCGGAGACTGAGAGGTAGTGTGGTCATTGTGGAGAGATCTAAAGTCCTAGTTAAGCAATGAGCAAATGCTTCATTTGTTATTGGCTCTTATACCTCTCTCAGACAGAGGAAGAACAGCACAATGCTGATAAGTATGTTGATATTATTGCATTGTGATATCTTCAAACTGATGTTGAAAGATGCATTAAAGTCCCTGGCGTAAGACAGTGTTTGAACGTAAGCGGTAGCACTGGTGATTTTTTAGCCTCGTGGATTTGAGAGTGGACGAAGGGTTTGGTATGATATACACACTTAGTTCCATATTGACACACTCGAGGTACTGCACTATCTCGTATATACCAAACTCAATGTCGTCTCCTTGCCTTTCATTCCGGCAACCTTGGCAACTCTTCAACATATTTAGATCATGTAGGACTTCTAGGGCTGCCTCAAAGCTGAAAGGCTTTGAAGTTAGCAGTCAAAGCAGTCTGACTTCGGTCTTCATGTCGATACATGACGATGCGATTGCCGACTGATACGGTAATGCCACTCGTTCACTCGTTAACTAGCCTCTGTCCCTTCTTCTTGCAGGCCTTTTGAATGCGGAAAGGATATCCTAGCTCTCTCGTAAGTTCCGCTGGGTCCCCATATTCCCTTGACAAATTCCTCCACCCACATATCTGCTATTATCCTCGAAGTATACCGCCAATTGGATCTCGTTATCGGGTAGAATGCAGGATTAAGTTCAGGCCCTATCTCATCCATCATCCGTGTCGTACCTTTGTCAGGTAGACCACAGGCTACGATCCTATCAAACCATCTTAAATCTGTAGTAACATTCAAGCCAACTCCAAAACTCGTAATATTTCTCCTTAGATGAACTCCGAGCGCTGCAATTTTCCTCTCGCCCTTTGGTCCATCCGTGAGCCAAACTCCCGGGTTTTCGGTCCTAACAGCAATGATCCCCCACTTCGCGATTGTCTTGATGGTTGTTTCCTCCAGGAGATTTACATAACATCTCACACTCAGGCCCTGTGGCCATTTCTCCGTCCTTATAGCTCGCAGATCGAGAATTGGATATATAACCACCTGACCCGGTCCATGAAAAGTCGTTTGCCCTCCACGTAGAGTAGAGATAACATCTGCAATCCCTGGTGAGTTGGTGGGTGGTACGTGACAACGGCCTTTTCAATTTGTCGGCTTGCTCCCGTGACAAGCCGTCTTTGTCGCGTCTGCCCGTGGTATAGACGGGGAGTGGGGAGAAGGTAAGAATGGACGGAGTTGGAGCCTCAGGGAGAGACCATTTTTTGGTGGCAGGGAGGAGCTCTTGTTTGGATACGGCAGCTTTGTGCGCCAGAAACTTACCCACCATGACCTGTTGCCATGCACCAGCAAGGGCATATTCGACATAACGCCTCCCAAGGGTACTGTAGTGGAAGAGATTTGGCGGTCGTGACATGTCGAGTTATAGAGAAGGAATTGGGCCCGACGACGAAGTGTAGGATGTTGATGCCGTAGTTGATGATTTTCGGAGTACGGAGGTGATAAGCTATGTCTCACCGCTTTAGTTTCTGCCACGCAAAATCCTGCTCCAACAGCTCCAGCTTGCTACAAGGCTTATTAGCGTTTGTTCAGCAAAAGCGGTGAGACACACCTTATTGCCTGTGCCTCCGTACAGTACAGTACAGCGAGGCAGGGTAGGTTGACTTAACCTGGGTGAATAACCATCGAATATAATTTGGCTTACGCAATTAGGTAGAGGTACTTCCACCACTTCTGATATATTCTTGTAGGGTAGAGTGTACCTTAAATTGGCCTGTTATTTCTCTCAACGCCCTCCTACCTATCTACTCCATCTTATAGTTCCCGTACACGCTACTAGTTCGTTAACGAAGGGCTTCCCTTACCCGGATAGACAACAGGCCTGATTCATGTCGAAGCCGACGAAGGGTCTGATTCAAATGGCATATCAATAAGTAGATCGTATGCAAAAATTATGTAGGAAATTGATGATTTGGACGCGTTTGAATTGATCAATGTATCAAACAGTGCATCGACGATAATAATCAGAAGTGGCCCCGATTTGGAAGATGGAGGGGAAGGGGTTTGAGAGTGGTAATAAAGTGTATAGTCAAATTTCTCTAGGTATTAAGAAAGGGGAAACAAACACTTAGTCCCATATCGACTGAAGAAGTAGAATGATTGCTTGAACAATATGGATCACCAAATGGCGACGAGCAGGGCAAACCGGTGACTACATAACCAGCGCAAACGTGGATCTGGAAGGTACTCCTCCTGCTGTCGATGTTACTCTTCAGATCGCCTAGGTACAAGTTTGCATTCTCAAATTCGAGATCCAGTCCTATGGCTACTCAAAAAGTAGGGTATTACAGAAGCAAGGCAGCCTTCATACGGCACTCCCTACAACCTCTGCATAGCACATAAGTTACCATGTTTCTCATGCGTGTCCGTCACGTCAGTTTTAATATACAATACCAATCGATATCGAAGAGGAATTTATGGTCTTACCCATGGCATGCTACTGCTTAACCTAGCAGCACTGTGCGAAACGTGAGACTAGGTACAGCTCGATGTACAAAAAAGACATCACCTAGTTGCGACTTCTTTAGTAGGCACTTCTAAGAATATGATAGCGTCTACTTCATGATTGGTTTCGTCGATTCTGTTATGCCTCTTCACGTAAGCATAGGGTAGCGTAGGTAAGATTTGGCAAGGCTGAGTTGAATTCACGTAAAAAAGATCAACAAGGCTGACCTCCCCCGACGTCATGTGCAACCACTTCTTAGCAGGCAACACCCAAGAATAAAGATTCACTGATTCCTCCCTTCCAATCTCTCACATTCACATTCACATATCAAAAACTCTAGCATTTTTCCATACCACAAATCCAATACACGACATCAACACTAAAGACATAACCGACAGAAGTCCACAAAATGTCACAATTACCACCCTATTCAGATGTGCAGCAAGGAAACGTTGCACCACAAGAAAAACAACCAATGGCACCACCTCCTCAAATGCCCACACAACTGAGGTTCCCTACCATGTTTACCTTTGAGAAAACCTCTATATCAGATCTTGTCCTTACCCGAGGTTCGGAAAAAGGTCAAGTTCAAGAACTCCATTACATCGCAACACATAAGTACACTTATATACCCCGTCTAAGATATAATATACATTCGATGCTAATATCACGAACAGTGGATGGAGCAGCAAACCCGACGTAGTCCTCCACAGCTCCACCGACCCCTCATCATCCTTCCTCAGCACCGCAACATTCAAAACCTTCTCCAGCACCATAACCCTAAGCTGCGGACCCGAAACAACTGAGATCCATAAAAACGGAGTCTTTACACCCTCCTACATCTTTTCCGTCTACATCCCGCAAACGAATCAAAAAGAAACCTTCGAATGGAAGAGAAGCTCGGGGAATGAGGTGCAGATTTTAGGAGTGAGGAGTAGCGGCATGAAATGTGTGAGGGCTAGGACTGGTGAGGTTGTTGCGGTTTATGCTGGCGTGAGAATGAGTTTTAGTAAGAAGGGGAAGATGGCTTTTGTGGGTGCGGGTGCTAGGGGGGAGTTGGGTGGAAATTGGGATATGATGGCTGTTATTAGTTTATTGGGTATACAGGAGAAGTTGAGGAGATCTAATAATGCGGCTGCAGCAGGAGGTGCGGCAGGAGGAGGAGGAGGTGGTTGTTGAAAGGGTCATAATGTTTGTGATGGGATGGTGGGATGGAGTTTCGAGGATTGTCTTTTCTGCGATGGGTA
Organism: Pezicula neosporulosa; assembly: GCA_009805495.1. Lineage (NCBI taxonomy): Eukaryota > Fungi > Ascomycota > Leotiomycetes > Helotiales > Dermateaceae > Pezicula > Pezicula neosporulosa. Next base: position 649,988 of record SELE01000018.1, read on the forward strand.
TACCAGTTTGCTTTTTAGGTTGGATGAAATTATCATTCTCGGAATACATATGATTATAGGCACTTTCTTCGTGTAGTAAAACTTGAAATGGATTGCACACGAACATCAAATGCAGTATAGTTCGGATAAGTGATCGCATAAGGGATCGTGACTATTAGTCAAGTTTTCAAAACAGGAAACGCAAAATTTTACCTCTATTATGTAATATCTGAAGATATCTAAACTCATTTCGTATTCCAATGACTCGAATTAGTTGATAGAGTTTGATTCTTACTACTTTTGGTGCATCTGTTCTGATTCTACCGCTCGCTTAAGTTCTAACAAGAGTCCAAGATACAGTACGTTTTGTACTACACAAAACAAAAATAAATTACAGAGACTCCGGTTAAAAGTTGTTAGAATACAGGCTATGTAACCTGTATCACAGGGCTTATAGCGAGCTATGCCCTATAAATACTAGTTAAGTAGCCTATAGGGCTTGGTCGTTTAGTAACTAAGCACTATAGGTAGTTACCCTATCAACTATTTAGAGGGTTTCGCTTACTGCACCCTATAGAGAGTCCGGCTTCTAGTGTCTAAGCACTAAAAAGCCACTATAATGAGGTAAGGACCGCGCTATAGCCACAGGCTGCTACAGGCTTCAGCCTGTATTCTCACGACTTTTGACCGGAACCTCCGTATAGGATAATTTATTGCAACAATCTCTAAAGAAAGAAAACAGCTAGTAAGATTGGAACTAAAGTTTAAGAAAAATCTAAGTATACTGACTGTAATACTATAATAGCCCTTAGGGAGTGTTTTTAGCCAACTAGGTACAAGTTTAGAATAATCAAGCTACTTACCTAGGTACTCAGCAGCACTACACGCAACAAATACCTACTCTCTACAATGAAGTATAAGAAATAATATGCAAGACCTACCTTATCACTAAATAAAATTCCGAAACCTTAAAATAAGATTTCAAGTTCTAAGAAACATGAATAATTCAAAGTGAACAAGTCCACCTACCTACCTACTTGTAATTTATACCTAAACCAAGTTTCCGAAAAACAAACAAGAAGCTCTCTACATCCGAAGCACCCCCCACCTTTAGAACCCACCTAAACCCCAAACCCCCAAAACCCATTCGACCTCCGTCTCTGTCCTCCCCCATTTTTCTACGACTTTCACGGTCCGGTATAGTATTCCCACCACTCATCTTACTGCATTATTACTCCAAATTCCAAAGTTTCTTAGAAGTGATATATAATCTCTATAAACGCCCTCAACGCATCTCTCTCTCTTTCTCTCTCTCTAAACCTATATTTCCGAGAACTTTTTTCTGTCTTTCTCTTTCCAATTTAGAGACTTCAGTTAGAATTAAAAGCCATGGTAAGACGAATCTAGATTTCTTGCTTGGGCATTGTTGAGATTAGTTGGTAATAGAGGGAGGGGTTGGGTAAAAAGTAATTGCTGATTTGAGATTTTAGGCCCCTTTAGATCAGATTATTTTACTTGGTGAGTACAGTACAGTACAGTGGATGATTTCTTACTTTTGAGGGAGGGGGTGGGGGTTGAGAGTGGGTATGTTTGGAGTGGTATATGGGAATCGTATATTGGAGTGATGTAGTATGGTATAGAGTGATAGAATACTAGTGGGGAAGGATTGTTGACTTTTGATTTTGTGGTGTGGTGGTTTAGGTGATAGTATTACGGAGATGTCATTTGATCAATCGAGGGGATTTGCATTTGGTGCTCAGTTGCAGGATGGTGAGTGAACTAGTTTCTCTTTCTTTTTCTCTTTCTATTTAAGGTGTTATTGATCTAGTCTTTCTCAAACAATTAATCCGGATATATACATTGTGCGAATGAGAGACTAATGAATTATATGGTGCAGTCTATAGAAGAAAACTAGATGTCATTAATCGAGGTTTCGGGTACGTCAAGTTCAATATCTACCTACCTACCTACTTAAGTTTTTGGACTTCCCTCGAGGTAAAGTAAAGTTACGTTATTGAATTATGAAATAGAGGTTACAACACAAAAGATGCATTAAAAGTCTTCCCCGAATACTTCCCTACACCTCAACAAGCAAAAGTTCGTTTTCTGGTAAGTAACGACGGCCTCCCTCCTCCCCAAATCCTACGTACTTACAACCCAAACAAAAGCTCATCTTCCTCGGCGCAAACGACGCCTCCCTCCCAACAGCAAACACAGGTCAACACATCCCCCTCCCAACCTACAAAACCAATCTAAAAACCCTACTAACACATCCCCTGCTCCACTCACATACCCCAGCCCCAAAAAAAATCTTGATAACACCGCCTCCATTTGAGGAAACAACCATGGAAGCAATCGATTGGGAGTTTGGTGCTAAGTGGATTAATCGAACGGCGGAGCATACTAGTTTTTATGCTGATGCTGTGAGGGAGGTTGGTGCTGAGATGGGTGTTCCGGTTGTGGATTTGTGGGCGAGGTGTATGGTTGGAGCGGGGAGTTTGAGTGATAGGAAGAAATTACCTGGGGCGAGGGGGTTGGGGAAGAATGAGGTTCTTGCTGGGCTACTTTATGATGGTATGTTTTCCTTCTTCTTTGCTCTTTGTCCTTTCTGGATATATATGTTATGGTTGAAAAGTGATGGGAAGCATTTGAGATTGGCTAATTCGGTTTGGGGTGAAGGTTTGCATCTTGGTCCTGAGGGATATAAGATTTTATTCGATGAGGTGATGAAGGTTATTGCTGAGAACTGGCCGGATCAAGTGCCTGAAAAACTACCCACTCTGGGCTTTATTCCCTGGGAGAACTCGGAGTTTTCATGGGGAGTGGATACTGGGGAGGAACAACCGATCCAGGCTTCATAATGAGAGAACTAGTAGCTACAATTCGTGGCAGCGAGACAAGAATTCTTCTAACAGGACCTGGTCACATTTTACACATTAAGCGTATAAGATCTGCATACCTAGGTCCTTTTTGCTAAGATATTCCACTATGTATTGTCAACCAGCTAGCTTCTTCCACAGCTTAATTTAGTTCATTCATAGCGATAAGCCCCATCATCGTAATGAACACGACTCCTATGACCAGACCCAAACCTTTCTTTGTACCGCTGCTTCATAGCTTCCTCTCCTTCAGATGGTCTTTCATCGGCAGACGTATCATGTATACCAAAGTGGCCTTCGACGGTGGTTACGGTGATAGGCCTAGCGACAGGATCGTGAGACGACTCATCTTCTGAAGGTAATGGACTCATCTCAGCTCTTGCCGCGATATCAGGTGGCTTTCCTCCATCTAGTTATGACACTAATACAGCATCGTCTGGGCCCGGCCGAAGATCTTGGATCCGGGGAGAGTTCTCGGTAGGGGCCTCGATGTCCTCTACGGCAGCTTCGTCCTCGGATGCCGAAGGTTCCTCGCTAGAACTACCTTCGACTTGTAGCTTACTTGCTGCAATAATGTCCTGTCTGAAGGTAGCTGGATGGATGCTAATGTCGTCAATATTGCTAGTGAATCGGCTGCCTCTTCCACTGCTGGCCCGTCTTCCATGCTTCTTGGAGGTTCCAGGAGAAATGGCTGCGGAATTAGGTGTGTCTGAGACCTTGACATCGAAATCTGGAACTTGTTTGGGATCCTCTGTAGTCACCCCGCTGCTAGCAGATGTCTGCGCTTTCTTCTTTATGGCTTCCATATCCTCGCGAAGTTCGCGTATAACTTCATCCAACGACGTTGTGCTAGTAGAACTTGCTATCTTCTGCGGATTTCCGGGATCCCCTAGAGTCTCTTTAAGCACAGATAGACGTTTTTTGAGGTTTTCCCGTTCGTCCTTCTTCGCTTCACTTTCTTTTCCCATGCTTTCAGCCTCCTCTGCAGCTAACTTAGTGGAAAGTTCGAGCACTTCACTTTTAAGATAACTTTCTATGTCCTCTAGCGTATCGGTTTTGAGTTGTGTACTATGCTCAGCAGGGGAAACGGGCGGCATTTCCAATGGGCTGTTGAGCTCAATAGTCTCCTTGTCGTGGCCAGTCGAAGAGGATCCAGCGCTCACAAGACATCTCGGACAATGCCAACCATGGTCGACTGTTTGCGTGATAGGTGGATCGAGGCAATACGTGTGGTAGGCATCGTCACAATTGCTGCAGATCAACAATTTTCCTTTATTTTCTTCAATCTCACATACTCGACACGGAACTGGGGTGTTGGGCCGAGGTATTTTTGTAGACTGCTCAACGTCACTAACAGCCTGGCCTGAGATTGAGCTCCAAATATCACGGTCTGGCATCCGAATGGAATTTGACTGGCCGTCATCTTGATCTGTTGAAAAGTTAGCTACCGCCCCCATAAAAAGCCTTAGTAGTAGCTATTGTATGAACTTGCATAGACTTTTTCCTAGCCCCATTTCATCCCATAGTTTTTGAGCCTCATCCATCTTTCCTCGCAAGATGAGTATATCTGCAAAATCTGACATAGCGGTACGAGTTCTCTGGTCTTCAAACCCCCCAACCTTCATGAGGCCGTTTGCTGCTTGCCGGTATAAAGTTTCTGCCTCGTCATATTCACCTGCCGCGCTTAGAGCTGCAGCAATGTTGGATATGATCTTGAAGGTGTTAGGATGCTCCAGTCCAAACACTCTTCCCAGACTTTCTATAATTTGCCGTGCTCTTGCTACCGCTTCCCCGTGCCTTCTTTCGCCGAGGAGAGTCTCAAATAAGGACGTCTGTTTTTCTAGTTCCACAAACGCTTCTGGTCTCGGATTTATATCTAGATTCTGTAACTCCTGGTCGGCAAATTTAGAATCGTTCGACGCATAACCGTCATCTTCGCCTATGCTATCATCTTCCATCTCATCACCATCTGTCCTAGGTAAGGCGAACAATGCTAATTGCTCCATGTGGCGCCCAAGATGCCTCCGAAACTGCCCGGTAGTGCCATACGGCTCAATCTCCTTGTTATTGTTGAGGAAAGCCCGATTTGCGCCATTTTTTGAACTGTTCAAATTCGCTTCCCAATCGTCACAGAATGGACACGCATTCCCATATATTTTGTCAACGGGTTCTTCACTCTGTAAGACAATGGCGTTAAGTTCTGACTCACTGACAGTAGAGTGATGAGTGGATTTTAGATGCCTTTTGAAATCGGCTGCGGATTTGAAGGGTGCATGTTGACAATTTTGGCATGTCCATTCTCTGCGGTGTACCTGAAGCTCATGGGCAAACCACTCATTACGAGAACGGAACATTTTCAGGTCGCACTCTTTAAATGTACAAACGTAAGGTTTAAGATCTCGAAAGACGTGCTTCTTCCAGGCTGCCCTGTTCTTCACCTTTTGCTCTGTGTAGCAATAAGGACACTGGAAAGGCTCGCCAAACTCGAACGGCACCCCTTCAAAAGCCATTTGTGGATGAGGTGGAACCTGGAGTTTAGTCTCTGAATTTTCCCCAACGATAGTAGCTTCATATGATGTCTGAGAGCCAAAAGAATTTGCTGTATCTGAGTCTGCACATTCAAGAGGAAGCTCGTCCTGGACGTAGGTTGTCGCTTTAGTGTGCGCCTCTGTAAGCGCGGGGTTTGATTCTTCTTTGTCTTTAACTTCCGTGTCCCAGTCCCGAGACAATTTTCCATGATGCTCCTCTCGGTACTTGAGATATTGTCGACGCCTGGTAATAGCCTTGCCAAACCGTTCAACCAGCCATGGTCGACTTCTTTTGGCACTACCATGCTTCTCTTGCACATGCTGGATATCCCACGACGAAGGGAGGTTGCTGTATCGAGTGGCTGCTTTGAGATAGTCATCTCGAGCAGGCGAGTTTCGAATGACCATGGAAAGTTTCATTAGGCTAATGTTGGCCGTTTTCATGGCATTGAGCAGTTCGTCCAGCTCTGAAGTTTCTTGAGCTGGTTCTATGGTAGACGCATTGTCTTCCTCGTCTTCAGAGTCACTTAGAGCGCCCCAAGTCTCGTTCAGTCTTTCGCCAAACACAATAAACGTTGCTTCTGATGATTAGCATAGCTACGAGCAAGTTAGAGAAGCGGAAACGCTCACCTGAGAGTATTGATTCCCGAAGGTCTTTCAGTATCTTCAATATCCTTTGCCGTATTTCCGACGCGTCCTTGAGCCTATAATCTAGAGAACTTGGCAACCTTCCATTCTGAAGCGCAGCAATAGGCACAGCCCATGCTTTGAACCTAGCACGCACATCTGCGACTTTTGGCAGTGTTAGAATTCGGTCATAGTTGTTCTCTTGACATTTCTCGCCGGAGTGTAAGTGCACGAACAGCCTCTGGTATAAGCTTATGATTTCATTGGACAAAAAAGATATAGCAGAATTGTTCGTAGTCTGGCGCTTGAGCTCTTCTTGCACGAGAAGGCCAGCAGTTGTTGTGTCGTCTACGTCTCTTTGAAGTCTCTCATCACTTGTTGTGGGCTGGATCTCCATTTCTACTCCTGCATCTGATCTAGGAGCTTCTTCGAGCTTCACCATTTTCCTTCGGTTTATTCCTGAATAGTTGATGTGCAGCAAAAAGTTGGAATTTAGGCTGCCAAGGGCTCACAGTGGTCACATCCAGCCTCGGCGCGCGACCGACGGTGTGTTCTGGTAATTCTGTCGAGGGCCTTGGACGCAACGATGCCTTTGTCAACACAAAGTGATCCCCAAGTTGAAAGAAAGCATAGGTATATCCATCATCAGAGTGCCGACCAAACTTAGTGTGTTGTACGTTTTGTAGGCTCAAGGAGTTTGTAGAGGTTTGGTGTGGTGTAAGTACGAAGTAGGTCGAATGAATCCCTGCAGGGCCATGCCCACTTATCGCTGACCCCGCCGCAAGGTCCCTCTGCAGGGATCACTAATAGCTGAAAATCAACGTCAACTACCTTCTTATACTGCCCCAGCCCCATGACAGTTGCCTGACGTTACTCACGATGAGGGTCTCCTCTATCTGAGAAGAAATAGAAGAGAATGCACAACCCTCTACTAAGAAGCTTCACAGACAGTCGGCCTGCACGCTGGCTGACCTAGTCTCCAGAGCCATTCGAGATCCATCGGAACGGCCACCAGGCTGCTCCCAATTGACAAAAGAACGAACCGAGTGCGTGAGCTACGATGTCTGGAATCGAAGTAGCAGGACTGGTGCTAGGGGGGTTTCCTCTTCTCATCTCGGCCGCAGAGCATTACAAAGAAGGCTTTGAGCCGCTTGTCAAATGGAAACGATTCCGGACCGAGTTTATAGGGTTCATCGATGCTGTTGATATCGAGAAACAGCTATTTGTCAACACGATGGAACGATTCTTGATGAGTGCAGATATACCACAAGACGAACTACAGGCCTTCATGACACAACCTGGATATGAAGGCTGGGAAAGAGCAGATATTGCTAAGCTTTTGCAGTCTCGGCTCGGGCCGACGTATCCCGCCTATATTAGCACTATCAAGACTATGAACGAACTTATGGATGATTTAAAGGCGTTTCTGCTGTTGAAAAATGGCAAAGTATGTTATCTCTGAATGTCTGCTGGTCTCACTTCACAATGGTCGCTAACTAGACTTTCTTCGACAGGTCGATTGGGCGAAGGATGGCGAGAGCCGGTGGGACTACCAAATGAAGAGGATTCATCTAAGCTTTAGTAAGAAGGGAGCACGAACATTGTCGGCATTGGAGAATCATAATCGAAAGCTTCGGGACCTGCTGGATTCGAATGACAAGCTTGACGGGGTGAGAGCTGCGAGGAAGGATACAGCATGGGCGAGTATATTCGAATGCATCAGAAACCATGCCAGTAGCCTCCACACAGCTCTCAAAAACAGCTGGACCTGCGACTGTACGGCTCCTCACGACACAGCGCTTCGTCTCCAGAAGCGTGTAAGCGGTGGTTGGACTTCACAATTCCACATAGACTTTTCAACGCCCCCAAGAAAATCTCTTGCCAGACGTGAGGTTGTTATCATTGTAAGAGATAAAGCTCAGCGTATAAGCCCGCCACCTTCCCCAGAACCGGATGGTTACCTTTTGGAATTGAGACAAAACTTTGAGCCAAAACCAACGTTTCAGCCAAATATGAGCTCACGGCCAAGCCTACTACCTTCAAGGTAAGAGGCACAATGTTCCCAAGTTATTTCATTTTAGTAACAGCGGATGGTAAGCTTTGCTAAACAAACCACAGTCCTTCTGATAGCACCATTAGATCTTCTTCGTCCATGACTTCCTCTCGTACTAGCAGCTTCAGAGGACTATTCTCAATGCGAAGTGAGTCAACCTCAAGTACAACGACAATCTCAAGCTCGAATGGAACGCAGTCAATTCTCTCAAAACGGACAGTCAAGCCGAAAAAGAACGTGCGTATCACGTCACCAGTTGAATTTGCTGTAGAACCATCTGTGTCTATTGCCCCGCCTGTCGAGCCTGTTGTGGAAATCAAAATCGACGATTTATGCTCAACTCTGCAGTGTAGTACAGATTGTTCGTGTTTAGGTTATGTTCTAGATAACGAAAACCGGCAGTACGAACTTCGACCTCTGATAGGAGAAACTCAACTTGCTGCGGTCCCCGACGCTTACGACATTATAAGTCTGGAAACACTACTCAGAAGTCGTGGCGAGATAAAATTGAACAGGCAACAGAGATATAGGATTGCTAGCATTCTTGCTTCCTCGCTCTTGCAACTTCAAAGCACACCATGGCTAGCAGAGAAAATGGACAAGAAGAACATCTTCTTTTTCAAGCAAGGATCTAAGATCATTGTCGATCAGCCATACATCAACCATAGCTTCATCTCAACGAAAATCACACGATCGCCAAACGAGGCCTCAAATATACCAGCAGCAAGGCGTTTTGCTGTTCGAAAAAGCCTAAATTACCTCGGTATTCTTCTGCTAGAGCTTTGTTTTGGTCAAGCCATAGAAGACCAAGAGCTACGGAAGGATCATCTTGGCCCAGACGGTAAAGCGCACAAAGATACAGACTATTTGACTGCGATAGATTGGTCAGACTTAGTGAGGGAAGAAGACCCCGAACTTGAGCCAATCATCAACTGCTTGGTGTTTTCTGCTTTCCAGGAAAAAGCAGATTGGGATAGTAAACCTTTCGTGCAAGCCGTTTACGCGAGTGTTGTCGAACCTCTCGAGAAATCCATTGCGAAATGGGCAAATTAGTCGTTCCACAGCGCTTAGAAAACATGATAATGGGATCTCTACTAGTCTCATTCAATTGCTTCAAGCGAACCAATTTCAAGAGACTTCTTGTTACTCGTACATCTCAGCCATCACCGCCTGACTGGCGAAGATAATAGGAATCCCCAACGCCTTCATCGGAGATATCAAGTCAATGCCGAGGTTCTTAAGCCACAGATGCAAGGAACTCAAGACATACCTGTGCTGTAGTACCGTAATTTGGCGGCAGGCGCAGTACGATCAACTAGGACTTAGTCCTGTCAGCTGAGTAAGCCCTTCAGCCTCTCCCATGCTCCCATGCTGCTGAACCACGGCGCATGTCGATCTTCCATCCTTCGTACAAATCTCCACGAATCAAAATGACGGGACCAATGAAACTGTAGGCAAAAGTCCATAGGCCCATGGTACTTGCTTCTTAGCATCATTTCATCGGTCCCATCAAGCCGCCACCAAATATATTTCCATTTAGCGAGAATTCAACTTACGTAAACCCGATGGTATGAAAGTTGCGAAAGTCTTCCCCAAACGACATTTTTGGTCGGAATATCCCACATTTGATGATAGGACTTGTACACAGAACCATACACGAGATGGGCCCAACGATACAGGCACTTGTGGTACTGGCTCTGATCTCACAGACACATTGTCAAGCGCCTCCTCAGCCAGCGAACATCAACGTAACCGGTACATCGATTTTGGATCACGAGACGCCTATCAGTGGCTTTTGGGGCCAGACCTTCCTCAAGGAGAATATACCTTTCATCGACATCGACATTCCTGATTCTAATATCCAAGACGTGTATTACTACCGATGGTCATCTCTCCAACGACATCTTAGATACACTGTGGCAGGCACAGGTTATATCCTCACCGAGTTTTGTCAACCTGTCGGATATGCACAGGCATTGAATACGATTGATGCGGCAGCTGGCCATCAAATTGATGAGGCCAGATGGCTGAGGAGTACCTTTTATAATGATGACTACATTCAAGTCTACACACGTGGGCCTGGAAATACTACGCAGTACACTCACTGGATCATGGACGCTCTGTATCGAAGGTCACAAGTTGATGGAAACGCGGATTTTGTGAAAGAGCAGCTTGAAGATATGATACGGATGTGGGAGGAATGGACATACACGTTTGATTCTGATGGTTAGTGTTCTTATGGGTCTCTCGAGTAATTCCGTATGCTTATGATTACAGTTGGGCTCTACTACTTCACACCCAATTTTGATGCCCAAGAGTACTCTCTTCCTGGGTACGTCGTAGATCCATCGGGCGATTCAATACTCCAACTTGATGGCCCAGATACATACCGACCTAGTCATAATGCATACATGGTAGCTAATGCCAGAGCAATTTCCAAAATTGCAACTCTTGCAGGGAATGACTCAATTGCATCAGAATACTCTAATATAGCTACCGATATTGAGAGCGCCATGTTAAAATACTTATGGGATCCAGACCAGAGTTTTTTTGTGGACGTCGTGCGTCCCAACAACCCTAATCTTACCAGACTTATAGGCAGAGAGGAAGTTGGGCTCTATCCATTCCGCTTTGATATTGGGCTTGATGCCGCCCACGGGAATGCTTCAGTCCAGCAACTTTTTGATCCGCAGGGTTTCCAAGCTCCTTATGGCCCAACTACTTTGGAAGTTCGAAACCAATATTACGACGCAACAAAACCAAGCTCATATTGCTGTTACTGGAATGGACAATCATGGCCATTCTCAACTGCACATACTTTAAAGTCCCTTGCAGCTATTTATCGGAGTGGGAATTCTTCAATCACTGCTGAGCAGTATGTCCAGTATCTAAGCACTTATGCTGCTACACAGCAAAAGGACGGCGTACCTTATGTAGCGGAGTCTCATTATCCTTTCAATAACTCTTGGTCTTCAGATAGCACAAACCACAGCGAGCATTATGATCACTCAACAAACAACGATGACGTAATTACAGGTCTTCTTGGAATTATCCCTCGCTCTGACAACAACCTTCAAATCAGTCCAATTATACCCCAAAATTGGACGTATTTTGCTATAGAGAATCTCGCATACCATGGAAACCTCATAACCGTGCTATACGACCTTGAAGGCACGAGATACAATAAAGGTAAAGGTTTATTCATCTATGCAAACGGAAACCAGATCTACCAAAGCAATAGTGCAGCAGAGACAGCAGCTACGGTTCCGCTCCCAACAATAACTGCTACATCAGCTCCAGAGATTCCAATCAATATAGCAGCTAATCCAAATGGACTTGGTTCATACCCGCTAGCTAATGCAACATACACCTACTATATACCGATGATCCATACAAAGCTATAGATGGTTATCTCTTTTATGACTCTATACCTGACAATCGGTGGTCGAATTACCAGTCAAAATCCTCAAATGACACCTTACAGGTCACATTTGCTCGACCTCGAAATATCTCATCAGTCACACTTGCTCTCTTTGCAGATGTTGCTCGAGAAGGTGCCGTAGATGTACCAGCAAGCATCGAAGTATATGGCTCAAGTGGTCTCCTCGCTACCGTACATTCAGACTCACTCCTTGCGAACGACCGCAACACGATCTCTTTCAGTACGGTCGAATCAGAATATGTGGCTGTGAATCTGTTCAATAAGCCTAATGCTTCCGTCGGGATCTGCGAGCTGGAAGTATGGGCACCTCCTATTACTGGACCGACTTATTTCGCAGTCGATGCTCTATTGACTAATGCTGCTGTATTGAATGATGCGCAGTCGAATGCAACAAGTACAGGGTCTATTGTAGGGAGGTTAAACTCAAAAAGTGTAGTTGCATTCTCCGGTGTCTCGTCCAGCTCAAGTGAACAAATTTCTCTCAGTTATGCCAACACGGGCACTTCTCCGGTCTCCATATCACTTGTTGTGAACCAAGTTCCCCAGCAGGACATAACTCTAGCACCGACTTCTGGTAAATATACTTCTGTTAGTACTAATCTGTCACTGACGAGCGGGAATAACTTCGTGACTTTGCTTGGCGGCGATGGCAGTGTTACTTATGAGTCCATCAGTCTATCCGTTGCAGGGAGTGAAGGAAGTGGAGGAAGTGGTGGAAGTAGTACGACGTCATCAAGCTCAGCGACGCCTAGCGAGACCAAAAAATCGTCAAGTTCAGTGACGAGGCCTAGCAGTATTGCTGGGTTAATCATGATGGGAATTGGTGCATTACTGTAATTCTTTATGGGGCAATCACAAGTAAATATCATGGGATTGCAGCGGCAAAAAGGTTGCCTTGGTATAAAACTTGAAATGTTAAGTTCGAAAAATATTATGTAATTACTATTATAACATTAACCAACCCTTTACTACTACTCAATCCTCAAAGGCTTATACTAGTACTCATGCTGCATACTGGCCATTTCAAGCCTTCCCTCGAATTTCAGGCTTCCAATCTCTACAATCCGACAGTGTGCGCTCCTAGCCGCCCTTCCACCACTAGTCGTGTACGAGTCATGTCAATTCGAGTATGAAAGTAACATATTAACCAGTGTAGAAACCAAGGGTTCGATACTGTGACTGCCTTGGATTGGATCACACAACGGATCAAATAAGTGATTAAGCCGACTTCTGAAAGCAGAATCGAGAATGGTAACGCCACCAGTTGTGTATTGGTGTTCATGTTGATGCTGAGAGTACTGAGAGCGTTGGAAGGGTATAGAGGGTGGAAGTTGCTGGTATTACTATCGTTGGAGCACCAGATGCCAGTGCCGCTGAAGAACTTTAGTTTCCAGTTCGCGATGGCGCGCGAGCGATATACGCATCGCAACAAAGACTTGGTTCAGCCAGTTATCTCCGACTTAAATTAAGCGATAGAGTGAGTGCAGCGCAACGAAGTAGTGACCTGCGACATCTCCTAGCATCACTGATTAGTAAGTTGAGTTCTTTTTTCTAAAGACAACATTAAGACATCATTTTATAACATAAACACTGCCTTCATAACTTAGCACATCTATACTTACGAAGAGTATTGAGTAGCAATCTTAATCATAGCACTTGAAATACAAAATATTCAATCGATTACTAATACGCACTAATAATGAAACCTAATAACAACTCTCATAGTTCCTTGACCTTCACAAACTCCGTAACGACAGTGCCGTCCTTCAATTGAGCCTTCCTCTCACTCCAAGTAAAACGTCCAATCTTTGGCCAAATGACTCTCCAAGCAAACCAATATCCGACTCCTAGCCATAAAACAACAATTCCAATGATAGGGTATAGCCAGTATGGCAAGCTGGTATCGCCCTTGCCTCCAGGAGGTCTGAGGAATGGTGCAACGAGCAAGAAGGTTTGGGCTACCAAGAAGAAAGCTGGGACGATTATCCAGGTTTTGAATGGACGTGGGAGATCTGGTGAGGTATAGCGAAGGATGAAGAGACCAACGACTACAAAGAGGTTGATAATTGAAGATGGGTAGCCTTCTACATCTAAGATGAAGTTCTGATTATGATTGTATTAGTAATAGCCCACTGTAAATGAATATAAGAATGAGGTAACAACATACATATGCGTCACCTGCCGGGATGGCAATAATAACAATAACACTTGGAATAAAGTGCAACAATAATCCTGCACCAGGAGCTCCATGTGGCCAATTTGAAGCCCAGAATCGACCGAAGGGAATGACGCCCTCTTTTGCTAACTCCTGATTGACACGCGACTGAGCGAACGTAACTGTTAGTACATTTCCGAGAGCACTGAGTGCGACAAAAACAGCGATGACAGTTTGTGCAGTACGGCCGAAAACCTTGCCGACGAAGTAGCTCGCAACGGTTGTACTGCTGCTGGCGATCTGTGCTGGGGTCGCTGCCGAGAAATAGGCAACATTTGCCAGTAGGTAGAGCACTGCGCAAATACCAAGTCCAAGGGGCCCAGCGATCTTCAATGTGTGTACCGGACGCTTGACTTCATTCAAAACGTATGCGGCGTTATTCCAGCCAGCATAACTGTTGAGAACTTTGAAAAGTGCTGTCGCATACGGACCACTCGAGTTGACCGAACCAGCAAAGGCATTGCGGAAGCTCGCATGAGGGTCCGGAACTGAACTGACATTGCCACCAAGGACCACAAAGCCAGTTACAACTATGAAGAGCAGGATGATAACTTTGATGCTTCCGAGTGCATTCATCATCTGGACTCCCAATTTAGGTACCAATGTGTGGATCAGTGTGACGACGATAATAACTGCGATGGCAATTCCACGTTCGTTCCACGCCGTTGTCGTGTGTCCAGCTGCTACAAGAATATTTGCTGCGAATACGATACAGCCAGATGCTGTGAAACCGAGCATCACAGCCTGTGTGCTGAAAAGAACGGTCGCTAGAAGTTTCGGCCGTTGGTATACTGCTTCTAGATACACCTTTTCTCCACCTGAGCGTGGACTACTGACTGTTAGTGACTGATCATGTCGCACATGCCTTACGTAGAAATTTAAGCAGCTGTCAAAAGTAGACTTACAACATGCATCCAAATTCCAACCATACACAAAGCCCAGCGAACGAGAGAACGGCACCTAGAACCCATAGCATGAGCGCTGCTCCCACCGAGCCGACTGACGATGTGATGCTAGATGGCGTAGAGAAGATTCCCGTGCCAATGATGCGGCCAATACTGTAAAATAATTGAGTACGGTTCGATTCAATGCGAGTAATAGGATCACATACATTAAAAAAGTAGTACTGAATAGACCAAGATGCCTTCCCATACCACCACTAGCATCTTCTTCAAAAGTCAATTCTCCAGGATTGACAACCTTATCAGCTTCTGGTTCAACATCACCAGCGCCGAGTACCGTAGCTTCTTTATCATTTACATCCTGTCCAGACGAGCCAGGTTTAGAATCATCGTATATTTCGCTCTGTGTCGTCGTCGTCGACGACTTCTTGTCGAAGAAACCTCGAAGTCGATTCGTAAAAGCCATATCTCGGTTCAACGAGGTCTTGGCTTTTGTTAGTAAGGTAGGTAGGTAAATATTAAATCATGGGGTGGCGGGGTGGTGGGAAGGGAAGATTTAACGACAAGCTACGATGGTGGAGCAAGGTGAAATATAAACCAAGAAATCTCTTAGATTTCGTGCGGCTTATCGTCTCGCTTGACATCAAAAAGGTTTCAGTTGGCTAGATCGCAATATAGCGTATAGATGGCGCAATTCTATCCCGGCACTTAATGTACTTTAGCACTCAGTCTACTTCAAAACTAGAAGGAACACACATAGTAAAAGCATGTACACGCAAGAGAAACAAATTAAGATCGATAAGAGAACAATAACGATATCTGAAGTCGAGTAGTATCATGGTTTCAAGAAGGTTTGGATGAAATGTTTGAACAACCGTCTGGTGAGTTTCGTGTGTATGGCCTACCTGGTCTTGCCGTTCCTTGCTGAAGCAACTCTGTATCTATGGGGGGTGCCCAAGCGTGCCAAGCCCTGTCATTGGCACGACTGGCAAGTGCAAAATGCTGCCCCAAGCTCATCTGAACAAGCAATGATCTCCATACCTTTTTGCCGACCCTGTAAGTACGGAGTAAGCGATCTCGAGTCGATCAATCACCTCCTTATCAAAGCTTATGCTGACCCTTCTTGTATCGAACCCCAGCCGTGCGACGCGTCTTGTCATGAATGGAATCTCTATTTTGAGTTACGGTACATACTATTGAGATAAGTGAACGGTATGTGCCATTTGGACACTGTTTTTCATCGCTTCCTATTCTCTTTGAAGAAAATAATTTAGAGGAATATTCTTCAGTATCCATCACTCCGTCCTGAGGTTGGTGGGTTCTCTGGCGACTAAGCGATGGATCATCTTACAGCCAATAACTTATGTTGGCTTTATATTCCCTTGAAACTCTATATCACCTTGCTATTGGCTATTCAATTGTCGCATTCTCACCAGCCTCAAGACAGAGCAAGGTATATACCTAATTCTCGAGATGATACAGTAATAACCTTCCATTTCTCTGATTCGGGGAATGCAACATTGGGTATTACATACAATTCATACCTAGCACCAACTTTCTCTTAATAATGCAGTTGAAGCAAATTTGATAGATATCCATCATGCCATCGACTCACACTCTATTTCTTACAAGCGCTTTGATTTTCTATAAGCTCTGCTTTCCATTACCAGAGCTTTTTCACAAGTATATTTACAAGATGGCCGTACTTAATCAAGCAGATCAATACTACGCGCAATTTTCTTGCTAGATAGAATCTACGAAATATCAGGTATCTTATTTCTTCTATTTCCTTGACACTACAATTGCAAGTATTACCGCTACTGCTAACATTAACTATAAAGCTAGTAATCTATCAGGTGAATGTCTCTTTGTTATAGAAATAGCTTTGTTGCTAGCCACCCAAAAGAGATTGAATCAAACACCTTCTCTACGAATCACTACTTACTTGTTGCTATATATTTATTCGCAAGTGCTATCTCTTTGTTAGGCCGTAATTTTACTTTCTTACAAGACGCTACTATACAATTGACTCATGGATTTTTAAGACAGAGTGTTAATTGTAGATACCAGTAGTTCAAGCTGAATTATAGGTTAAATACCCGAAAGGGCGGGAATAGGCTATTCAAAGAGTTTGGACAATTTGCCACGTATGCGATATATTCTTCTTGTCAGGCCTATTTTGATAGCTTCTATATGTACTAGGCACACTTCAAGACTTACCTATATCCTTACACATACAGATTTATATAATTACAAACTAGTACTATCATTAGAGCGTGTAGCTAGGAAGCTAACCAGTTCTATCATCATTGTAAGGGTTAAGCTATATAAAAGATACTGACAGGTACATGGTAGTTAACAACAGCCTAGTTTAACGAATTTCAAAAGGCCAAAAGAAATTGTTAAAAACCACTGTTTACTTTGGAAGCTATCCATTTAAGCTATTCCATGCAGCTATTCAATAGGCAATAATATCAATACAAACGTTCCTTACCTAAACCTCTGAGTACGAAGGTACTTAATTTCACCCCTACCATTACTACTCCAGATCTCTCGGTCTCAGACGTACTATACACCTTCAAAGTATGAGAGAGACTATTCAAAGTCCTATTTATTATCGGATACTAATACCAAAATTATCGAACCGACTTTCAATCAACAGAGATATTTTACGTTTGCAACAATGAAAATTCTCTATGTTACGAGATAGAAATAGATATCTTAATAGCCTGGTAGATCAGAAGGATTGGAGAAGTACGTGCTTAGAACCACGCCTTTAGAACATTAATACCCCGAGATTTGCACTTTACTTACGTTTAAAATAAAACATACGTAGATGTAAATATATCAGCAAAGCACTATCTCAGTAGCAAACTTCCAAACTTCCACTACAATTCTATGTTATCCTCGCAGCCCCCTTTGTTAAGCGAGATCATGTTCTGGAATCTACCTGTAGAGGCGACATATAAATTGCGACACAAAATGCAACACAAAATGCTACACAAAAGAAGGGCATAGTAACACCGACGCAGGAAAGAAAAATGAAGCAGGACTGATTTATATCGCAAGTAAAAACATCATGCATCGAGCAATACAAATTCCAAACTTTCACTAAACTACCACTGAGATAAAGGATCGGCACCAAAAGTAAGTAAAGCTTTGAGGTGTAGCACAGGAGCATTATATATAACTGCAAGCCTCCAACAGGACAAGAGCTATCAAATCCGGCAGGCATATTTAACTAGGCAAAGAGTACAGATATTATTCAGCAAGTTCAGAACAAGATTTTCTCTAACTACCGAATCAAGCAGCCATTCTAAAGGAGCTCTTATTAAAACCTTCCGGTGTCCCGATATTAAAACATCGCATAAAGAATATCGCATAAAGAATTAGCCTCCAAAGACACTTACTTAGTACCTATGGTCGCCTCTATCTCTCCCTCCATATTCCCTCTCATCATATTCCCTACCTCCGTAGTCTTTCCTATCAGAATCCCTGCCCCCGTAGTCCCTCCTATCATAATCCCTACCCCCATAATCTCTTCCCCCATGGTCCCTTCCTCCATACTCCCTACTTCCACCACCATAACCCATGGACCCACCATATCTACCTTCAGACTCTCTCAAGTTCCTTGCCCGTTCTTCGGCCAAGTGATCAATGACTGCGTTCGCAGCTTTCCCCGTGTATTTGACAAGTGTCACTACCTCCCCTTTCCCAACCTGTTTAACCATATTCTTCTTCTCCTCTAAGCGATCAATCACTGTGTTGAACGCCACACCCGCCCGCGACTGTTGCGCCGACAAGTGTCATAAGTGCACCCCCAGTCCCACTCCCACTCCCATTACCACCGCTACTCTACTCGCTCTCCTTTGCCTCCGAATATTTGAACCCTCATACGCTTTCTTTGCGGCCCAGCCCCCCACCATAGCACCCAGAACACCAGCCCCAAGCCCTGTCGGCGTCTTACTAAAACGATCCCGCGATTTCTCTTGACCAGAACCAGGTACTCGCTTCTCTATTTTTGTGATCTGATTCTGTAGGTGACCTTCCCCTTCGGAATCCGAGTTGTGGTTTGCTCTGCGAGCGACTGTGGTATCACGTTTCCCATGGCCTGGATGAGAGGAACTTCGTCTTGCCATGTTGGGACGAGTATTCCCCCGACGTGAGACTGTGCCTTCCGCAAATCTTGCACGATTATTTCCACGGTTGCCCTGTTGGCTTGGCTGGGACGAGCTTCGTCTTGTGATCGCTTGAGGTCGAGTGTTTGTGCGACTCATTTCTGTGCTTGGAATCTGGCCATCATAATCCTCTCCTCGCTTACTCTGTTGACTTGGCTGAGAGGAACTTCGCCGTATCATACCTTGAGGACGTGTCATTGTGCGAGTCATTGTCGTATTGGCGTTTTGGCTTTCAAAATTTTCGCTGTGATCGTCACCACCACCCCGCCTTGGTTGAGAGGAGCTTCGTCGTGTGACACCTTGGGGACGTGTCTTCGTGCGACTTAATGCTGTGCTCTCGTTTTGCAATTCGCGACTACCGCCCGAGTTCCGCCGCTGATCTGGTTGAGAAGAGCTCCTCCTCGTCACCGCTTGAGGTCTTGACTTTCTGCGACTTATCGCCGTACTCTGAGCGTTTCTATCGCTACTTTGTCCGTTGTCATTCAGTTTATTTGGTTGAGAGGAACTTCGCCTAGCGAGGAATTGTGGGCGAGAAGTGGTATTGCGGCGTGAGACAGTACTGTCTGCGTACCCTTTTCTGTTATCGCTCGCTCCGGTGACTTGGCTGAGAGGAACTTCGTCTAGAAGGAGCCTTTGGACGCGAATTGGTAGTCCGGGCGACATTACTCTCTCCATACCATTTTCCGTCAATCGGATCGTTGTCATAGTAATCCCGGGAATCCCAATTCCTCCCTCTATCTCTCTCTTTTTCACGACCGCGCTCTCGGTTCCCTTCTCGCTGTTTCTCTCGTGAGTCGGTTCCAAAATTTATCTGAGCGGAAGACGTTGGTGGTGTGTAGAAGGTTCCAATCGGGGGAGGTTGTAGTCGTTCCTTTTGCATGGAATCGTATTGAGGATTGAGATGTGGGGCTTCGTCTTGACGGCTGTATAAATCTAATCCCCTTCCTTCAAGTGTCATTATACGATAAAGTTGGTGGTTTCAAGAAACCAAAGCGAGAATATATGTATATATAGACTTCAAAATTATAGGTTGACAGTCTGGTATATGTTTTGTTTTTCCCAGAGGATTGCGAAAAAGAGGAACGAAGGCAAATGAGAGAATTGGAGGGGCAGACCTGCGGTGGTAGCTTCAGACTTGCTAGCATGGTGGTGCCGCATCAATAGGTTGCACTTCCCCGCTGACCGCTCTTTCCGAGAGAAGAATTATATAATCGCCCTTAGACCTCTAACTTACTGCCGAACACAAATAAAAATCTAGTCACAAAGAACTGGCTATTCCAGAAGAACCTTCCAGCTCGTTAATCCCGAAGTTAATTAGAAACTTAAAGATATAAAAGGTTAAAGATAGACAAGAGAAAAAACAACTTCTTTCACAAGACATGATAGACAGACAACTGCCAGCTGTCACAACTATGACGATCTAGATGACTTCCCAGTGGCATCCAGAAACAGCAGGATCTGCAACAGGCATTAGAGGGGTCCGCGGGGTGGCTGGTGGACTAACAAACCTAGTTTAAAGCACTCGTCGTGTCGGAAGATTCCCCTCGAAGCGTCTTCAGGTAACGTGCTTTTAGTCTGTGCAGTAGCTCAGCTATTACTCCTCGGTGTACTCTTGGCATACAGAGTCTGAATCGGCAGACGAAAGGCCATGATACATCAGGTGCTGCTACTCAGGCTACTTCAATGATCACCAGGGGAGATACAGTCTTCTGGAAATTTATTCTTTCTTTCCTACAAAATATAGCAGGAGATATCATTCTGAGGCGTTTGCGGATAAGATTGCTTGGCTGGTTGGGTCAGAAAAGAGGCTGGTGGGGCGTGGTCTAGACTGTACCCCTCATTACTCGTAAGGTTACATTTTATTGCTGGCTTACCTGGGCTTATAATATTGCTATAACATAGGCCCCGAGTTTTGCCATTAATAATGCAGCAACTTTCTTTCCCCATTTCTAATATCCATCCAGTATTTTTGACTTTCTATCGCTAAGCTACTACATATATTCATGCAAACTGTTGGTTGCGAAGACTATGCAGCGTTCACGGCAAGAGATTATACATAGCTAGTGTTGGAGAAGGTGCAGAGAACTATATCAACCCGTCCGAGTATACGAGTAAATGTTTGATTTCTATTTGTTAGTATGACAACTAGGCGAATGCTTTCCCCGCTTAAACGTATTGCTATGTTAAGATTTGTTATGGATCAAGCAATCAATGGCGGGGACAGGAATACAGATAACATCAGAGGCCAACCTGTTCCTGTTTGGAACTTTATCCTAGCAGGTGAAGTCATGATAAATTGTGGAGATCGAGTCGAGAATGTGTTCAGTAGTTCTTTTTCACTTTCGTTTGTGCCCTTTGTGTTGAGACCGTTAACTCCCTGGTTATGGCATTTCCCGAGTTAATTATCCAGAAGACTGAAATTCTATTAGTCCAATATTTCATTTCACCATTTTCATATTCAAGTTTTGCTAATATTAGCCATTGCGTTCGGCAAGGTTACGTTCAAGTAACAATTGACCAATAAAATTGTTGGCAAGCAGAAACGATCCTGTTTCTTTGCGAATTTTTCACTCTATTTCTGAAGACTTATTTTATATCAATAGCAGTGCGCTTATCTTTGATATCCTTATTAAGTGGTATCAAAGCTCCGAGTTATCCAAACGGGTAAATGTAAACCAAGCAAAATAAATCGAGTAAAATTTACTCCTATATGGCTGTTTAGACGCGTAGATAAAGTCATGTGAGAAGTGCTGCATTATATAGAACACTTTGCAACATCTCAGGTAATTATGTACTCAGAGAGCTTGAAGTAGGAGCAGATAACTCGGCTTTCAACAATGAAACCATGACTTGGTTGTTTTATATCAAGATTTATAAAAGGCTCAACTTGCAGTTTAAGTATTGAAGACTTCTAAGCCTGTAACCTATCCAATAACCAGTTGCTAGGCGTAATTCAGCTTAGTTAAACTTGTTGTGTTCTATATAGAACAAGGATAGGCCTATGTGTAGGTCTTAAAGGCGAAATGTTATTTGGCTATTCCTTAAAATAAGCACCTTTAATAGCTAAGAGCAACTTAACTTACGGAAGTGGGTTACTATTTGGCTTTGTAATTGTAATTTCAAACTGTTAGGTAAAGTTGTGTAATGGTGCCTCTGTATCTGGGGTTTAGTCTGGCTCTATGATGGGAATTTTTAAATAACTCAATTGTATTCGGAGCTGTATGCATTAGATAATCGATTTATTTGTCTAACCCGTGATATTTGTTTGCTATTCTTGAATTTGCTTGAATGATATAGATACTTAAGCTTTGTTCCTAAGTATTTGGTACTTAGGTTTAGATAGTAAGTCACTTTTACAAATCAGTGGTTATTGTGAGATTATAAAGTCTCTATTAATCGCACACATTTACAAATTTAAGAAGGATAATTGAACAAACGTTTGTTTGAAATGGTACTACTATATCAATTACATCATAATAGATCGTGGTAGATACCTTACCTATTAATTGATCTATAGGATATGAAATTGAGTAACTCACTTGTGCGGGCCAGAGTGATCTCTGACAAGCAAATTTATAAGACACCTGAGGGTGGTATATAAATTAATAGATAATGTTAGAATAAAATCCTTGCCATTATATGTGCCTGGGCAGTTACTGGCAGCAATCAAGCCCAATCTGTGTGGAAAAATGGTATAGAGGCGGTAGCAGTTCTGCTTGTATAGACTCTCAGTTGGAGTAATCACATTCACCAGACATGCAAATTCACCACAGATTTTGAATCAAGTGTTTATAAATTTTAGCGCCAACATCAATTTTTAGTGTGCTTTCACTCTCTTATCCAAACCACAACATCGATACATTATCATCCTCTTCGCAGGTCCTTCTTCAACAAGGAGTCCGATACAGCATCTCGACATTCCACCTCATACGTTTTCTTACCTGCAGTCACCACAGTTATTCACTAAGCGAGCCAGTCTCACAGCACTTTTCTATCACGATCATTGAAGCCAGCACGTATGTAACGATCTTCCTCTGCTACAAGCGGAAAGCTCCTCATTTTTCTTGCGCAGTAATATGGATCTGAACAACAAGATGATCAACACCATGTCGCACAACAGAGCTCGACCAAAACTTCCCCAGGAACTGTTACTTAAGATCCTGAAATACGCCATGCCAGAACCAAAGATGATCGAGTTCAGCATTGCGCTGCCTGATGACGGTCGACCTCAATGGTGTCATTGTAGACAGAATAATTCTTTTGCGGGATCTGAGCCTGAGGACGGTAGAGGTCAGGTCATCTCAAACCTTGCACTTGTATCCTATGCTTTCAAGGAAGAGATCTATCGACACTTTTCAATGGTCATAGCGGTAGGGCCATTTAATTCTTTTAGCTCGCGCATGGGTTGGGTTCTGAAGCCAGACGGCTATGCTCTATGGACAAATCACCAAGCAGACACCTTAAATATCTTCCATACCTGTATCATGAGGATGGTCGCGACACAACAGAGAACGATGCTAAAATCACGTATGCAAAAGCTCAGTGTGTCAAACAACATATACACATGGTGGTACGATGATGAATTCGAACTGTCCGATATCCTCGACTTTGCACAAGAGATGTTTCCGGAATTGAAAGACTTGACGCTGATCTTGGGAGATCATGGAAACGAAGGGTGGGAGGACTGCAACGAGCACCAGGAGTCTCATGGAAATTTGCGCCTCATCAACATTGACAAGAACTTTCTCGAAATGGAAAGACGCCTTACGAATTACGGAACTTGTCGATTTGATAGATTTTATTGGGACAGAGACGACAAACAAGAACAATTCTACAATGACGCTGAAGAGTACAGGATCGCATACAGCTCTTATACAAGCTTGGACCAGGAATTATGGAAGAATATCACCTTCAAAGTACAGATGCGTGCATACTTCGATGAGGGCAATGCAGGATGGGACTACAGTCAATTTTCTCAATCGGGTTGTGGGAAAGGTGCAACACTTTATCGCAGTCCGGCTCTTTGGATTGAGACACTGCAATGCTACGTGCCCTGCGATGCCAATGGGGAGAATATTGCAAGCAAGTACGACGGCTTGGTAGAACTCTTTGAGGGCTATCAACCTAAATTTGAGAGCTGGTTTAGACGCGAGCGAGTTTCGAAGTTCCCTGAGGCTACCGCTTAAGGCCAAGGGTCCTAAAGCTTTCGGAGATCACGTCCGCAATCGCTAATTAGTAAATATCTAGAACTCTACGTTACATAGCACTAGTAGGAACTTGCCCCGGCTATGTGTGGAATGAAATGGGCAAGAGATACATTACATGGGGAAAGAATAACATGGGCACCTGAGATTTGAGAGCATACAATAGTGTGTAGCCTAGATAACAATTTGCTGATAAACCAAAATACAACAGTGTTACTACTTAAATACGGAGAGAGCTCAGGTAGGGCGTATGGAAAGGCAGGCGTTATGAGAAGCTTATACAGATCACCTATAAGCGAATTTGTTCGGTTTGTAGATGCTAAATAACTGCTTTGCTATATACTGAACTACATTGTTATAATTGTCAGTTTGTTTGACAATCTATGTAGCGTAAGTTTTCCTCTCTCTACAGGCTATTCTTAACATCCTTTAGAGTTCCCTGAAGCTTTTATACAGAGTCAAGGTCTATGTGTAGTCATAGAATCCTAACAATCTTTCTTAGCACCAGAAATGTGTTCCTTATCAGTTTTCTCTATAGGTGCTTGTGGGACGTGTTCTTGAGCAACTGGTGACTGGCCTTGCATGATGATTCATGTGTGTTCATGAATTCAGAGTGTTCTAAGAGTAATAACTGTAATCAGCAGAAGAAGTAGTCTGACAACGGATCAAGAATTTAGCCCTCCTCCGAAAAAAGGGACCTACTGCGAAAGTTCTCTTGCCTGAAGATATCGAACACCAAAA
This sequence comes from Pezicula neosporulosa, assembly GCA_009805495.1. Taxonomy (NCBI): domain Eukaryota; kingdom Fungi; phylum Ascomycota; class Leotiomycetes; order Helotiales; family Dermateaceae; genus Pezicula; species Pezicula neosporulosa. The sequence goes on from SELE01000018.1 coordinate 674,736, forward strand.
ATGTTCAGAATCATAGCAACTGAGATACAAGTGGCTGTGATGAATCCTTTCTGATAATATGGAGCGTCAACTTGCTGCCAGACAATGAGTGGCAGCCAAATCTGAACCACATAACCCATTTCATTCATGGAAGCCGCTACAAGAGCTCGCTCTTCATTGTCTGTACAGATCTCCTGGCCCCAGCTACCACCAGTGTTAGTTAAAGGTCAGATAAGTGAGGAATAGAATGATCTTACGCCATGATAAGTCCTGCGAGACCTGGGAATGTTCCTGCGAGGATGTAACATGTCCAACGCCATCCGTTTGGGATTTTCCAAATAGCTAAAGATACGAAATAAATGATATTTAGAACCTAATCAATCTTTCTTCTTAGCAGTGCACTGATACTTATTGGCTTATAAAGCTTGAGAAATAGTCTTACCCCTCCAAAGACGATCGGCGGCCACCGAGATCCTTTAAGAATCGTGTCTGATACCCAGCCGTAGATGAGAGTTGACACTATTTGGATTGCCGATGTTATAGTAGGATAATCATTGATTTGAGCCACTGAATATTTGGGGCTCGTTGAATCCTTCAGAAATTGTGCAAAGACTGGCGTACCGCTAACGCTACCATTGTCGAAGAGACTATGAATGTAGTAAGTAATGGTAGAATAGAGCGGAACTCCACCAAGATGCCTCCACTGACTTACACATATAGCATAGTCAAAGCCCAAATATGCCAGGATTTTAGAATTTTCTTGACTTTCGACTTCGTGTACGGTTCTCTCGGTCTCCGACCTTCGAGATCCATTCGTCTTCTAGCGTATGCAATATCCTGTTTCGCGTCAGGATAGTTAGTGCGTTTCTCGTCACTCAAATAGTCCTATTGATAGCTTACTTCTTTAGTGAAGAAAATTGCCCTTGAGGTCTCAGGTGTATCAGGGATAAGGACGTAACCCGCCAGTGCAATCGGAAGAGAGATGATTCCACAGACAATAAAGAGCCTGTTTTCAAAAATGAGTTCTTGAGTGAGCCGAGAAAGAGATTTTCTATAGAAAATACCATTGCCAACCCGCTAAACCACTTTGCCCATCCAAGTTATAGACTCCGCTCATTAGGTATCCTGAGATTAGAGGTCCAACCCCGGCACTAGCCTGGAATATACAAGCTCGGCGTGCTAGCTCATCTCTTCGATACCATGAACCGATCACATATATCATTCCAGGGTAAAAGCCACTCTCAGCAAGCCCTGCAAACTCAGTTAGAAAGGATTAATGAAAAGTTTGATTTGCAATAGGTAGATTCTGACTTACCGATGAAAAATCGAAGAGCATACACCTGGCTTGCGTTCGAACATTTGGCAAGACAGAAGGTTAGAACAGTCCAGATTACCTAGTCGTTGATTTAGTATCTTTTTCAATCAAATTTTTGATATCTCATATGTATTTGACCACATACATACCTCGAGGGTCGGAATCACGATAGAAGGTCTAACTCTTGTAATGAGAATGTTGATCGGGATCTCTCCGATCACGTAGCCGATTGTCCAACAAGTCTGCATGTAATTGAGTTGGTTTCCGTAAAGGTTAAGATCTTCTTCTTTCCTTAGAGGAAGTCAGCCATGCCGTACTTAAAACTACAAATATATCGAAAGGTATCTTACATTCCAGAGACAAAGGCATTATTTAGGTTAGTCTGATCAAGATATTTCATAAAGTAGGCTATAGATTAGACAACATTAGATCTCATCATATCAGAACCAGGATAAAACATGGAAAGGTTCGTACCACAAGTGCTAAATGTTAAAATTGCTAGGTCTAACTTGAAGAGAAATTTGCGTTCCTCTGGAGACTTGTCAAGGGTGTCCCAGAAATAACTAGTCCATCTTCTTTTGACCGTCTCTTGGATTATCGCGTCTGCTTTCTTGGCAGCCACTCGTTCGGCGTCGTATTCTTCTTGAACTGGAGTTATCTCTTCGAAGTTCGCCATTGAGGAACAATTTTAGATTCTTTCACTGTGGTGAAAGATATGAAAATAGTCATAGGGGTGAAATGATAAATTATTTGATAAATCAAAAGACTTCTTCGGCATAGAACGATCTAGTCATATTCCTTTAACGGTACGAAGATAACAAGAATTGTGTTAAATTGGATATGCCCCACTCTCGAGATTCCGAAGCATCGGATAGTTCGTTCCTAAACACTGAAGCCCAAGCAATCAGCCACTTGAATAGTAGTACTTCCGCATCATGAATGACCATTTGTAGCTCCACCTTCTTATCTAGCATGAAGGAGATCGAAGATTGGGGGAGACTGATGATAACAAAAGCAAGGTTTCTAGAACCCATGAGTCTAAAAAAGCAGTGTCAGTTAGCCGATCGAGACCTTTTTGAAAGCGGGAACGTTTATGGGCCCTAATTTTTACGCCTAGCTTCGCTGTAACACTCTCAAGACGGAGAAGGCTTGCAAATATATAATTATACTTTGATACCAGTATGAGATGAGTCCGTAATTACGACAACCCCATCACAACCATGGCGGATGATCCCAAATACGGGAACTTCAACATTCACAGCACGCCTTACACGGTCTTTAATGGCCACGAAATTAATGTGGATATTTTGGTTCCCAAGAACATCGTAATTGATTCAACGGGTAGCGTAGAGCAGAAGAAAAAACACCCTCTTCTTATCCGGTTCCATGGAGGCGGCCTAGTAAGGCTTTGAACCCCTCTTGTACACCGACAAAAATAGCTGACTTATCGAAGATGAGTGGCTCCTCAATCCATGCACCCTGGTTTCCGGATTACATCCTAGACCATGGCTATAAATCTTCTGCAGTAATTCTCTCCGCCGATCATCGCTTCTTGCCAGAATGTAATGGACTTGATATTCTCGACGACATCTCATCTCTCTGGGCTTGGGTGCAGAGTTCTCTTCAATCTTTCATATTTTCCTTTTATCCTTCTCTCGAGGTTGATACCACCCGTATCTTAGCCACGGGAGAGTCCTCAGGTGGTTATATCGTCGTGCAAGCAGCCCTAACTGGATTGGCCGGAATTCGCGCCATAATCTCTGCATATCCAATGCTGGATCTTCGTGCCCCGCACTTCACAGAAAAGTATGAGAAGATTTTGACTGGGGCTGCTATGGTTCCACCAGAAGTACTAGAGAACCATCTCAATGGGATGAAGAGAGGAGACATCGTAACAAGATCCACTCCACCAGATCGTGTTGATATGGCAAATGCGGTAATTCAGCAGGGAAGATTAGTAGAGTTCTTCGGAGAGGATGAGGTGCTATTCCCTTTAGAAAGAGTGAAATCAATATCTGGGAGAGCCAGTACGCTTCCAAGGCTATGGATGTATCATGGAAAGCAGGATACTGGGGTGCCCGCTGATGGGACTGTGAAGTTCACAGCAGAGGCTATGAAGGTATGGCCTGATAAGGAGCTAAGATTAGACATGCCAGACGGGGAGCACGGGCTTCACAAGGGTCTCAAACTAGAGTCGACGCCTTGGCTAAGTGACGGAGTGAAATGGGTTACTGAGAAATGGCTTGGTGAATAATTGGAAGGAAATGGAGTCAAATGATCAAGCTTAACTCTATTAATAGTGTGCTACGTATTATCCTGACGCAATATGGATAGAAAACAAGGTTTAGTACTGTTGACAAATAACTAGTTGAAGCTTCTTTAAATATCTCTAAAGGTTCAGCCTTTCATCCACTTCCTAGTTACATTAGTCGATTCCAATCAAATTTATAGATTATTCACAATCATATATACTGCCATATTTGCTTTGTCGGGTACTTGATATTAGCAGTATTCTGGTGTCTGCGGGTAGAATATTTATTCTACATTTACGCTGTAGCTCTGTACTTTCGGAAGCGAAGAGAGCTAGGACAGATTAGTCATCTACTGAGCTATTGCTATACTACTACAAAGATTGTAACTAATATAAGAACATGCTGTAATGTTCTCGTCGCTATTTTTAAGCCGTGGGAGATTATGAGGAGATGACATAAATTATTTGGAAAGTTAAGCGACGCTATATTGGCAGAAGGGGTAAAGTCACTATAAAACTCTGGGGTGGCAGTTACCAATGCTACTACCAACGCCACACCTCTGAAAGACAGCAATACCTTATTTTAACATCAAATTCATATCCATTTACCGATGTGAATAGTCAGTGGTGTTCAGATAGTATAACGATTTCGATTCTCAAACACCAGGTAGTTTCAAATATAGACGCAGAATTTTGAAATTGTTTTGTCAACTTATTGCGTTCATATAGTTCCCTATTTGCCAACGGTCTTGATCTTCAGATATCCCCTAAATCGGCAACAATCTCTGTGTGGTTCTAGTTGTCAATCAATCAATAAAACAGAAAGTAAATTTCAAGTTCATTAATAAGAATGATCTCTTAGATGCTGAATATGCACCAGTAGTATTATCTTCCCCTGTCGTTTGTTAAATTTACAAGAAATAAACTACTTACATGGTCATATACATAGCACAGAGGTATGTGACTTTGAGAATGCTGCAACTAGAACAGTATCCAAGGTACTAAGCGAGCAGTAGAGCACGGATTTTAGTACTACCGTCTACCCTAAGACTCTTCCTACTTCTACCTCTCATCTTCTTGCTCTACAACATCATTGCACAATGACAACTCCGTCAAATCACTCCTCCTCTTTCCGCGTATCAGGTCTTGAATTCCCGTACTTTACGTGTAATTCCACTCGGCGTAATAATACAATCCTCCTTCATCAAGAGGTTCGCCCTACCACACATTCACTCACGGTAAATGAATTCATGCAAATCCGTGAAGATATTCCTCTTCTAAAGTAAAGTATACCAGCTACCCATTTTGTTTAGCGCGATGATATGGATTCAACCAACAGAATGGACATCGAGATGAAGACGATGGAACGATGATGTTGGACCTCTCGCTTGGAGCCAAAGGGTTTAAGCGAGTAAAAGGGGTCGTTGGAAGCTCGGAAACCTCAAGGGTCGAGAATAGCTGCGTTGTTCTTATTTAAACCTTCACGTTGACTTTTGAGCTATTAATCGTGAGTTTAGAGTTAGTGACAGAGAATGAGAGATTTTTGCCAGGTATCAGCTCCAAGCACTGCTATCGCCCTTAGATTTCCGTCTTGAATTATGTGGATTTGTTCTTGTTGTGTAAGGATTTCAACTTCGTATAAAAATAAAATATCTGATTCAAGAAACTTGGACTGAATTGCGCTGATAAAATATGGGCCCTTGACGCCAACTTGCTACTTGACAACACGAATTCCTTTCCCATCGAAGAAAAAGTCCTATATGAATATTTCTAAATCTTCTTTTCAGAGATCTAACATTGATACTTAAATGCAAGACTCAATGTAGAGATTTTCGATTAGCATCCTCGACCTTGGCTACTTTTCCATTATTGTAGAGTAAGAAGTAGAATTGGTTCTATAACCTTGGTGCCATTGTTGAAGAGGACTCCAAGGATGCAGCATTAAACTTTTTGATAATATTATTAACATAAAAACAATGTATTATGACTTGAAATGGGAAGGAATCTCAGAATTGACATCGTGGGAAACATGATACTGTGCTCATTCAATGTTCTTTGATTTCATGGCGGATGATCAACGTCCGCTACAAGTGAATGGACGCTCATTGCGAGCAAACCATCTTCACAAATTCTGTCCGGGTGAATTTCTTATGCCTTTCTATAAAAATATCTTCCTGCTCAGAATCTATCAAACTTCTTCATTACATGATCACATCAAACCTCAAGAACTTCCATCAGGTGACGAGACAAACAACATGGCCAATCCCAATGAAAACAACCCAACACTGATTGCTATTGGACGTAGGTTATTCTTATAGACAACTTTGTTTGGCATTCGGTGCTAACTGTCTAAGTAGCCCAGCATCATGGACAAAATGGCACACCAGGTATTATTGACTCGGCAAACCACCCGACTTCCTCCACAAACTACGGACTTGATTGGCGTGCCATCACCCCTACTGAAATCAGACTGATGATTTTCAAACAAGCACATCCTCAAAGAGTCATTGATCTCAGATTGGTCGATTCCAACAACTCAAACACAGGACCGTTGAGAATAACTCTGTCCAAGTTTGCAGAGCCATCCAACTATAGTACCTGGGACAACGAAGATGTACCAGTAATTGGATGGGCTTGCGGCTTGCTAGGAGAATTCCGTGATAAATTTGTCCGGTTCCGACTAACTATACCAATACAGCTCCATGGGGAAGGAGTTAGCGGCTTGAAACAAAATGGGATTTCCACTTGGGTTCATCAAGCTTGCGACACTCTACTTTTTTAACGGTCACTATATGCGACAATTTCAACTCTCCAACGAAAACTGGCTGGATCCCCAAAGTTGTCCAAACATTCAAAACGTGGCCGTCGCTGTCGGAGATAAGATCATGTTCAGTAATTTCCGTGTCGTAGCTGAATACGTTATGCACCACTTTCCAGCATTAAAACACCTCCGAGTCATCTGGGGTCGTTGTTCAGAGTCATTGGTCGAGACAAAGGAACAACCAGAGAATTTGCGTTTCGTCGATATCAACAAGGACTTCCAAGACATGGAGATCTCCAATAGCCCAAAGGACAGCAACGAAAATTCCCTCGAGCGAGATCATTTTTCCCGCGCAGCTAATAGCATGCAACGTTACTATTCTGATATAATTATACCCTTGAACCCTCGCTACTGGGAAGTGGTTAAATTCGAGGTCCAGATGATGGCTTGCTACCGTCAAGGAAACAGCAAAGCTCAAACAGAGCCCGCGCTCTGGATTGAGACCTTTGACTGCAGAGTTCCGTGTGACTCTAAGGGCAGGCTTCTTCAAACACAGCAAGGTCAGCCCCTTTGAACTGGTTTGGGGACATTTTTGGGGACATTGGAGATGACCGTACTGGAGCTCTGTCGACATTGGACAAGACGCTGACTTCAGTCTGCCACACGGTTTCGTATTGCCAGCTCGTCAATGGAAACCCGACGGTAATGAAGAGCCGAAAAGTCGCAACCTTTCACATCATTCACTCATTTCGACACGTAGAGCCCCTGAAAAGCACCAGAACCAAAATTTCGCATGTCAAAAAATTTTATCGAGTTTAAAAAGATACAAATCATGGCACACACACCCATTAGCTGTCTGTCCCCTTCTCTTTTCTTAGTTTCTTTCTCCAAAACTGCTATTGCAGCAGAATGGTTGGCGGTGGTATAATGAATCTTTCAGCTCGTCGGGAATTGAGATCACTCAACAACTACAAGGAGTCAATGAGCCACTTGGTTGAAAATGCAGCCTCTGATCGACCTGCTTTCCACAGCAAAAACAGTGCATAACATAAATATCAAATCAAAAATGAACCCGTCTCCATTGTGCAAGCATTGTGAGGTATTGCCAGTAAATATGCTGGATATTTGCCACCATGACATTCAGTACTTAACAGCGTGCCATGGGTCTAAATATTGTGTGGCAGTTTGCATTGATCTAGTCAAAATATACTGCGTAGATTGGAAGAGAATGAAGGAGTGCAAAAGATGCGAAATGTCGAGCCCCTGATTGGATCTGGGAAGGCGGTCAGTCTGTGACATTGCGCCTAGCCGTTTGCAGACCATCGAAAATCCAACATCTACACAGCAGCATCAACAAATCTCGCAATTGCTGGTAAGCTCAAGTATGTTGAACGCTCGAAATATCCCAAGGGCATGTCAATCATGCCGTCTGCAGCTTCTGTCGCTGTTTGAGCATGGCTTCACCACCCCCTCCATCGGAAATGCTTCACGAACACGACCAAGCACACGACTCCCGCCTCGAGCCTTTCAACCTCGGAATTCAGCCCTGCGACCCTTTTCGACGAGCGCAAATCGAAAGGATGAGGCTCCACGCGAATCTGCGGCACCAGAGGTCGAGGAAATTGAGTCGATAGTGAGGAGGGCGAGACAGACCTTTGGGCAGACATTACCAAAGGATTATTTGTCGACCGAAGAATACATTTTATACGAACGATTATACGGCCCGCCACTGCGAGAGACCCAGCCGGATGATCTGGAACTACATGACTTAGTGTGGGAAGATGGAAGGGCTGAAGAAGAGGAGCCGCGCAATGTTCTCTTGAGGGAGAACGAGGATGGCGACTTTGAGGAGGTTGATTTTGATCCCGACTTTAACCTCAAAGTCTTTAACGAGATGGGGGAAGAGATTACATCGACCACCGAACTGGATCAGTATTTGAGAGCAGAAGGGTCAGAAGGAGGAGAAGAAATCTTAGGCGAAGTAACGACGGAGGATGAAGCACAGCCAATTCAATTTACAGCTACGGATCAGAGGGAGTATGACGCCATACAAAAATTACGACAGGACTTGGAGACATCAATGGCTCAACCGATTGAGGTGGAAGAGGAGGTAGAGGAGGAATACGAAGAAGATGAAGAAGAACCCGAGGAAGACGCTTTTGAAGAAGATGAAGAAGACGAAAATCTCGAGCCATATATCAGTTCTGACACTGTGCGCACGCATCCTCATACTATGGCAGGTAGATCTGGCACAACTCCTAGTACCATATATCTACCGAAAGAGCAATTTGTGGTGCCTTTCACAGAGTTGCTTGAGAGGACAAATTTAAAACATGTTGCTGATGCAGCAGAGAAGGCATTTGGAGGGAAAGGACTACCAAACTCAACAGCTACCCGATCGCCGAAGAATAACCTCCCTCAAAAGCACATTGGGCTTGATGCTAGCCAGCACAGAATGACTGAAATCGAGGCAGACGCTTACATTGCAAGCGTGATGCCAGGAATGTATGCGACCGTAGCTGGTACCCTTGTTGAAGTTCGAAAGCGATTGGGACCTGAATGGATTCGGAACCTTTTATTCAGAGAAGGCGGGGAGGGCCCTAAGATTTTGGATGCTGGTGCCGGGGGAGCTGGATTTATGGCTTGGCGCGAGATACTCCAAACGGAGTGGGATATTCTCAAGGATGATGGTATCGTTCATGGAAACGATGCGCCATCTGGGAAAGCGACAGTGCTGACTGGTTCTGACGCCCTTCGACATCGTATGGCAACCATGCTTGATAACACGACCTTCTTGCCCCGTCTGCCGGATTATGTGCATGCTTCTAACTCAGAGGCTCATATCGATGGTGCTCCTGCGCAAGGACGAAAGTCCTATGATGTTATCATTGCCCCTCATACACTTTTTCCTCTGAAGGAGGAATTTAGGCGCAAACATATGGTTCAGAATCTTTGGTCCCTTCTTGATCCAAATGGTGGTGTTCTCATTCTCATCGAGAAAGGCGTTCCTCGGGGATTTGAAGCCATTGCAGGAGCACGGTCTCTTCTTCTCGACAAACACATATCTTCCCCAGAGTCCGAATCTATAGCCAGTGAGACCCAAGGATCAGTTGAAGAGATATCTACGCCAAAGGAGACTGGTATGATTGTTGCGCCTTGCACAAACCATTCAAAGTGTCCAATGTACCCGGTTCCTGGTTTGACAACTGGCCGAAAAGACTTTTGCCATTTTGAACAGCGTTACATCCGCCCAGCTTACTTGCAAAAAATACTCGGTGCCACATCCCGTAACTACGAAGATCTCAAATACAGCTATCTTGTCGTTCGTCGTGGCGTAGACGAGAGGAAAGCAGCTCAGCCTTTAGTTCAGGGAGATGTTGCATCTGAGCAATCATTTGCTGGATACGAGTACCAGGATTTGCCAGAAGGCTCGGAAGAATGGGCTCCAGCGGAACCCATCGTAGAGGATGATGCCCGACTTAAATTCAACCCTCTTGCTCTTCCCCGTGTGCTCCTTCCTGCCCTTAAACGCCGGGGCCACGTTACGTTCGATCTCTGCACACCATCAGGAAAACTAGAGCGGTGGACCGTCCCAAAGTCGTTTAGCAAACAAGCTTACCGCGATGCTCGGAAGATAAACTGGGGCGATCTCTGGGCATTAGGTGCAAAAACTCGGGTGACCCGCGAACCAAGACTCGGCAAAGGACTGAAAGTTGGAAACACAGGGTTGAAGGGGGTCAGGGACGGCAAAATGGGCAAGGGTGGCAAGAAGGCGAAGAAGAACATATTTGAAATCCAAATGGGCAATGAAGGCATGGTTGGTTTGAAGGAAGTCCGACCAAAACATTTGAAGGGGAAACCCGAAAAGAGGACAAAGGGAGGCAGAAATCCCAAAGCACCCAAACCAATCACGGAGGACGATTTGTAAGAGATATTTATGTGTACAGTTAGGGTATTGAAACGGATTGGTATGGGCGCAGGATCTCTTTTTCGGTTTTCTAACTTGGTTCAGTATGAGACAGGTTGGAATGGATTTAAAAGTCTCTGTTGTAAACATATGCGGAAATGGTAAGAGATGTAGGTTAAGGAAGGATCTCTGCTCCTACGATATCCGGTTGTAAAACAGTTTATATCATAAATAACATTCTTCTACCTTCATTGATAGGTAGACTGCTGCTAAAATATTGAAATGAGTTGGGTCTTTGTGTTGAAGATCTAATTTTATGTCAGAAAAGGGGGCGAGTCATGTGACAACTCGTCTAACAGCATCAGCTTCAAGATTATATCACAATTTTACACTTTATCTATCTCTGTAATCAACTTACTATCTTCTATTTAGGGAATAGTAATACGCAGTCTTTTACAAAATACCTTTGCGTGAATAGTTTAATGTTTTATCAAGTAGTACATTTGAATGCATGTTTGTCTTCCTTGGAATGGAAGAGAAAACACGAAGGAAGTCAACTTTAGCTTGTAAGACTCATAGAGTATTTAATCAGCATAGCAAATAAGCGACGAGATCTACTTGTAGTACGATACCTAGTAGTATTTGACAGATTACAATACAACATTTCAAAGTCCTAGCACAGGATGAATATGTAAATTATTACCATTATTATTATTAATATACTTATAACAGGCAATCCTGGCCCTGGTTCGAGTACGGAATGCACGAGTGTACAAGAGTGAAGAAATAAAGTTGGTATTTAAAGCTGCACACCGGTGTCTTAAGCTTATTCAAACCTCTAGTACCTTCTTTTACTGTAGTAGTATTCCTCGTTTCTAGGTACCTAGATACATTGCTTGCCTTGGGTTTACTAAGGTCGCTATCCTGTGATTCTAGATCTAGATTGTTTTTATTGTTCCTCGAACTCGGTCATAATAGGTGCATCCTTATCTACTGTACTAGTTACAAACTATCTTGGCGTACTTAGCAGCCACGCTGGTGACGCATTCTCGTAACCATTATGCCAAGCCGTTGATACAACGATCATTAGTGCTTTGCATCTTTAATAATCTTGACTTGGATTCAATATGTATACCTGTACGGTGTACATGTTTGGAAATTATGTTTATTAGTCAATAGCTCTACCTTACAAAGCAACTGAAAAAGACGCATCTCTCATAAAGTATCGTGATGGCCAGTAGTAAATCATGAGTATGCCCGTCTCGTATTCGCTGTCAATCGGGGCTTAGCAGCCTCTTATTGGACACTCAGGCGACAGGATCGTGCACCGGCGAGACCGGTCGACGACGACTTCCTGTTCGCATGACGAAACACCGAAACGGCTTTCCCTTTTCTCTCTCTCTTCCCCCTTCTCTACACAATTTTTCACTTCGAATTCTAATCCTTCTTTCCATTGCTTGTTTGGAAGCCGTAAGACAGATGGCTAGAGATGTCTCCATCGGCCCTCGCTTCCGGCTTGTCATCAGAGCCGAACGAGCCGACTGAAGTTGGCATCGCTGCAATTCTTTACGACGATTGCTTAGGATTGTTCTCCTCACTGTCGAAACAGCCTGAGATTGAAGGGCTGCCTCCGTTAGAAAGGGATCGATTCCAAGATCAAGGACGAAGATTCTATCTATGGGGTGAGGGTTTTGGCGATGGGAAGCTCGATATCATCCTAATGGCGTCGTCCAGTCTGAGAACAACAATTTTCAAGTTCCTCATCGCAATCGCTGGATTTCTGATAAAAGGTAAGGTTAGCTTTGAAACATCTGTCGTTCGGTGCTAATAATAAGTAGACTTGCCTTTAGCGACGGATTCGTCTGATGAAGGAGATCGGGAACTTGTATCCTGGGTTCAGAATGTGAAACAATCCATGGAAGAAGCCCAGAAATTTTTGGACGAAGAAGATTTATCGCAGATATCACCTCGGCCTGGCCACAACAATGAATTCTCTGATGGTTCTGATGTCGTAGGGGATTCTCTGGAGTTCTACGTTAATCTTCTGGTAAATCTGACTCCGTACATGCATCAGACCTACCAACAATCCATAGCCGAAAAAGCTGAGGAGGCTCTAAAGATTACTGTCCCAGATTATGGGCGGTATGGCAACTCATTATCAGAACAGCCAGGAAAGTCAGACAATGCTAAGGACAAAGCTAAACATGGAGATAATTCTTTGAGAGTTCCGAGTTCGACCCGTACTCGTGCTGCTTCTGCGGGACATGGCGACCTCCAGGTCAAGATCAAAGAGCTAAGCTCGAAGTTTCAGGAGAATTGGAGAGCTTCGCGATTGCAGATACCAGGTACGTTTGTCATTGTCTAATAACCTCCATTACATTCTATGACTAAGTCACGTGGTTAAGGGGATTCCTCACCTCAAGCAAGAACACACTCAAGAACTATATCATTCTCACCAGCGATGCTATCTCCTGCATCGGCGAGAGGCCCATTGACGCCAATGACCCCAACATCTCCTAGCGATCAATCATCACGCAAGTTTCGCGATTTTCTAACTTCATTATCGATGATCCCAGTCAAATTTGAGAACCCTGGACTACTTGATGAAGCATTGCAGAGCGTACCGCTGGATAAAATATATGCAGAAGCAGAAGAAGACACTCAAGTCATGCAACTTCAAGCAGAAAGCTTGGGCGACGGAAGGATGCCCGAATGGGGGTACCAGGACAACGTAATTCGTGCATTACTCAGGTAAACATTATCTTGCTGATAACTAACCGAGTCATCATAAAGCTGATATAATTTGGTAGATGGTTTAAGCGTACATTCTTTGAATGGGTCAATAACCCAGTCTGCTCAATGTGTGCCTCCCCAACTATCGCCAAGGGCATGGCACCTCCACGACAGGTAGAGGCAGCTCATGGCGCAACTCGGGTCGAACTGTATCAATGCTCGAACTCAGAGTGCCGTGGCGAAGAGCGGTTTCCTCGCTATACAGATGTATGGAAACTAATGCATAGTCGCCGAGGTCGAACAGGAGAATGGGCCACCTGTTTTACCATGCTTTGCCGTGCTTTTGGTAGTCGAGCCCGGTACGTGTGGAACGCCGAAGACCACGTGGTAAGCAACATATTTCATTCTTCTTATGCTTTGGACCCTTGAAATATTATGTACTAATTTTCTAAAGTGGACTGAAGTCTTCTCAGAGCACCAAAATCGTTGGGTTCACGCAGATTCTTGTGAGGAAGCCTGGGATAATCCGCGACTCTATGCAGAGGGATGGGGTAAGAAGATGTCATACTGCATCGCTTTCTCCAGAGATGGAGCAACAGACGTAACGAGACGCTATGTAAGAAGTACACGACAAGCTCGTGACCGTACTAGAGTCTCCGAGAACGTTCTTCTCCACATTCTAAATGAGATCACAAGCTCGCGTAGAGCAGAAATGTCAACAGACGAAAGATACAAGCTTGAAAAGGAAGATTCTCGCGAGCATAAGGAACTTCAAGGTTACCTAGTTGCGTCTCTTGTTCAATCTATGACGAACCTGAAAATTCAGGGTGCGCAGGATACCCCGTGAGGGCCGTGAGCTCGTTGATCTTTTAGCGCTAGCCATCTGTGCCACCGGAGTATACATTGCCAATGTCAAGTGCGGACCGTTGTCAGCAGCGGGAAGCGCACAGGTGGTGGTGGCGTTATGTGGCGGTCGTCAAGGACTCAAGAACCGAGCTGACAACGGCGGCCCGAAATCCCATCGATCCCGAGCTTCGTCTGAATTCTTGAGATCGGTTGGAGAATAGAGGATGAGGGGAATGGAGATGCAAGATGCAATGCAAGTTAGTTGTGTGTGTATATGCAGTTCGGGAGACCCATTGTACCGGGAATACACCTCGGTTAACTTGAAAGGCCAAGGAGGAGGTTAATTAATAACAATCTACTGTACCTGTACCGACTTATCAAGATATGATTTCTTCACAGTATGTAAATCTAAGTGAAGATAAGTCCCGAAAGAATTTAAAAAAAAAACCCCCCGAGACTTTTTTGTTTACCGGGTTCGTAGATTCCACCTTCTTCTTCTGGGTAGGTTGTTCTTCTTAGCTGCTGCTGGCTATATCCCTTGGCGGACAGCGAACTAGAATCAGAATCCACTGTACAGTACAGTAACACTAGTAATGATCTTCACTGTAACATACATTATCTACCTACCTCGAGTAGTACTTAGACATCAATCACATTCTTCAGCTATTACCTCATCATTATTACTTCACACACACACCCTCGTTTTGCTTTGCTTGCTAATCAGACCACTCCTGTACTGTAATGTACTGTAATCAATATTCGCATTGACCTCGGGTGAAAAAAACACACCCGAGCAAGCTAACGAACCACAAAACAGGACAAGACGAGACAAGACAAAAGTCTAGTTACGAGCTTGCTAATCCTCTTTAGTCAGTCTATTGCCACTTTCACCTTATACGCTTCGACCTCCTCTCCTTGCGCGGAAGTCTTTTTAAGTCTTGCGAAGGTAAAAAACAAAAAGAGTCTTTCCGTAGTTGTTCTATTATCGCCAAGAGTGTTTTTCTTTCCTTATTCAACCTTGTCTTCGGGATCTGAGGTATAGAGTTAGTTGTATAGTACCGTGCTTATACGGATTTCTTGTATTGTTCTTGATTGTGTATTAAGTTCGGAGTTTTGTACTATACCTCTTTGGGTACTTGAGGTTTTTATTTATTTATTTTTTTACTAGTTTTTGTTAGACTTAGAAATTTGGTGTTGGTTTTGGTTACGAGGATATTAGGTACGTGAATATGATTAGGTGGGTTTTATAGTGCGATATTAAGATAAATTTAATAAGTAGAATTAGATAAGGTAGTTGATATATGTTATCTTTTCTTAGTAAAAGGGTAATAACTATAGGTATACTGTATTGTCTATGTATGTAAAAGAAAATTATATAAATAACAACTAATAAAAACCATCGAAGAAAGCATTTGCCTAGTCTACAATAGACAGGCGATCTTACTTATCGGCAAAAACTCCTTCAACCCACTTACATACATGTAAGTTTCATGCGCAAGTAGCACGGCCCGCTCTTTGCCTCAACTTTAACTTCTCTTTCCTTACCCGTTCCCCTGGATGATTCCCTCCGAACTATCTGGGTTATCTTGTGTATAGCTAAGAAATATGCGTAGTCCCCAAAAACTTTTCCTAGCTCCGTGTTTTGATGTTGTGTTATTCATTTAGGGTCGGGAGTTTTGTACTTTCTGAATATCTTTGATTTCAGTAGTTCGGTTAGTTTACTTGATTTATATGCTTGAGTTGGATTTGGGTTGAAAGTGGTTTAAAGTGTGTACGACTAATCGCAACTGCTGTTAATTAATGCTTCTGATTCTCTTATTTGGAATTTTAAGCTGCTTCGTGAATATACTTTTTATGATTGGTCCTCGTACATCACCTTTGGTACCTGAAATTCATGCCTTGAACTACATGGAAGGTATTGAAAGGGATTTATTATAGTTTCTTAATGTGGAAAAACTTTCCTTGTTTAATTGTTGGTAGTAAAGAGACTGTGTTGACTTTTTGAAGTGTAAATATTTATTTCAGGCTGTAAATGAAACTGAGTAAGTCCAATAGTAGTGTGTCTTTCTATAGAATATGAAGGTAAAAATTTCTATTACATGTATCTATAAGTGATCGTTTCGAACTAAAAATCCGAGATGGCGTAGCAATGAAATTCCACGGCACAATAACTGAAATTTAGCCCCTCGAGAATTGGAATAAACTAGCGAGGCAAAAGCACTCAGGTTTTGACTTGACGACTCAAAAGATTCTTATGCAAACTACCTTTACCAATCCATCTCCTCAACAAGTAACATATTTTGTAAAAAATCATAGCTTCGAACAAACTCCTAACTAACTCCCATGTCTACACCAATCCTTCAAGATGTGATAAAATCATATACTTTATGAGCCAAGACTTTACTTGGCACTTCGACTAAGCGGTGAAATACTTCAGCTACTGCAACTGTGACGGCAAGACAAGTGATTAGAGTCCCCACGGCTGAGCCCTGGAAAGAAGCACCGTCGTAGCGATGTAACTTTGTGAAGACTCTGATGCCAACGATATAGATCATTAGTGACTGCATAAGGAAGTAACCTTGATACTGTTAGCAAGTGCTTGTAAAAGTCATCGGGATATTGTGTCTTACTTAATGATCTTCTACCCAGGAAGAGGAAGAACTTGTTCTCAAAAAATCGCTGGAGTCCCGTGTATGTCTCCAACAAGGTGAAAAAGCCGATCAGAATGAGGTATATGTCATCACGAGCTTGAGTGTGAACGGTAGTATACTCAGTGTTCAGACCAGCCGTATAGTATAATCCACTATGGTACAGATACTCCCGATTGAAAAGATCAGGACGCCATGCCGTCCATAAGAACTGCATCAAGTAGCCAGCAATGATACAAAAGCCGGCAGGAACCCAAACAGGTAGACGGAATGGTGTACCATCAGATCTTCTAAGACTTCGAAGTGGAAGGCTGATGGGAACCCCACGTTGAGCACATCCTTTGAAGTCCATCGTCATGACCATGTCACAGAACAGAAGGCCAGAAATGGTATACCAGGCCCAGGATTGACACCACCAGGCGGTTAGTACGAAGAAAAATGCTCCTTGGACTCTCCACTTCTTTCTGGTGTATGGGATGATGATCATGGTCAGGTAAACGGTGTAGCTCTGCATGTAGATCGCATTGATGATCCATAGTGTCTGGGATGGGAAAGCGGTACTTCCAGCTTGGACAGGATAGTTGTGAGTGGTCCAGAACAAGTTGAAGACAGAGTTGAAATAGGCGAAAGCATTTGGAAGTCTATAAGGAACTTCCATGGAGTTGTTGCCCGTTCTTGTTTTGAATTGATAGATGTGATTGAGGTTGGTGGTAGTAAAGGCAAGCTTTGCAATTGCTAGTGTGACGGCGATGGGGAACCATAACGTGATGCCGCGACATATAATTGCCCTTGCTACCTGTTCTCTGCTTGAAGTTCTGATGAAGGGGATCGCAATGGAGCGTGCTGACAGGAAGATAATGGCGCCATAGAGGAAATGTTCGTTCCAGAAGAGTACCGATAAACTCTTCCGAAAGACTTCTTGATACAACTCGCCATTTGGATTCCCCGACGTGGCAACTGTCACGGGCACAAAGGTCTGAAGAAAAACCCAGAGGAATGCTTCTATGACTAGCAAGCCACGAAAGCCCAGGAGGTAATGTTGCTCGTATTGTGTTGGTGGTTTGGGATTGAATTTGGTGACCTTCTGAGATAGGCGGAGGAAATCCATCCTGCTTGAAATATACGAGCAAATAGGGAATGGCCACTCTCGAGAACAAAGGAGAGAAGAGATGCCGTACTCATTAAAACCACAAGTTCTCTCAGTGGGAGTAAGTTAGATACCCTTTGAACACAGACGAGGAGCACCGCCGTGTGCCGCTGTGCTCTGCACATGCTTGCCTCGCCTTATCGCCGCCATATGTATGACCCTAGTAAGCACGCGAAAGTCGGGTCATGTAGGTTTATGTTTATCTACTGTACGTCGTGTGCCGATCTTCGCTATATGCTTGCTTCTCGCTACGTGGTTGCTTCATCTTATCCACTGTATGTATGAACCTGGTAAACGGGAACGTTGCCCATCCAGGTCTGATATTATCTCCCACCACTCCTGGATGTTGTTCTCGCCACAAAGCCTCCATAGCCTGTAAGCTGTCCTGGATGCACTTGCCTGAACCTGCTTAAACCTGCTTGAACCTGTTTGGATCCTCGGGGATTGTTAGCTCGCTTAGGTACCTACCTCAACCAGCTTGGTATTACTGTATTTCAGATGATTTTGTGCAGTAGGCTCGCTTATGGCCGACGATTAGGATGGCTGAACTTGCTTTTCCTACGCGCGCTACAGCGTTGGTGGCGCTCAGCTCTTCGGTAGTTAAATACGAAGTCGACTATCTCCCACTACATCCAGTCAATCCTATTGGCCTATGCTCACTATCAGGCGAACTTGTCTTATCCGGAGGATAAAATGCGCTGTCATTGCGCTCGCGATAAATTTATCATCTCCCGCTCAACCTTGGCAAAGATCGACAGGGGCGGCGGAGATACTGCCTTATATTGAATTGCCGGTTTTGTAAAGAGCTGGGATGAAGGTAGCATGCAGCTTTCAGCATGCGTGATGCATATGTATGGATTTTCTGTTGAGATGCCAATTGTTCAAGCACCAGCGAGCTGTATCGATACACATGAATGCGATTCATCCATATTATTCAATTATGATCTACTATCCCGTCTATATTATCGCACATATTTTCCCACCAAACGGTTCAGCTGAACTTTTCATGCATTGCATGATGCTAAAGAACGTGCTTCGACCTTCGGACCCCGAAAACCCTGATCTTTTAAGTTCGAGGAGTCGGATTCCATTTCACATACTTGCTGATTTGTCGTGCATGGCCAAAAAGACCCATGACAGCCGTAAGCAGAAGCTGGGCAGGGTATGTAGCCGTAAAAATTGGAATCATCCACCACCGCACAAACTCTGATCTAACGTGGAAGGTGATGTAGAGCGTGCCCAAGAATGATGCAATGCTGTCGGAAAGTTTGTTAGTTCCAGAAATAGGTAAGATGGGGTGATTGGGCAGGATCGAAACATACCTGAGTATGAAAAGCCACCAGGCTACGGGATATTGGAAAAGTACTAGCTTGTAAAGCTCACTCCCTGTCGTAGGAAAATTTGTTATGATGATCCCAAAAACCAGGCATAAGTACTGCGTAATGAGGTAATAACTGGACTCTCTGATGAAGAGAAGCGAAAGCAATCCAAAGCGCTGAGTGAAGGTGCGATGCTTGCCTTCCACAGTACTACTGCGTTTCCAAACTAGGTCGTTGTGCTTCATAGTTGCTTGAATCCACCCCTGAGACCAACGAAGTCGTTGTTTCCAGAAGGCTGCCATAGTGGTTGGTGCAAGCTCGAACGAAACCACATTGAGATCGTGGACTGCTTTGGCACCATGGCCGAATGCTCTTAGAGCAGAGTCAATGTCTTCCGTCAACATACTCTCGTCCATTTTGAGCTCTTTAAGTAGAGAAGTTCTCCAATATCCATTGGAACCACAGAACAGTCCAAAGTCAAACATTGCGGCACGACCTGGGTGAGAGACAGCGTAGATCTTGTCAAATTCGACTGCAATCATAGCTGTTAAGATACTGTCCTCAGCATTGAAAATGACACAGCGACCTTGAACAATATCAACTGTTTTATCCGTGGCAAATCGTTCCATAGCCCACCGAGGACCATGTGGATGCGGATAATGATCACAGTCGTAGATTGCCGAAACGTCGGCTCCAGTGTTTAGAGAGCAATAGTAGTTGATGTTGTCGGCTTTGGATTTTGAGTTGGGCACCTTGACTACTCTCAGTCCGGGATTCTTCATAGCAAGAAGGTGCATATCTGATTCCAAAGGCTCAATTGGATACGGGGTGTTGTAAAGAACGTTGACACAGAGTTTGTCTTTGGGATAGACAATATTTTCGAGCAAGTAACGAATTCGATCCATGATAATGCCTTGCTCATTTGGCAAATAAGCCACAATGATAATGTCCAGTTTCTGAAGATTCGAATCTGGGGTAGGAAAGGTCCATCCTTTGGAAGCGACTTTGGTAACGGTTCTCTTTGAATCAGTGAAAGCTCCAATGCTCATCAAAGCCTCGATAACTGTAGCACTGGCGATGTAGGTGTTTGTCATGAGGTAGACAAACCAGAAGACTTTCATGATATCTGATGTTGCAACCAAGTAGATACAGACAGAAAACACGAAGTACGACCCCACCATAAGGAATGGTGTCCAGTCTTGCACTCCATCAGATGTGGTGATAATGAACCAGCGAATGTCGTTAAGCCCTCTCGCAAGACTCTTGCGGATCTGTTGACTACGCGAGGTACTTGGATTTGTGTTGGCGAAGATCTGTTCCTCAGATTCAGGGACCATAGCCATGGTTAGGAATCTTTGGACGTGACTTCCTGGCGCTCTCTATAAAAAACGAATGGCAAGTAAAGAATGGAAATGCAACGAGGGTAAATCCAACGACAGCACCAGATACCTTCATTTCAGGTAGGATGATGTTCTTGAATACCTAGCATATATGAAAAAGTTATGGTGGCACAAAAGTACAAGCGAACATGGTAAATCCGGGTGCAGGTGCTTATCATGGAATCACACCGGTATCCACTGCTCTGCAGATATCCTTGATAGGAACAGTCAAGGATAGTTCAGATAGAAAGTTGTGAAAACCTCCGGAGGGTAGAGAAAGGGAAGGTACTAGCTATTCCTTGAACAAGTCAGCCCACGCCCACGAGCCGCCTCTCTAAGTTCGAAGTTTGCTATTGATAGAAAGTACTAATTCTCTGCAGGATGGATGCTATCCAGACAATTCCAGTCAATTCGCGGTCCGACAATCCCGTTGTCAGTCGTTGTTGACACTTTACCCGTCTATCCCTTACTCTGCACCAGCCTGGTGAGCTATAGTGCGTTACGCTTATGTAGTACAGTAGACGCCGTCTGCAATCTGCACAGACCTAGGGAACGTGCGCGGGATATGCATGCTTAGTAGATTTTTGGTGGGAGGGTCGGGGGGTGTTGAATCCTGGTGATAAATGGCGTTTAATGCAATAGAAGAGAATCACCTTGTTGGTACAGCGAGCTGTTGGAGGGTAATCCCACGTATCCATGCGCCGATGTAGGACTTAATCCACCTTTCACTTCGTATCAAGTGCTTCATTAGGGTAGTTGGTTCGGGATTGCAGCCGCTTAGTGGTGATCTACTCTCGTTTGCCCTGATTAAGCGATCGACCACTAGGTTGTAAGCTGGCCCGCGTAAGCTTGTATAGACATCGAATAGGCTCTTTCGTCCTGGTTTTTTGTTTATCATACTTCGTAGGCGCAACTGCATAGGGTGGAGCATGTATTTTTCTTGCCTTCCTATCTTGATAATCCTGCATCTAGTTCTCGAACCTACCTAATTACTATGCCCTTTGTAACCAATTCGACTAATTAGGGGCGAGAATACCTATCAGGGTAGAAAACAAATGGATAGACGATAAAATTTCCTGTAAAAGATTAAAGGCCTATCTATTGTCCAGGTATGAATCAAGTCCCACTCAAGCACGAGGGGTACATGTGAAGATTATTAAGATAAACCAACCAACTGCCAGGAACCTATGCTGCTGCTGTTTGGGTTTTCCAGTTTTCCTCTATTCCCTCCCCAAACCCCACCATAACACTTCGACCAGATCTCTGGTTTCCTCTCTCATTTCCAACGATCTTCGAGAGGATGGCACTACTGTTATTCTTTTCACTTTTGCTGGTCGTTCAAACGGCCCTCACTCAGGGAGTCACCAAAAACGTTTCTGATTGCACATGCGGATTCTATGATGAGGATGCCGATCTGATCTTCACAGATGCCACCATAGTGTATTTCAACGAGACCAATGTTCTACCTAGTGATTTCATTGTTGAGTCTTTCGAACACAAATACGACCGAGGCTGGAATGCACTTTACCGTCAAGGTGCAGCAGTTGACAATATTGCAGTGGTTAACGATGCCACCGCACGGAATCTGCAAAGCTTGGCCCTTTATTGCAATCCTGCTGATGACAAAGGATTGGTTGTTGGAGCCAGTATGCGTACCGCACGACAAGATATCTTTTATGGGTCGTTTCGAACATCTATGCGAGCACCACGGCAATGGTTTGATGGCTCAGCCATTTCGATGCTTTTGAAGCACAATGTTACTGAAAGTTGGGATATTGATGTGATGAACACGGATAACGGTAGTTGGGCTTGGGTTAGCATGTTGGCTGAAGGGCAATTCTCTGATCTATGGCTTGGAACCAACTTTACCGATCTCCTTGCTGCTGGAATGAACCCATGGTACTATACAGAGTATCGAGTGGATTGGACTCATGATCGAATCGATTACTACATTGGAAATGTCCTACAGCAGAGCTTCACCAAGGCCATAAACGGCACATTGCCTAGCACACCGTCAGCTCTTCATTGGCAGCATTGGTCGCTTGGCAACGAATATAACACTCAAGGACCACCTCAGCATCAATCAGAGGCCAATATTGGGTGGACAAGACTTTTCTTCAATTCATCATTGGCTACAAAGGAGCAAATTAAGGAATTTGACGAGAGATGCACACCCGACGCCGCATGTCGGATGTCTGATAATAATCTTTCTGGTTCGACTGCGTATCCCATTGAAGCCACCCACAAATGGAAACAACATCACAAGAAGTGGTCACCACCATGGGCTGCATTGACCATCGATATTGTCTTTGCAGCCTTGTTCACTGTTCTGACGATGAAGACTCTTTGGCGGAGGACGTCTTGGGCATCAATTTCTGAAAAACTCGGCTTTACTACAAGAAAGTCCCTCGACTCCTCAACATCTACAAGATCTTCTGACTCGGACTCAGAATCTGAAGTGATGCATTCACGTCCTAGTGATTCTACGAACAATAACAGCATCAATGGCAGTTCTTCCCGTGACCGATTGTCTGACGAACCCCTATCTCCAAGCTTATTGCCTCCACCAACTTACTCGGGCCTTCAAACACCGGCACCACAGTATCAGAGCGCTGAGCCATCTCGGCGAGCATCAAGAGCGAATTCTAGAGATGACTTGACGATCGAATACTTTCCACGGCTTGAGACACCACGGTCACCTTACCCGCCTTTCTCGCCGTCTGAGACCCTGGCCTCGTCGTCGAGATCACATACGCCTTCTACTTCTCTCAATTCGCCACAGGGCTGGTCATCAGTAACAGAGGATCCAGTAAAATCAAAAGCTAAGGACGATGAAGCAGCCAAGGCTCAAGAAAGTGGTTTAACAGCGGCCACAGCAGAGTCAAAACCAGCAGATGTTCAGACTACAGCTCTACCTGTTGCAAAGCCAGGTCCTAAACCACAGCAGCGTGTGGATTATCTTGCTGGCTTCATTTCAATCAGTGCAATTCTAGTAACTCTCAACCACTTCGGACTAACCTTCTGGGCCGCCGTTATCATTCCATCAGTTCGCCCACATTACCAGAGCGAGATCTGGGCCAGGAGGACAATTGCTTCATACTTTCTTGATCCACTCTGGATCGGTCCTTTTCTTATGATTTCCACACGTTTCTTGGTTGCGAACTACCTCCGAACCGGCAAGTTGGATAATATGGCCCAGAAGATCGTGGCTCGACCTTTTCGTCTCTTGACTCCTGTGGCTTCAATCGCCACTCTCGAATACTTCCTCATGGATGCTGGAGCTCTCACCTGGCTTGAATATCTTCCTTCGGTAACATGGTCTCCTTGGCCTTTCACTGCTATCTGGCCGAATCCCGGGTATTTCATTAGTGCGATTATTCAACTTGCATACCTGATTCCTAATGCGGCGCCAATGATCACTTATAATTACTGTACTGGTGTTCTATGGACAATTCCAGTTCAACTACAAGGTGCATGGCAAACACTGCTAGCCTTGATTATCGTCAAAGAATGCAAGACACCATGGAAACGATTTTCTCTGTATGCCTTCTGCATTGCGAACCATTGGTATGGCCTTTCTTGGGGAAGTTACTATTACGCCGGAATTCTTTTGGCTGATCTGGATATCACTTTCAAATACAAGAAGTGGCTTCACCCGAAACCATTCGTCTATTATCCTCTTCTTTTCTTGTTAATCTGTGTCGCTCTTGGTGGTTTTACCATTGACATGATGACTCAATGGACCGGGGTTCAGTATGCTGAGGTAGAATATGGATGGCACCCTGATACGGCAAGCGGACTATCCATCTCTCAATCTGGAAACAGTATCTACCCAGATTACTTCATTCCTCGACTCAATGCTCTCTTGACTACAGTCAGCATGCAACTGATAGTCGAGATAAGCCCCGCGGTTCAGAAACTGTTGTCTATGAAGGTGTTCCAATTACTGTTCCCACATATTTTCACCGTCTATTTGATCCATGGTTTCATCTTCTGGTCGGTGGGATCTTGGGCTATGATCTCTATCTTTTCGTATGGAGCTCCTTACTGGCTATGCGTTACGCTTACGTTTATTATCTGTTACGGAACTTTACTCGGCAGTCTTCCAATTCTTACACCACCAATTGAATTGCTTGGAAAGAAGATGACTCTCAGTTTGTGGGAGAATGCCAGTCAAGAACCTGCGCCAAAAAGACCAACTACCTTTCCATTTGGCAAGGAGCTTCTTCTGGGAAGGAACGTCGATACCGTCGATGAGAAAGCAGACGAAGCTTCTGTTGATGAGAAAGGAAAGTCTACCACGGATGGTAGTGATAAGGGCAAGTCTAAGGTAACGGTTATGGAGAAGTCTCTGGATTTCTAAGGGCACGCAGCTCATGACTTGGGATACCGCTGGGATTGAATGATGGCGCTGGCGCAGCACTCTGGGAATTGTTTACTACAGTACAATATATAGATAGTTGCAATGATAATATAGAGGTTAACAGTTATTTCTCATTGCTTTAAAATATACCAGAATATGAGGCATTGGATTTCAAAGATCTAAGTTACTCACTCTTCTCACAGTAATTTCTTTGGTTGAAGAACAACCTCTTTGTTCCTAACATTCACACAGTGGCTTAAGCATACTTGCTCTGGATCAGTCCCACACAATGTCAAAAAACCTAAGATATGCTTTTTAAAACCTTCAGCGACTTAACTTAGAATATAACAAGGACTTGCGACAAGAGGCTCTAAGAAAGTATATTGGGAAACCTAAAGGCTCAATGATGTTTATACAAGACCAGACTTGTATCACAACGCGGCGCCTTGAATGTTTTTGTTTCTAATCTCAGAGGGATGGGGGGTAAAAGAGGTTGAGTGCTCTCGGCGAATGGGGCGTGTGTTGTTATGTTCAATAGAGTTGCCATTGTGAAAGTTGTTGTCACTCACTCCCCTTTTGAGAGCATTCTAGCCTTCTTCTCTTTTTGGCATATGCATATTAAACCCCCTTTTTAACCGAGATGATCATGTGATCAGAAACATGCTGGAGGCCTCCAAAGATGTTCGCTCGGTGAGTAATCTGGTTTAGCGAAGCCTCAATTACGAGACATGCATATCAGCTCTTGCAGCCAGGCTCCTTGTAGCTTGTTCGGAGACCTCCCATCATTTTACAGGCCCATCTTGCTATACACAATGTCACGATTTATCTGTCACTTAATGAGATATCTGCCCAACGAAATGAACCAACGAATCGTACGAAGTAAGGCAATCTCGGAGGCCTCCAGGTATGCCTTGTGGGAGCCCGATGAGATTGCCTGGAATCATAGGTTTGCTAAGCCACAACATGGAGAAGAACAGCCTCGAGCCTATTGTCTAGTCCTTTCTATAAGACGGGCCAGGCCGTCTTGTCCAAATTCTCCACCTCCTAT
Source organism: Pezicula neosporulosa (assembly GCA_009805495.1). Lineage (NCBI taxonomy): Eukaryota > Fungi > Ascomycota > Leotiomycetes > Helotiales > Dermateaceae > Pezicula > Pezicula neosporulosa. The sequence continues at coordinate 700,432 of SELE01000018.1, forward strand.
TCCCACATAGATTTCTAAACATCTACTTTAACAGTACCAAAACTCTCACCAGCAAAACAGCTTCATAGTTCTCAGCCCTGCGAGCTACGCCAACTGAGGCGTAAGCAAGTAGGGCAATCTGTATCCAACAAACAAGCTACCATCGAATTTCAAGCTCTATTCCTTCAAGCACAACTTTTTCGACCTCTCAACAATCGAGAGACTGAAGGTAAAACCTTCGTCTTTCTCTACGGTGTCACTCGCGGAGACCCAAGAGGTCTCCGCTTAGCTGTTATTTCACACGAAGGTGGGGACCATCGTGTAAACCTCAGCTATCCGACATTTGCAGAGTAAGGCTCTATCATCTTCAGATTTCCTGACAAATGCTTATTGGATGTTGAAGACCAGAGGATTCATTATCAAAATATCAATATCAATATCAATCGCCTTTTCGACCGGAAGCCTGCGATCCTTACTTGTTAGACAATGAAGAAGCAGAATTCAATGCCCGATCAATAAAGTCTCTCATAACCGATGACCGAACAGAACACACAACTGAGCAGAGCGGCTATCTCGACACGTATTTCGAAGCAAGCGATGACCTTGGAAGTGGCATTCTCGAAGGTGTTGAAGACAACTCTATCGGAGACCCATGCAATGCACCCTCACCAAATATTCAAGACCCCGGTCATCAAGATATCGAAAACTCGAAAACGGAAGCTTCAGATGAGAAAACTGGTTTGCCATGCACGAACTGCGGACAACGATTTCGTCGTCAATGTGATCTCAAGTAAGTAGAGAACCACTCAAATACATCCTTTACCGGATTCCCATTAATTATCTCTTCAGTCATCATCTAAGAAAGCACCTTCGCCCGCACAAATGCACTCTTCCAGGTTGCGAGTTTCAACAGCGGGGATTTGCAACTACTAAGGATCTTCGGAATCACCTTGCCAGACGCGATCATCAGATTCTACCTTCTGGAAACTTAAACTGTCCCTTCGCTGGTTGCACTTACCAGGGCACATTTTCGCGGAGAGATAACCTTAATCGACATGTTCAAGAGCAACATTCGTGATACCGGGATTCCGTATCCTACTCTTTCACACACATCCTTCTCATACTTGGAAAAGAGAAAACTCTTTAGTTCTGGCGGTTATTGCCTAATAATGGTTGCTAGATGGTCCCTACTACTTATATTCGGGAAATCCGACAATTCGTATGTAAAGAACCTAGGTGAGTAAAAAAGTGTTTTTTTGCGACAATAGACGATCACGTGGCTAATGCAACCTTAGATATAACACAGCTTATACCTATATCTTACACCGCAACTATATACTATGCTAGCTATCCTCCAGATCCCACTCCCCCAAAGCACCTCGCAGTCGACGACCAACCTCTTCATATGAAACTGTTCGTCAAACACTATCATATACAGATATACAGACTGGGGAAGCTTGTCACCACCACCTTTGGAGATCCTGGATACCTACCACTATGTCAACTCTCTTTCATTATCGGCTGTAGCACAAATACTCGATGGTCCCCTAGAGCCAGTGGATACAACAGTCTACCTGGCGCTTGCCGAGTAGCAGTGTCATGAGTATAGAGCTGGACTACCTTTCATCTTGGCTTCTCACGTCGTTAGATATCCTTTCGGTCGCCAGATCACTCCATAAGCGTAGCCATCACAAGGCCTCCTCATCCATTGAATCGACTTTACACCCAAATATCCCCACTAAGCAAGTTCCTACACAAATCTCGATGGTCAAGCGTTCCGAATAACCTCAATTTTAGTTTCATTCTAGCCATCAGGATGCCCTTATTCCAGAATTTCGACCAGATGCAAATACACTCACGTACTCCATGTCCGGATACTAATGAAGAGAATCAATAGCTCTTTGCACTACTAATCTCTCTAGAAGCTTTAAATGACAACTACTGCATCAAATCTCTTTAACTCTTAGTAACGTTATTCCAACCACCCCCATTTTAAGTCACTATAATTCCCTAATATATATAAAGACAGTCTATTTTGGCTAACATTTCGAGCAGACTATACAACGAACACAAATACTTAATAATCCCTATCACTTTTTATCTTCTAATAGTACCAGCAATACTATTTTCATCACACACAGTGCTGCACCTGCACACTGGAGAATGTTAATAACAAAGAATCTTGAACAAGAACTTACTATAACAATAATCATACACCTCTAAAAAAGTCAGCCGGTCTTATCACTTCGCAATCAAATATACTAACGAGACAATCAATTCATCCTCTCCTGTTTCAGCTACACCTTAGCACTTTCTCGAAGGACAAACAGTACATTCTATACTATTCTACCAAGTATTGCCTTCTGTTCAATGGTATCTTAATATATCTACTCCCTACCCTATCTTGGCTATGAACTTACTTACTGTAGATATTACTCTCTATAAAACATCACTAAATAATCTTACACTAGCCCTGTTAGGTATAATAGTCCTTGTTTACCTATTGCTACGGAAGTTTACATGTTTAACAGTCGAAGGAGTTTACTATCGTCTTGTATATATATAAGGTACATATCTGCATTGCATAAGCAACCCTTTACTTCTTTCTTCTTATACAAATCCTGCAGTAAAATAATCCTAGAAGCCATTCCTGATACACGTTCAACCTAAAATACTACCTGTATTTATAGAATAGATATAAGTTGAGCGTACATTTATAATAACCTTAACTTCTCTCAACTAAACGATAATTAAATGCCTATTCCAGTCGTGTGTCACTTAGGTAAATAACACACCTTAATCCTAAGATTATCCATCAAGATTTATTTATTATATTATATTAGTGTTCAAAATTCACTTGTATGAGATTCAAAAACTCAAAGCTCCCGCTCAACCAAGTTATACTTACAAGCCTTAATTCACTATATCCCTTCTTAACCTGTAAAAGTACTGCAAAGCTCTTTTCTTTATTCTAAACTACTAATCCTCCCTCCTCCCTCAACAAAAACAACTTTAATTCTTCCCAGTGACAATGTTTACCCTATTACACCTTCTGTCCTACTGAACTTTTCTCTTAGTACAAAATCTAATAAAGAATCTTCACTCTCCTATCTGATCGCCTTCCTTAAGACCCATTTCCTTCAACCAAAGCCCCAAAAATAATCAACCAATCAAATATTCCTTCCTCACTTAGTTCCTCTCTCCTTCCTTCTTCCCTCCCTCCCAAATCCTTATGACTGACTGTACACACAAAATCTCCTCCTGGGCTACCTACCTCATTCATCTACGCTTCTTTAACAACTTCTTCTCCTCCAATCCCTTTCCTACTATCGCTTACTTACTATCATTCTACCTACCTCGCTAAACAAAGCCCAAAGCCCAAAGTCCAATAAAGCCTAAACACCAAAATTCACAGCAGAAAAATACAGCACAAAGAAAACAACCCCACCTCTCCTCCTCCCCTTCCAAAACATCAAAACAAAGAAAAACACCAACCACCAAAACCCTCACTTCTTCCCTTCTAGCTCTCTAAATCTTCCAAATTCTCTTTATTCCACTTCACCTCACCTCACCCTAATCCTCTTTCTCTTCTTTCTCTTCTTTCTTTCTTTCTTTCCCTCTCCTCCTTTCATCTCCCATCCCCTCCATAAACCAAAAACAGTAATAACACCAGACAAAAACAACCAATATCCAACCCCTATAAAACACCCTTCCATTCCTCCCATCCTTCCCCCTTTAAAACAACAACAACAACAACAACAACAACTCAAACCCAAAACCAAAAAACACACTTCACTCCTCTCCACTCTCAACTCCTCAAAACCACTCAGGCCCCCAGAACTCCAAACACAAAAAACCCCAAGAACCAAAAACAAAAAAAGCAAAGATGGCCTGGAACTGCTGCCAATGCGGTGCCTTCCACGCCGACTCCTGGGACACAACATGTCAGTGCGGCCACGATGGAGAGAGTTGTTCTAAGTGTGGGACTTAAAAAAAAATCAAAAATCACAGAGGCGCGCAAGCAGAACAGGAAGATGAGAGAATGGAGGGATGGTTAGGATGGGATGGGATGGATGGGATATATAGTAAAGCAATCTTGAATCAATCAATCAATCAATCTCCTTAATAAACTTCTTCTACATAATAAACATAACCACAATGTGAATATTTTTTGAATACTTACCTACCTACCTACCTAATACAGTCAGTACTGTACAAGTACATAGATAACACTTCTATAAACCCACCTCACACCACCACCACCACCACCACCACCACCATTCCCCCCAAAACTGCCCGAAATCTATTATAATAAAACAAAACTCGTCCTTTACAAATGTAATTAAATTAATAACCTTGCCTCCTTCTTTATACACCTGATTCAAGAGAGAGGATTTAATTTCAACATATAAAAGGGAGTTATTAAAGTATAACTACTAAAGAACAAATTGGAGAGAAAACTTCGGTGGGGGATTTAAGAAGAGTAGATAGATATTACTGTAATAGACAATTTTACCTAGTTACGAGAAACTCTTTACATAGGTAACTATATTCCTCTGGGTTGAGAGTTCATTTGATTGTCAAAAATCCTTTGATACTATAACCAATTGTCTGCCAGCTTTTTTAGGCGTTGGGGAAAGAAAACTTGCATTTCAAAACTATGGGTCCCACTCATCTCAGAGGTATAAGTAACTATATTACTCTTCTCGTTTGTGTTGGTATTATAAACATTAAATTGACTTTTAAAGAACTCTCCAGAAGCTCAAGCCATTCTTAAACGCCATGTGATCCCAACCAAAGCACATCAGCGTATAATACATGTATTGTCCTACTTTCCAGATTCCATCCCCCCCATTCCTCGCTCCACCATATCATAATCCTAGCCTCCTACCTCCGTCATCTTATCATGGATCCAAAAAGTAAAGGACAATCATATCATCACTCATTGCCTGCAGACTTCACAACTTCATTCGCCCTTTAATACTCCTCCTTGACACGACGCCCACTCTCATTGTCGATAAATGACCCTCGTGAACCTCTCGCAGAACGCTTGCTACGATTTCGACGGAACATGCCACCGCTACTCGTCGTCACATGGTCCTTCCTTGCGACCTCCGAGTCCGCATCCGAGGAACAGGAGGATGGTTGCAATAAACATAGCAGCCCAGGCACCCCAGGTGAATCCAAAAGCGTATTTGCCTACATCGGCACTGATACCATTGTGGCGGAAGACGTTGCGCATCTTGACAAAGGTTACACTGACAAAGAAATGAAGTTAGCAATGTACATTGGAGCAAGTGAATAGCAAATTACTTACGTCATGAGTGACGCGGCAAGGGTCATCCAGAACAGAGCAAACATCAAGATAGTGCCTGAGAGACCTGACGCAAGCCGGCTGAAGGGTGCTAGCAAGCTGCTAAAGAATGCAAGGACATCGAAGATCAGGGCCATCAGGTAGAAGACCCAACCAAAGCGCCACATGTAGTAGTAGTAAGTTGATGTTGTGTGCTTCGCGTGTTTTCTAGAGATAGTCAACAAGCCATCCTCGAGTTCGAATAATGCCAACTCACCCGACAAGCTCCGCAGGCACACACCACTAGTACCGCCAACCCACGCGTATCCAACCGGCAGATCAGGAACAGGTTTGCCACAGTCTTGATTGTCGGCTCCGCATACGTAGAAATATGTCCATTGCGACAATGATCGCCCTGCGCCCGAAAAGCTCGATGTATCCGCCTGCAGAAACCAAGTCTGCTTGAGAGGAGAGGTATGCTTGACTCCGCTGAGAACGACGAAGAAGAGGAGGACGATCGAACCAGCGATTAGGATCATAGAGGCCAGGCCCATCCCACTGCCTATGAAAAAGACATTATCAGCTTTATATTCCTATGATGCGGTTCCAATTGAGGTAAAGCAACATACGAGTTCCTGCAGCCATGGTGACTGGTATTGTTTGTCGAGTCAAGAAGTCGAGGCGATGCGGTTTTGCGATGAGAAGATGGAGTTTCGGTGACCGCAGAGCTGGGAACCGGATGTTTCTATAGGGTTATTTATTAGCCTCTTCATGGACCACATTCCCGAAACAAAAAGGCCGCATCGACGTAGCCTCCTCGTCTGATCGCAATGGCGCAAAACAACAAAGACCAACCTCGGCTTGGCTGGAGCTCAGATGCGACAAAGCTGACACAGGGATTGGCGACGGGTGACTTACCAGAGTTGCAATAAAGAGAAGAAGAAGAAAAGACTCGGGATTCGAAGAGCGAGAGAGAGGGAGAGACGCAATGCAAGCAACGGTTGTTGATGCGGATGCGGAGAATGAAGTAGTAGGATAGAGGAATAAACAAGGTCTCGGACGGTTGTGCTAGAGTAACTCTCTGTCTGTCTGGGTTGTTGATTTGGTGGCTTGAGCTTGGACCGGACTGGCTTTAGTGCTTTGGCGGGTGATGCGTGATGCAACACGAAGAATGACGATGATTTTCCTCGGTAGTGCCTGCTCTAGCACTCTTTGGGCCTTAGTTTTCCATCCCGTGACCTAGAAGCGAGAGAAACCTGGAAGACAGACGTCATCTGAAGTCCCCCATCATCGACGCGCATTACTCCGTAGCGGTAACTGGATTGTTTGCATTATGGCCTAATGCATCACCACCATCAAGTCTTGAGATGAGCCTCAAAAGATAAAATATACAATCCACGGCTGCACTGTACGGTTCTACCAGTATCTAGATACCGGTATCATCTAGATCTCGGCATTTGATTTGATCTTCTCAGGGTTGCCATCTACTGTCCGACTTCAGACGATGCGACGTCGGTATTAAGGTACGACGACATTGGCTGCACCAACGTGGTCAGCACAGGGAATGACGGTAGCTTCCATACAACCCCAGTGCCTTTTGTTTGATCATATCGTTGTATGAGACGACAGCCATGCTACTTTTATAAGTTGGCCAATTCCTTGATGCCACGAAGGGCCTCACGAACAGTGTCACCACGCAAATCACAAGACTCCTATATATTTCTTTGGTTGGTCGTGGTATGGTAGATTGTGTGCTTCAGCAAATTTCATTTCACTTCAGTACTCGGGCCATAGCAAACTCTACTGCTAAAGAACTCTCAACGACTACGCAGCTAAACAGAAACCCACATCATCGCTACGTATCCCGACCTGTCTCCTATGGCTAAATAGCATCATCATCTGTTCAAACTGCCTGACCAACTTCGTGCTGATTGACGTTGAGCATATCTCCTTCGACAGTCTCCATTTTAATACCCTCCCGTTCCATCACTTTCTTCTGGTGAACAATGCTACAATTGCAATCTCGGATCTATTGTTATTTGACACGCCTTAGGTTGTGGCCTTGGTCATCTTCGACCTTCAAGTTGACTTTTGTCTTTTTCACTCTTTAATCGGTTGGTTGTCTAAGTCGCAGTCAATTATTAGGATGGCCTGAGTAACCACGGTTATCGAGGCGTGTTCCTTGGTTTGGACTAAGGCTTCGGCGCGAGGAGGGATAAGCTGCTATGGTATGGCCGCGTTCTCGATGCTTTCGTTTTGTGAGTTTGCCCATGATGACACAGCGGCCAGCTTTCTTCTTTGGTTGTATCTGAAGATGCTCCCTTTTCCTAGAGAGATGCCTGACAACTATGCTGCTTGAACTTGTTGGCATCGTAATACATTCCAGCAAAGGCATCTCTTGCTGAGATTGAAATGACCGCTGTTCAGGCTCAGGCTGCTACTGCTTTTGCAAGTGCAATATCTCTGAGTTACTGCCTCGTTCTCGCTGAAGTTGTTGCTCGTGTTGATTGATTTGATTGATTCTCTGCTATATTTAAAGCTGTAGCCGATCGAAACTGGTATGTAGCCATGTCAACAAAGATCATCCAAGAAGGGTTGTGGTGCAAGAGCTCTTCCCAAACGGTTGCTCAATGTTTGCTCGTTCGGTGAATTCGATTCTGTGGTGGTGGTTGTAATTGACGACTTGCTTGATATGATTTCCTCCCGCTGTCAGAGTTGTTCCTCCAAGAATTTGATATATTCTGCTTGCGATTCGAAGTCTCCCAGAGTAGATCTTACGGGTCTGCTAGAAGAGAAAATGTCAGGTCTTTCGTAGGAAGGCAATTTCAGGCTAGTAAACCTAGAACCAGTGCTGGCTCCTTGACAAATCACAGATTCTGTTAGGTGTTGTCAAGCAAAAGTGTGCGCGAAATAGTGACCCACCTCCATTGAGACCAGATGCGCCTTGAATAGTGACAGAGGCGTTGGCTTGGAGAATGCTGCGATCTGATCTGTTATCAATATAGAAAGGAGATGATCGTAGTAAATAGATCTCACCTTCACAAGAATAGCCCATTGTACCTACTTCGATGACCGAGCTATTTTGGTTGCCACCTAGCAATTCTAGTAAAAGCAACAGAGGACAGACTTGAAGGAAGCAAGAGAGAAAAGCGCGAAAGCACCAAATCTACATACAAGGCAGGGGCGCTAGAATTAGCTTACCCCATGACACAAGTCACTCCCATCCTCTCACCCAACTATCTACCTACGTAACGAGTAGTATGCCAAGCAAAAGAAAATACCTAGGTCAAAATAAAGCTATATTTAAAAGGTGCTACACCATAACAATAAGCAATTTAAAAACTTCTCAAATCTATACCCTCAATTCGCAAGTTCCTGAATACCTAAAACCAGCAGATATTCCCCTTAACAACCCCTCCTCCCTCCCTCCCCTCCCTTCCCCCTTCCCAAATTGACGAGCAAAATCACCAAACTCTCTACCACCAGAAAACCCTCAACCCCACAATTAACACCTACCCCTTCTTCAAACCCTTGCGAATTTACCACTTCCAATCTACTCAAGTCCAAAAGCCATCCTCAACCTAGCCATAACTGCCGGTTTCTTAGTTGGCGATATCGAAGACTCTTCATTCACATCAACCACGGTTATTAAGAACATATAAGAGAGAGGAGGGGAGGGGGGGGGGGGGGGATCTCACCATACTCAGCCACTAATTCCGCACCTGATTTTCCAAGGAGACTCTTCCCTACTTTCAACGCTGCTTCTTCCTTTGACTCTTTACCAACAACCTTTTCCTTTTCCTTTTCCTTTAAACCATTTTTCAAATCTGATGTCGTATACGTATCTCGTGTCTGGGTTTTCGGTACTCGTTTCATCGAGGTTTGTGGGATTATTACAATTGGAGTTTTATCTTGATGGAGGGTGTTAGTTTGGTTTGAGGTAGTTGATAAAGTTAAGGGAGAAGCTGCCGAAGAAGAAGAGGAGGAGTAGGAAGAAGAAGAAGGCGTAGACGTATTACTATTTGAAGATTGAGAAAACCATCCTCGTTTAACCTTTCGAGTCCCGAATCCTACTTCTACTTCGAAGTCATCTTCCTCTTTCTCTTTCTCTTTCTCGTCTAACTTATCACTATTCTCATCAGCCTCTGTTTCGGTATCTAGTGAGAAACGCACTCTTTTTACTCTTTTCTTCGGATTAGAAGAGTTGTTTTTTGCGTTGTTTGTGTGCGTTGGATGATGGTGTTGAGAGAGTGCGGTTGAGACGTTCTTGGCAGTAGTGTCTCCTTCTCGGTTATTGCTACGTAGTTGAAGATTTGCTTGGGTCGATGAAAGGGGACTAGATCCTGGAGAGGGTGCTAGAGAGCGTATAAAACCCTCTTCATTTCCCTTATCCAAATCCGGATCATCTTCTTCGTCTTCGAAAGAAACTCGTTGTCTTTTTCGTCTTTTTTGATCTATAGAAGTGGACTTAGCCGAGTTTATTGAAGTATTGTGTTGAAAGACAGGGACTGATTTCTCGATAAAACGGCCTTCATCTCTGTTCTTCTCTCGATCTTGGTTACGGCCCTGATGTTCCGTTCTGGCTTTGCTCATATAAATGAGTGTTGAAGTCTGAGGTTGTCGTGCAAAGGTCTCCTCATCTTCCTCCTCATCGTCAGAGTCCGTATTATCTCCATTCCCCCAATAAAATCGAAAGGGATTTGACCTTGTTTTCTTAACAGACCGTCCTTTTGCTTTACTCGCCTTCCTGCGTTTACGACCTGGCTTTGAAGCTTTCTGGAGTGTATTACCAACCATGCCATTATCTCCGTTCTTTCCACCACCAGACAATTCCGTATCATCTCTCCCAGAAGAACCAAATCCAGTACTCGAACACTGTCCAACCAAGCCAAGAACCGAATTCCTCTCCCTCGAAACCTCCTCCTCCCGAAAACCCACACCATCATCCTCTAACCTAAACTCCTCGATCCGATCTCGAAATTGTTTCTCCCGTCGTTTAGACCGTTGTTCAGCGGGAGAACTATCATCGACGTAGACATCACTCACACCGTTCATTCCAGACGAATTCAAATCCTGCACACATCATCTTCTTCCTCTTCTTCCTCAATCGTACGACGAAGTGTTCCACTCCCAGCCAAACTCAGTGCTTTCGCAGCCGCGATTCCCTTTTTCTCCACAGGAGTTGCGTCATGATTTGCCTCCAAATTCTCTAGCGGGTTTTCTGGCTCTTGTTCTGGTTCTAGTTGTGATGTCTGTAGTCGTTTGGCTAATCGTTTACGTCCCGGAAGTGGAAGGAGCGCATACGTCGTGTCCACAGCCTCCTCAGCATTAGAACCTCGATCATTTAGACCTGACGCGACTGTGCCCTGATCCTCATCCTGATCCCTATCACGCATTCCTCTCACCTTCTCATTCCTGATCATCGATTCTTCAACAGTCCGAATACCGGGTCTCGAAACTATCCTCTTCTACACACACCATATTTTAGCTATCAGCGAAGATAGAGCGGATACTACCTAGTTAGATTAACTAGGTTAAGTAGAGGCAGAACTCACTTTAACGCGTGGATCAGCTGGTCCTCCTTTCGTATACCCTGGACTCTCTTCCAATCCTGCGCGTATGCGTGATGGTCCGAAGACACCTTGGGCCGGGACTTCGAGTCTTGGTCGGAATGATCTTTTTGGTTGATTTGATGCCATTTTTTTCTGTCGGATGTTTGTTGGAGGTTTGTGTTGTGGGTTGTGAGTTGTTGGTTGTGGGATTTTATTTGGGTGGAGGGTTTGGGGTGAAGGTGAAATTGAAGTTGAAGTTGAAGTTGAGGATTAGGGTTGAGAATTGCGGAGGGGCTTTGTAAATATTGTGACAGCGCGTTAGCACGCGTTGATTGATTTTTGTTGCTGATATGTAGTAATCTGCAATTGCATTAAAGAAACCATAGGTGTGTTCAAGACATATCTTGGCTTATGTACGTGTTTTCTTTTATTTTATTAGAATTTAGCTTTCAATTAATCAATAGGCAATCCTTTTTGTTTTGTTTTCCCCCTTCGTTCTGTTGAACATTCTTGATTTCCTTAATCTAATACTCTCATAAATATTAGAGAGTAATAAAGTATATTATACCATTAGAATCTCGATACCTCTCTATACTTATCTTATATTCCTATGCACCGTCTTTACTCAGGTTAACTCAGACTAGCTAGAGCTTATCCTCTGATAGCTACTACTTATCTACTTGTCTTCCTGTAAAATACGCATCTGAAGTTATACCGCTTTCATATACCCTTTAAAGTGTTTTCACTTATTATATACCTCCCGCAAAACCAATGTCACATATGATCATACAATCTTAGCTTGCTAGTCATAAAAGCTTTGTATAATATAGAAGTTGAGACCAATAACAAAGCCTTCTCTAAGCTTGCCGCAAAGTGACTTACCAAACGAGACAGCATTAACACAAGAGCTCTATATAGCCCTATCAACAATGCCAACTGAATAACCTTCACAACTATTCTATAGATTCTATTCATCAAACTATCAAAGAAATGGAAACTCCACAGCTAATTGCGACTTGACCATATTTCAACGTTCGATGCAAACAAGGATCAAATGCTAATAGATTGCATAGTAAAAATTTTCCACAAAAGAATTTCAATATAGGTATTTTCTGTTTCCCGATTTTAGATATAAGCTGGTACTACTTTAGCTTACGCTATGAATTATAGTTAATAGGGGCTATTGCGGATGGCAACACCAGTTTAGTTTCCTTGGTTGCAGCTGCTGTTGGCTCAAACTAGAACGCAAGTTCAACTTTGACATCTATACATATATAAAAATTCATCATCGCCGGGTTTTCCCCTAAGATAGTTATTATTGGTATAATAAGGGGTAGCAAGGAAGGGTATGATAATTTCATTAAGCGCGACGGAAGCTAGTGTTGTCGATAAGTGTATTGAGGTTCATGCAGACAATGATATCTTCCCATATCACAACCCATATTATAACAAGGCTTTGAGAAATAGCGGAGATGTCTTGGTGGTGTGGCCTAGCATGAACTTATGCGGCCCTACGCTAGAAACAGATGTTTGCTGAGCCAGCAAGTAGCGTGTTGTTCGATGTAGTAACTTGTCAGCCAGTTGCCAGCGAACTTTCCAACAGACGACGAGTCTGCCTCGATACCGGCTCATGCGCACCTAAAAATTATTATACGCCTTAAGGACAAGAGCCTCGTTGCACTCGCCGGCCAGCTGGAGGTAGGTTGGTAGGAAGCATTCATCCACGCAACTTGCGTCAGCCACGCAGGTAGCCCTTTTTATATTGCGACCAATGATGTTAGCTTGATATTCGAGCTCGACTAATAGGATGGCGGAATGGATGATCTTACTAGTGGAGCTGGTTACACAGCAACAGTAGGCGATTAGGTCATCGCTAAGCATTGGTTCTCGTTATTCGACTCTTCGATAGTGTCTATCCTACCACTGCAAATAAGGCAAAACTTTTGACAGTCACTCTAAAGCGGCCGAAATTATCGTAGTACAGGTCAGGCGTCGTTGCATTTAGGCTGTTCACAGTACTGCCACGCCAGAAGAACACAGCCCTGTTCGAGCAGCCTTTTCATATGCGACGGCTTATTGTCAAGATTATTTGAATCGAACGATTTCAAGAGCATGTGGCTCCCAAATGTGCCATTTGACATATATGAGGAATCGATAGGAAGTATTTATATTTGAGATTGGAGATTCACTTCAGCCATATTGTAGCCACGACGAGAAATCTTTCACAACCATTCTTCCTTTGGAATGCTTCTTAATTGGCTGCGCCTTCGTGGAGTTATAATACTCCGTCTATGTCCGTCTTGGGGGCAGAGATTGGGCGGGATTGGGCGCAGACAGCCTTGCTAACTCTGAGCACACTTCAATACTCTCAACTCCATATAGCAAGATCCAACCTTCTGGATTCACGACAATCTAGGCCTTTCATCCTTAGACTATTGTTATAGAAAAATTGTCAGCCTCACCAGACCTCACCTAGTACCACTCATTATAACTGATTTATTCAGTCTTAGAATCGTCGATTGAAGTGCTGATAATGTGGCTCATCAATGCTAAGACGCATAAGCTCCAACGTTTCGAGGGGTCAAACATTCCAAAGTACGCTATACTCTCCCATACGTGGGAATCGGAAGAGGTTTCGTTTCAAATGATGACCAACTACTTTGTACAATCCAAAAAGGGATATGCCAAGATAACAGAGACCTGCACTCAAGCACTCAGACATGGGCTCCAGTATGCATGGGTTGATACCTGCTGCATCGACAAAACTAGCAGCGCCGAGCTGATAGAGAGCATTAACTCTATGTTTCAGTGGTACCGGAATGCTGAGAGGTGCTATGTCTTCCTGTCCGACTTACTTACGTTCCGGTGTCCCTGCTGAAGATGGGTTGGCAGCGTGCCGTTGGTTTACTAGAGGATGGACACTTCAAGAGCTAATCGCGCCGAGAAAAATTCGATTCTACAATCAAGAATGGAAATATATCGGGCATAAGAAAAACTTCTCTAAGCAAATCGAATTGATAACTGGTATCAGCGAGGACGTCTTGCTGGGAAAAGCTCAGCTGGAAAGGTATTCAATAGCCACTAGAATGTCCTGGGCTGCGCATCGGAAGACGACACGAACTGAAGATCTTGCGTATTGTCTTTTAGGTATCTTCGACGTGAATATGCCTTTGATCTACGGCGAAGGTTTGAAGGCATTTCGTCGACTGCAAGAGGAAATTATCAAGCGTAGCAATGACATGACGGTCTTTGCATGGAATCATCAGTACGAGCAAGAGCAAGGGCCTCTGTACGGCCTATTTTCGCCATCTCCTGCTGGATTTGCGGAGAGCAATGGTATCATATCGTATGGTCGTTCATCGTTCGATCCAGTGTTCACTATGACGAACAAGGGCTTGCGAATTGAGAATTTTAAATTCTTCTACAAGATATGCGTCGAAGATGACGACAAGGGATCTGAGACCACGATGTATTCTATCCCGCTAGGTTGTCGACAGAGAATGAATGAAAGAACTGATTTCTCTTTGCGACTTCGAGAGATTGGACCAGACGTATTCCGTAGAGATGGAAAATTAGGACAGGATTTTTCGTTCTCCGAGCAACAAACTATGCTCAGCTTCTTCATATATGCTGACTATGACGACTCCTATGTTTTCGAAATTGAGAGACGAGAAGATGCACTTCATTTCCCTAAGAACGACCTGGTCCAGATCCAGAAAGTTATTCCTCAGAGCCATTGGGACGAGACAAGTCAGATAGTTCTTCCGCTCAAGGACTCTGGCTTTGTTCTAGCTGCATCATGTGCGGTAAAGCTAGGGGCTTCTCAGGTCCAAGTGGTTGCCTATGTCGACTTCAGGATAAATTTTCTTCCACATTGCCGAGTTTTTAACATAGAGGAATACAAGTCGCAATCATCGTGGCTTTTTCGCCAGGAAAGATTAGGCCACGATGTGACTTGGGATGATGTTGAAGCTGACGAACCTGAGCTTCTGGATTGTACAAACAAAATTGAAGTTTTGGCTGACGGGAAACGATTTGCCATGATTGTTCAGCTCGATAAACGGGTCTTTGAATCTATATCGGTGAATAAGATTTACTCTCTTAACTTCATAATCAATGAGGATGAAGACTATCGCTCTTTCAACGGTGGAGCCCTACAACGTCCAAACGAGAATTACGAAAATGAAGGAACTCTAATCTCGAGACATATGGCGACATCCTTGAACTTCAACGACCGTCTAGGAGACTATTCTGGACGGACAAATGATAATGTATTATCCAATGACGGACGGTCCAGGTGGGACAATTAAAGCACCAAATATAACGATAGGTGTTCCTCGTGGAATAGTAACCATCGAGGGGACATATAATGATAGGTACTCATGAAGTACTAGTCAGTAGCAAAAATGTAGGAAAGGGCGGGTCTCAAGGTCATGCTCTTCGATGCTCCCATAAGGAGAATAGACATAGAAGATAAAAAATTTAGGAGTATATTTATAACCGGCCGGGTAGTGATGGGAGTGAAGGATATAGGAAGAGAAAAGGCTTCTTTTCGTTGGGTATTGAAGTTACTAAAGAACCTATTTTGCAATCTGATTGGTGGGAGGCTGATCTTGAACGAAGGATTATGACTTTGGGTGACTTCGGAACTTTCTCATCTTGGAGCGTAGTTATTTCAACCTCTCTTTCATGAATTACTCGGAAATGATTGGTAGCAATTAATAATCAAAATTATAGCATGATACTATTGAACGGGCCTCAGAAAAGGTTAAACTTCTGATTGTGAAAGCTGAATGTTGAAGGAGAAATTGGGATCTATACATTGGCTAGGGGTTACAAGTGAGAGGACAAAGGTGAACTTAGGGTATTTTAATAAGTTACAATGTATTGTATCCTGAAGGGTTCCTCCGTAGTATAGAGAAAGTAATGCAACTATTGACAATCTTCAGAGTAGAACAACAATATACTGTACGATTTAGTAAGTACCCTATTAAGCAATTTCAAAAACTCAAATACAAAGACTATTAGATAGGCCTAAGTTTCTCATCCAACTCAAGTAGCGTATTAGATATAAGCTAGGAGTCTCTTATACGTTAATATAGACCTCAATTACGAAAATAATCTCTCTCTATACAAAGCAATTCGTGCAATGCTCGCTTAACTTACGGGTACCGGTAGACAGCGGGAGAAGCGGGCATTGCCGGTGTTCGGGTATCGGATCGTCATGCAGTAGGCATGATACGGATAGTGAGGGGTTGAATAGAACATTTAAATAAACTTCTTGTACTGCAGATATTGCCACAGATAGGTCGACATAAAAAGATGTGATTGCTTCGCTTTACGGGAACATGTCGGCGTAAGTCAAGAGATAATGTATAGAGCAACTATAACAACAGTTTTTTAACTTTACGCTTAGTCTTGATTTGAATAGGCTAAACTACACTTGAGTGGGATGAAGTACTAGAACTGTACGGAAGGTATCTACGAAGTACGCTCTCTTCCGCGCCATTACATAGGTAAGGTAGCTTATCAAGACCTACTTACTTAATAGATAGATAGCCATCTATACACAATCAACAACCTTTCAATCCCATCACCACAACAAGCTACAAGCTAGAAACCTCAAAGATGGAAATCATAATAATCGGAGCCGGAATAGGCGGACTCTCAGCCTCCCTCTCCCTCTCACAATCAGGCCATAAGATAACAATCCTTGAATCCGCACAAGCCCTAGCAGAAATCGGAGCTGGAGTCCAAATGACACCGAACGCAACGAAATACTTCTGGAAATGGGGATTAGGACCTGATATCCTCGAAAACGCAGCTCTCCCCACCTCCTTTAACATTCGACGTTCCACAGACGGTGAATTCTTGGGACAAGTCCCGTTTGAGGGCTTTGAAGAGAGATATGGTGCCCCTTATATTGTTATTCATCGAGCTGATATTCATCGGATCTTACATAAACACGCTATGAAAGCAGGTGTTAATCTGAGATTGGATTGCAAAGTTGTTAAGTATGATTTTGAAAATGGAAAGGTGGAGTTGGGAAGTGGGGAAACGCTTCAAGCTGATCTGATTGTTGCGGTTGATGGGATCAATTCTTTTGCAAGGAAATCATTTCTTGCCGATGAAACGGGAGATGGACTTGAGAAAACGGGATGGGCTGCTTATCGTACGATTGCACCGGTTGATGCGATCAAAGCAAATCCGGAAACTGCTCATCTAGTCAAGGAGCATAATTGTAATTGTTGGGTTGGTGATGAGAGGTTGGTTATGACTTATATGGTCAAGAATTCGAAGATTCTTAATATTGTTCTATCGCATCGAGATGATGTTGATACGACTGAGTGGAGTACCGAGCAATATCGGAAGGAGATTGGAAAATTGTATGGGGAATGGGATCCGGTGTTGAGAGCGCTTCTCTCAATTACTGATTCAAATATTCAGAATTGGCCAATTTATCAGGTCAAACCGTTACGGAAATGGACTTCGGAATCTGGAAAGTTTGTACTTATGGGTGATGCTGCTCATGCAATGGCTTTCTATCTTTCTATGGGTGTTTCCATGGCCGTAGAGGATGCGGAGGTTTTGACGGAGTGTATCTCAAGGCAACAAGCGACTAATTGTAGTCTTGAGAAAACAATGGGTGTTTTCGAGAAAGTTAGGAAGAGAAGAGCTGAAGCTATGAAGGAGGCAAGTTTACACGCTGGTAATATTTTGCAATTGCCACCAGGGCCGCAACAAGAACTTCGGGATCGTGCTTTGAAAGATGATGGAGCATCTGCTGGGGAGAGCGGGGACGAGGATTTCTATGTCACGAGGACGTCATATGGAATTGCTGATCAAAAGATTCGAGATTGGTGCTATGGGTATGATGTTATAGAAGAGGTTAACGCAGCTTGGTAGTATAATTAGGAATATTTACAACTCGACTCATGAAAAGCTTCTCACACCATGAACATAAGACTACATAACTGCATAAAAACCCCGCAAAACGATCACATAGCATGAAGTCTAACAGCTCCATCCCCAACCTTCCGATCGCTGGGTGTAGCTCGGTCGTGATTCAAATCAGCTTGGCTATCGCTCCTTCTCCAGTCACTCTCCGTCTCCTCTGCAAATTTAGCAAACATCATCTGGATTAGGTTTTCTACCATAAACGTCAGCGCTTTGGATCTAGCCATTGAAACCCATCCAGTTTCGGAGATACTTACTCATGCTCCCAGAACTTTCCTCCATTACGTGCTGCTCGCATGAACCATGGAAGTTTGCCACCTTTTGGCGCAACTATGAATACGTTAGCAAACCGTAACAGCAATATAGTTGCTGAAATAAAAACAATATTGGTACTCACAAGTCCAATATTCTGCCTGGTCGAAATCAGGGGGCTCAATTCGGCCGCAGGAAACCACTTTGGTGATGTAGATAGTGCCATTAATAGCAGTGTATGTGAATATCCCACTAAAGAAAATTTGTCAGATTGCATCTTCAAGAAATTCCAGGGGTGTTTTTCACCTACCCAATAAGACCGTAAGCAACAGAATAAGTAAGTGGCATGAGAGCCAAAGTGACGAAAGCTGGGATGGCATCTCCAACATATTTCCAGTTGATAGCAGTAACCTGTCTCATCATCATACAACCAACCTATGTATGTAAGCATGTGACCACATCGTAATACAAGCAAAAGGAATCATACCAAGACCAATGTACATCCGGTAGCCCAGGGTGGAATACTGGCAAAGATTGGCGCGAAGAAAATTGAAATCAAAAAACAGATGCCAGTAGTAATAGCAGTTAGTCCCGTCTTTCCGCCCTCAGATATACCGGCACCAGATTCCACAAAAGCAGATACGGGTGAAAGTCCAAAAAGTGATCCAATACAGATTGCGAATGCATCACAACAATAAGCAAGAGTTGAGCGAGGGAAGTCCCCTGTTTCTGGATCAACAACGCCAGAGAAACGGGCCATGCTGTAGAGAGTGGCGGTTGTGTCGATGATATCTACATATAGTAGAGTGAACAACGCTAATGCAAATTGTGATCCGGCGGCGGCGCCTATGTTCCAATCTTGAGCCGCGAGAATACCTCGAATTGGATGGAAGGTTACAACTTTTGAAAAGAATTCGAATCGTGAATCGCCGTCAGCTGTGTGTGGAAAATTGGTAAAGGTGGTGTCTCGTCTATTAACAATTAGTCCTGTATTGCAAAACAGGCAACCCTTATCGAATTACTACTTACGGCCATGAAATGATTGAAACAACTGCGATTCCGATAATGATTGAGAGCTTGAAGCGGAACGCCATGAGATACGCAGTGAGGACACACCGCCCAACATAATCCCGATCCACATCTGCAAAGCTTTAGCATACTTCCTCTGCGTTGAGGATAGGTAGGTAAGTGGGTATATACATACCGGATGACTCTGCATCTTGTGACTATCGCACATCCCAGTCTCCGCATTGAAATAAGCATCCGGACAACCACCTAAAGCAATAGGATCCGAAGTTCCACCCGAATTGATCAAACCAATTCCAGCTGATCGTGAAAGTCCAACGACTGT
Source organism: Pezicula neosporulosa (assembly GCA_009805495.1). NCBI lineage: Eukaryota > Fungi > Ascomycota > Leotiomycetes > Helotiales > Dermateaceae > Pezicula > Pezicula neosporulosa. The sequence goes on from SELE01000018.1 coordinate 719,816, forward strand.
GAGGAAGAGCCCAATACCCGCTCCACTTGCAACTTTCATGGAAGCTGGGATAAGTTTCACTAACCACTGTCGCATACCAATTATGGACAGGAAGAAGAATATGATACCTTCGACGAATACAGCTGTTAATGCCATTCGATAAGAGACACCACCTGTTCCATGGTATCCAACAACTTGGTAGGTGAAATAGGCGTTCATTCCCATTCCAGGAGCGAGTGCGACTGGAAGATTGGAGAAAAAACTTTTAAAAAATCAGTAAGTGACTTAATTCTTGACTGACATATTTCTTACCCAAGCAGAATCGATCCAATACCCGTTATTGCTGCTGTTGCAGTAACCAAATCTCTATTCAAATCTAGTTTCGTGAGTGCAGTTCCAGGGAAAACGCTTTTAGTAGCTCATACCTAGTTGACACGCGCTATATGCAGCATCTGTTATACATGTAGGGTCTGTAGTACTCGTACATTCACATACACCACCTGTATCGGTAATGATTATGGCCTAGAAGATATTTAGAGAGAATTCCAGTAAGAATGAGCTCACGACCATACATTCACAGATATAATATATGCCATTGTACAGAAGGTCGTGAGACCTGCTCGAAGCTCGGTGAAAAACAAGGCATTCTTAATTGCTTTTTCCTACAGTATCTAGACTTTAGCATATTATCATTCCAACTTCATTCTGTACGTGTGTAGAGGATTGTCTCTTACATGACCACAGCCGTGAAGACGGAATACTCTGCCGAATGTTGAGCGAGAGATCCGATAATCGGTGTTTGCAACCCAGTCCCTTAAGGGCTGAAGGGACTACTTCTTTGGAGCATGAGTAGACATGACGGGAGCCTAGCTCTATGAAACAAAAACGACAATGAATGAACGTGTGCAGGAAATCTCCTGTCTCAATAGTGCGCAAAAATACAAGGGGATATAGATCCCTCAGGAGAAAAGAGACAAGTACTTGACTGATACATTCATATCAATCTAGTGGTAGATTGTGGGACCTTTCAATGGCGTCGATTGCGAGACTCGTACTTGCAGCACTCCCATGGGGCTAGTCCTTCCAAGAGCGGACGTTTCCCGGCGACTACTGAGTGTCAGAACAGTTGGTGGCCGAAGAGATGCCATTAGCTCCCATTGTCATCGGGGGTAATATCTTATCAAGCACCATGTTTCCTACCAGTGCTCTGCTGTCGGGGCGATCCAAAATGGGGGGATCGACAGAAATTGGGGACTGGGGGCTTGGCAATTATTCTATGATTTACCACATGGCTACCAATTACTCGGGTATTTATCCAAGATCAGATAAGAGTGGTAGCCAGTCTGCGATCCACCTTTCCAGGTGCCTGTACTCATGGTCTCACAATGTTTTGGAGAGTTGTATTCTCAAATTGAAATATTGCTCAGTGCAAATCGTCATTCGGTTTTCCCCTTGGGCTGTCGATCACCTGGAACGACTATCCGAAGCTCAGCTCTGGTTTGCTCGCTTAACAAGAAATCTTACCCTCTTCAAGCGATGGGGCTCACCGCTAGGCCTAAGACAGGACAGGATGGAGAACTAAGAGTGGAAGCTAGAAAAGTCGACCCTCGGCGCAATTTCTTCTAGAATGAATGATAGTTCAACATTTCCAGCGGGAATTGAAGGCAAATAAGTTCAGCAACACGCGGCTACGACTTCTCAGCTGTATCAGCCTTTCTGCTAATGTATGCATGCAGTTCATGGCACAGCTTCACCACCATCCTATCAAACCCCCGAATTCGGAATGCTAAGAAATCCAAGCACTTCTTAATTGCTTGTTAGCCTTGTTTGAATGGGGGTTGTGGGCCACGTACAAGGCCCTACTACCTAAAATGACAGGTCTGCCACGAGGATGACGATCAATGCTAATGATCGTGCGGGTTTGGACGCAACACTATCAACGTTCCAGTGTATGTATTCCGTACCTACATACAGTTCTCCATACACCTGCAGCATTTTGCGGCATTTTCACGTTGAGATTTTTTGGATCTCGAAACAGACGGTTTGTTAGGTAGAATTTTCTGGTACTAAACTACTAATGCCCACCTCAAAGTCCAAGTATTGTTTGGTGGCTTGCTCGGAAAAGGGGAAACAACGCTCCCCGTCGAAACTCCCGCACTGCTACAGCAGCCGACCATATGGATCTTTCGGAATACTCGTATCCACCCAAGCTCTGCAGTCATATGCCACGTCGATCTCCTCGAGAGTCCCACTCAAGAAATTGTCCTGTCATATTTACACTTTCCAATTCCCTATCGCTTCGCACCCTTGACGATATCCCCGGACAATGGATTGTACCACCACGCTGCTCAGCCCTTCTTATTCACAAGCCACGACTTGCCCTTCTTCCTCTGCAAACATGTTCGACGTCTCTTGGACAGATCCTACTAGCGAGACTGTAGGTCAGCACCGCCAAAAGAAGGAACGTGATGCGGGGAAGTCCTCGCAAGGTTCAAGTCGATCTTCAGTCAAAAGTAGTAGCACGTCCAGCGCCTCTGTAGCAACACAGAGCACTTCAAAGTTTGGATGGGGTCTTTTCAGAGGCGGTTCCAGCAAGAAAGGGTCACAAAAGACGAAAGAAAATCCACCACCACAGACACCCACGGAACCTCCCAAAGATTTAGTACTAGCGGCATACAGCGAAGATTCAATTAAAGAAGAACCATCACAGGAAGTGGTCACAAGGATACAGAGTCAGCCACAGGAGTATGATAAGCATCGACAAAGTGTAGCATCATGTCCTAACACGCCTCGTTAGTATACTTCTGCCATGCTATAGGAACGAGAGCTAATCAATACAGATGACTCTGTCTTCTCTAGTCCTCCTACGTATCGATCAAGTAATACTGATTCGTTATGGGGATCCGTATCAGAGGCGTCTTCGCGGCCTTTAAGCAATAATACCTTCTCTTCCACACCAGGGAGAAGTTCTTTCTATCAAGATGATAACTCTTTAAACAAACTCATCAGTGATGTAAGCATATCACCGACTGACGATGATTTCACTATTGGAAATAAGTAAGTAATTATTCATGGCGATTTACTATTTTGATCAATACTTATGAGACTTCTAGGACTCAATTCCCTCGAATTCCAAGCAAATCTTCAAAAAGACGTCTCAGAAACACTGTCCCAAAACTCCCACCTCAGCCCAGTTCACCTCCACCGCTCAATCGACCCCTCCCAGAACCTCCGCGACCGGAGAACACAGTAATGCGCCAACGGATTCGGCGCATGGAAGCAGCAAACTCCAAGATTATTTTAGAGCGGCTAAAGGAAGAGTGGGATGATGTTACAGATGGTACGATTTATAACGAATTGGAATTCGAGAAGCAGCTCTGGATGCTTGTCGGATTGAGATACTTGATTAAAGATGCTTCTGGAGATGGAAGACAGAGTGAATCACGCGGTGCGGAAAGTCCAACCTTACCATTCGCAGATTCCATAAGTGTGTTATCATTGTATGAAAATTTGGGTACGTGTTAATTTCTATCAATGACCGTGCTTTTACTGATGATTGTTTAGCATGCGCTAGTTTATTTATCAACGATTTATCCAATAGGTTCTAAAACACATCACCTCTCTCTAAACCAACTGTCATCCCTTGAACAAACCTCCCACATACGTACCCTCATAGTCAACACACCAGTCCCCAATCTCCCCTACGCACCATCAACATTCAAAGCTATTATTAATTCTCTACGCCTACCAGTTCTTCTGCCCTCATCCTCAATACCAAGTTTACTTCAAGACTGCAATCGCATACTCACCTTAAATGGAGTCCTCAACCTCACAATCATGGATCCAAGTCCAAAAGCGAGCACACTTGGACCAAAGATGAAAGCATGGCTTGAAGATCATCTCCTTCTAAAGCTCGAGACTCAATTTCGCTGTCTCAAACCAACAAGACTGATGCCAATCTGGCTCCAAGAAGCTGGTTTCAATATTTCAAGCACATTGGAGTCTACCGAGTATTCTTCGAATGAAAGCCAAGAATCTCCATTCACGACGATGAATCTGTCATTGCCTGCCATAGCACGCAGTGAACGTAGTAATGACGATGAAACCACCAAGAATGACAAAAAGAAAGAGGAGATGGATATCTTGGCTTCTACTGTAGGAAGGATGCTATGGAGAGAGATTTATGGATCATTTGTTGTTGGAAAGAAGTGGTGGTGGGAGGACGAGGAAATTGTTGAGGAGGCAAATAGTCTTGGGACTACCTGGGACGTTTCGATCATCCAGGCTGTGAAGGGGTAGCGAGTGACGATTGGGTTATGCTATCAGATGCTTTCCCTTCTGTCTTTGATTTTCAAGTTGGTTTTCTTCACGATTTAGAGGCGTTTGCCATATTCCTCTTTGGGAGGGCTTTCTATTGGGAATATCTGGGTTGGGCTAAGGTTCAAAAGACTTTATGAATACTAGGATGGAAATAGGACGGGATATTCAGGCGGAACTTGGATATTATCATAGTATACCTTTTTAAATCGATCACACTTTCCATTCACTATCGTATACGTACTTAGTGCCTTTGTTGTTGTGTATAATAACTTTTATCATTGGTTTCTAGCTTCAAGAGATCAACATGGCTTGTTTGCAAGGTTTGCTTGCCTCTGACTAATATAATTCAAGCCATAATTTTGAGTCTCGTTTGAGCTTTAATCTTCGGCGAGGCTTTTCAATCTGTATTAGTTTCCTAATATCTCGTAGGAGGCCGAGTAAACAAACAACATCTCATAGTGAAGTATTTGACGACTACCCAGCTCTTGTAAAACAGATCAAAGTTGTAATGAATATATCCAAAGCCTATATTGCCCAAGTCGTTCATCATTAAGTAGTAAATTATTAAGGACATTGCACTAATCAACGAGAAGGAGGGGCGAGTAAACAACATTTAAAGTAAATGCTGAGAGTAATTAAATGATTTAGTTGGATTGGATGGAAGAGCGAGAGGACTTTGCTCCTCTTAACGCTTTTTATGATATCTCCTTTTTTTTTTCTAAGAGCGAGGGTCGAGAAAGGAGCTAAGGAGATCAATTTGAATGGGTACGGTTGTTTGAAAACAATATGGATGCATTCTATCTACGGGTAGTGTGGAAATGGAAATGGGTCTAGGTACATAGAGGATGACGATCACGTGAATTTTTAGTAACTCAACCTGGAACGATAAATAAACAAGAGATGATTTTTACAAGCAGTAGTAATTATTATATAGAGTGATACAACACCTAATATTCTGTGGCTATACTTCTACGCTGCTACATCAATTCGTTATCGAGTTTTGAACTAAAAATTAAGACGAAGGTAGCAATCACAAGCGCATTTCACCTCTTCACCTACCCATATATGGTAATAGTACACAGATAGATAAATGTTCTTGGGTTGTAGATAGATGACAGAACGGTAGTAATTAAGGCAATGCTAGTGGTCCTTGCTTTTGAGAAACAAATAATGTACAAGACAGTCCATAAAATACATCTTTGCCCAGCAAAGTCCCACCTCCCGAAAGATCCCCCAATAACCCTTTTCCCCAACCAATACCGAGTCCAATCCCTTCATGTCGGAAGTCCTTCATTAATCCAAACCCTCAGACACTGAAATGGAAATGCCGAAGCATCTACACATCCAGCTATCATCGCGCAATCGAGTCAGCCCAATTACATCTTTTTTGGTATTAGTTTTGGGTATGCATTGGGTCAGAACTTACATGGCAGAGTATTAGGAAAGAAAGTCTTGACGAAGAAATTGCAAACGTTAGGTAATGTTCCAACATCCGTAGGATCAGAACTAAATCGACTGAAATCTAATTGTTGTTGACCTTGAAGACCACCTGAACTAACGTTAAAGCTGGACGCCATGGAGATTATCGTATTGTTAGGTCCTAGAGTATTGGTATCTTCAAAGACGGCCTCTGCATTATTTCCAGTACCTATTTCGTAGTCAATTAGCTTTAACTCTTTGTTCATGCATTGTGTTGTACCGGTACGCCGGTGTTGAATTTAAATCCTTCTTTCAAGGTTTGAATTGCAGATCGTAGTGTAGGGTAAGTACTTGTACGTACAATTTGGACCTGTCCAGACAGTGATATTGAGTTGATTGGCTAGAGTGCCCGTAGTCGACTACAAAAATCTAAGTCAGCATCCTACATACCGGGAAGGCGAATTTCATGCCTAGCACCAGTAGCAGCAAGTAGCACCAGCAGGACCAGACCAGCAGGGGCGCAGTGAACTCACCTGCGCGGAGACCGTCAAGAGATTAATAGCCACCAGGGCGATAACACGACTCGCGACACGCATATCTTGCTGTACTGGAAGGAGGCTGGCCTGGCCTTTCCTTTGGGCTCTGAGGGAGATGAATTAGACTATTGTGAAGATTGATCTCATCTTCTTGGGAAAAGACAGAGTGGTGGTGGTTGAAATAAAGTTGATGTTTTGAGACGTTTTGAAACGGTGTCCATGCACCGAGGTACGAATCTTACGATCTCCGTGCGTCGTCCTGTTTTGGCTGTTAAGCGAGCCCCCTTTATTCCCCTTTTCGTTATAGATCACGGGACTTGGTTCTGCGACATGGAACTGTGCTCAGGTTGTTGTAAGTTTGATGGTCCTGAGATTAGTTTACTGAAGAGAGAAACTTATTTAGAGTAACTAAATTTGATTTGTGTTTCGAGCAGTTTTCAGAATGGCTTGGCGAGGTACTGTTCATATTAGCCGACACTCACAGTGCCTACTCACTGGAGACTTGTATCAATGAGTAGATGCTATTGATATGAATAATCATGAACTTGCTATTCAACAAATTAATCGGAGATTGAAGGAATCAAAATAATAATTTAAGAACAAAATCCGATATGGCCTTCATTAATCATACCTACAGCTTCAGGGACGTCCTTACTGCAAAAGTACTGTACTTTGTACAATGCGCAATACTCCCACCGAATCTTTTTCCCCTGGCACCCCACTTCACAGGCTTCAACTACAAATCCTTATCACCAAGCGACAGATGACAACCCGCACTAACAAGTAAACTACAATACGCAGCAAGTAGGATATCATCCCTCAACGTCGTAAGCTAATGTCCCTAGTATAGAAATCATTACAGAAATCATCAATGTGAAAAGAACTATACAAGTAACAAATACGCTAATTGGCGAATACCCACATATACACATCGACCCTTCTGATATAATATTCCTACCGACATCTCTGATTTCCAATCTTCCTGATACATACTCTGCGAGAGAAGCCAATGCATGAATCAGGATATCATTGTAACTAGAATAGACCATCGGTATGGCAACTATAGAACCTGAGTATCTCTTTATTCGACCCCTTGGATCTGTAGTTCCAATTCCTTTACGAGAGCTAGTGTAACTATTCCATTCGCATATGAAGCATAAGGAGGTACAGAGGTAGTTAAGAACGAAGTAGGAATCAGAGAGTAGGATCTAAGGTGTGTTTGCTAAAATGACATCAAGGAAGATGTTTGGTGCTGAAGAATAACTTGAGACCATTGAAAGATGGTATGCTATATTAGTAATTGGATACTTAAGAAACTGTGGAGATTAGATTACAAAGGCGAGTCTTGGAATGACAAGACCGTGGGAAGAACGAACATGGCAAATTCAAAGGAGGTAAGTCTGCCACTAAGTTGTAGTACGGCGGCTTACTTTGCAATTTTTAGGTTCTGGAGTTGGTGATGCACTATCCATCTACCAGAGATCTACTGATAGCTTCAATATCCAAAAAGCTACTAAGCACAAATATCCTCCTCTTATCCATCGCATGGACTTTCAAAAATTGGCAACCAATTTTTTCTAAATGAAATACTTAGCAGATGACGACGTCTTTTGACCACTCGTCAACGAGAAATGATAAATTCACAATTCTCTTGCTTTTATGTAAGCAATTTTTGAAAGCTATCTAGCCACTAACTTTAGTTACCTACCTAGATATCCCAGATCTTAAGAAAGATAGTCTTAGATCCCCCAGCAGCCAGATGTTAGAAAAACTAAAGCGAGTGCAGTTGTTACGATCTCGAGATTTGTATTTCAACCTCCCGCTACAAGATTCTATGACCTCTCTCCTTCGCATCTCTTGAGTTAGGTTTCTAAGTATGACAAGAGCCAAAAGCTACTCTTATCTACCACTTAGTCCAGATTTGCCTCATCAAAGACTCGAATAAACTCGTGATAAAACAAAATCGCTTCTAAATGTGCCTCCAAAGCAATCTGCAAAAAAAAGAGTATCAGCATACATTATCCACACAAAAATACCAAAAAGGGAGAGGGCAAAAAGGAAAAGCATATCAAAACTAACCCGTTCATTAACATCATGTAAACCACCCCAACCCTCATCATGCCAAGCCCTCAAAGGACCAAACCGATAAATCTGAGACGACAAGTTCCAATAGTTCTTAGTATCAGTATTACCCTGCGCAATGGTAGGAGCGACAAGAACATCGTTCCCATCGCCATCCTCATCAAAAACATGTTTGATCACGCCAGAGAAATATTTCCAGGCTTTGGATTTCGATGATGAGACGGGTGAAGGTTCTAGACTCCTCCACCATGATAGGGAGAGTGTGTTTTCTGGGAGTAGTGATGTTGAGTTATCGCTTTCATCTCGGGTTATGAATGTTAGGTTATATTTTTCTGCTATTGGCTTGATTGTGTTTGTAAGTACCGTCTTTACGTCGGAGATTTTTTCTTCATTTGATACTCGATAGTCGACTAGGGATTCGGCGAATTGTGGAAGTGCGTTCGCTTTACTGCCGGATTTGAAAATCGTCACTGCTTGGCTCGTTCGAAGTAGGACGTCTGAAGCAAAATCATCGGCAAGTAACTTTGTTACACTGTGACTGTCTTTCTGATGCTGCAACGCGTGTCTGAGATCCTTCGAAATATCCGTATGGGGGTCTTCTGCTGCACAATGGAGTTGATAGTAAAATGGATTGTTGGATGTGAATCTCGATGGGAAGTTGGTCCTTGCTTTGGCTTCGAGCTGGGTGATGGCGTCGGATACAATTCCAATTGAGGTGTGAGGTGGTGCCATACTGCTATGACCACCAGGTACGTGAACACGAATCAGCATATCCAGATAACCCTTCTCACTAGCCTGCGGCGTTCCAAAGGTCCTTCCATACACTTTCTTGATACCAATTACCCCCTCATCAAGAAGAATAGCGAATGAATCCTGACCCCAGACTTTCTCAAGGTGTTGTGCGATCTTGAAAGCCCCTCTCGATCCAGCTGCTTCTTCATCGAAACCGAAACCTATGACGACAGTCCTTCGTGGAGTGAAACCAGCTTCTAGAAGGGCTGTTACGCTGGAAAATATAGCGATCACGTTATTTTTGCAATCGTGACTGCCTCTCCCGTTGATGTATTTTCCATCGAAATGGCCAGAGAAGGGTGGATATTTCCATTGAGACAAAGTGTCTTCTGCAATTGGAACAACCTTCGATATGATTAGCTTGTGATATAGCCATATAATAATAGACTTACGTCTTGATGCCCAGTAAGTAGTATTGGTTGCAAGCTGCTGTCATCACCCTTCCATGTATACACCAAGCCATGCGCATTCACAACGTCCAATTCAAGCTTCTCGTGGCTGCAAAAGAAGGTTAGCATTTTAATCGTTCTTTTCTAGAGCGTCAATCCTTACAACAAGGGGAAAGTCTCCTTGAAATAATTCTGCAAATCATAGAAAACTTCCCAACGCGGATCCACCCCGATATCACCCATATCATCAAAATCCTCGGTGGGAATCTGTGTAGCACCACTCAATCTCTCAATCGTCAGATTCCTAAAGGCATCGGATTTGAATAGTTTCTCTACATTCCGCTCTGTGATCTCGGTGTGGGACTTTGGTCCGATTACTTCTTGGGCAGGACATTGACTTTTGTAGTTTTGTTCCGTTGTGATATCAGTTGTAAAATGTGGAATGATGATATGGCGAAATTGGAAGAGTTGTAATGCTATAATGAAGGTTAATACCAAGCGCCATCCCCATCTCCTATCTCTTGGCCGTGGTACTGCGATCCTGTCTTCATCGTTCCATTCTCCGAGCAAGTCGTTCTTCTCTGCCATATTGAAGACTCGAAGAGACTAGTTGTGTTTGAGCTACTCAAGATCTAGAACCTGTAACAAACTGCAACGATGTTGCCGGTAATTCTTGAAGGTGGAGGTTGAAAGTTGAAAGATGGCCTACGTCACGTAAGCACAATCCACAAACCTGTTTGAACAATGAGTAAGCGAGTAAGCACTCAAAAATCACCTCACTCAAAATCATTCCTCGCTAAAAGAAGACGCCATTCAGAAGCCGATAACGACAAATCCCACTCTTCTAATCACGCCCCGCTCAAACCCGAGAACTATCCTCAAAAAAGAAAGTGTCTGGTTTTATGGCATTGCAATCTTCGAAAGTGGATTGATATCAAGATGCCGGGCGGCAAAGTATCGATATGTAGGTAAGGTAGGGTAGCGTAGGGACTTGTTGCCGATATGAAGGTGGACGGCAAGGAGGACCGCGCTCTCTTGGGCGGATTGCGATATCAAATCCGCAGAACATTTTCAAAATACTCTTTCTTGGCTTGTAGATTCTTTCCTTGGATTTTTTGGTGCAAAGTCGATAAAGGATGGCTACCACAGCATTTGGTGGTGACTCTATCACTGGAGAACTTGAGCTTTATGCTCACGAACTTAAGGACGCGAAAGCTGACGTCGAGGAAAGAAAGAGCACAAAAAGTTATGTTGATGAAGAGGAAGAAGACACTGAACCAGTAACTACTAGATGGGAACTCTGGGCATGGTATGCCTATTACTTTGGAAATAATTCAGCTGGAACATTATCATATGCACCGTTGAGTATGTTCTGATCCCCAGTATTCTCATTTAGAATCTATGCTGAATTATTCGTAGTATTTCAATCTCTCCTCAGCCAAGCAGGACGTAATGGATATGATCTTAGCGAAGATTGTTCCGTCGATGCTACAGCACCATGTGTAGTTAAATTTGGGACCAAAAACGTCAACATCGATACCGTTGTGCTCACCTGCAATGGCCTTGTTTTTGCATTCCAAGGGCTTATTCTCCTCTGCTTCGGATCTATGGGAGATTATGGACACTGGAAGAAATGGATCCTGATAACATCTACGCTGATTTGCTGGGCTATGCAATTTGGTTTCCTGGGTCTGAAAGATCCTTCGCAATACCAAGCTGCTATTGGTCTTTACATCATCTCATGTAAGTCTCTACCGTAGATCTTATATGAGAAGAAGGAAACTGATCGATGCAGCTCTCACGTATAACATCTGCCAAGCATTCTGGACACCCTCCTTCCCACTCCTAGCTCGCAATACACCTGAAGCACTCGAATCCAAGCGTGATTTCCTCGCCGGAGAACTAACAGAACAAGAATTCGAAAGAACACAAATGCTACAACGGAATCGACTGAGTAATATTGCATTTGGTTGTATGAGTATCGGCTATACCTTCACATTACTCATCGCTCTAGGAGCAGCCTATGGTCTACACGCCAACGATTCAAGCGCTGGTAACAACAAAGCAGCTGTAGTGATTATCGGTGTCGCAACTGGAGTATGGATAGTTTGCGGGACACCCTGGTTTTTCATGGAGAAGCCTCGAGCGGCAAAATTACCTAGAGGAGAAACTTACTTCTCTGTTGGAATGAAAGCATATTGGCACGCATTTAAAAATATTCCAAGACTGACACAGACTTGGTTGTATCTCCTTGGTTACTTCCTCATCTCAGATGGCTATGCAACAACCAACCAAATCTACGGCATCTGTCAGAATGCGATAGTATCTTACAGCACCACGACCTCTACTGAACTCTACATCGTTCAAGGTATCTCGAACGCAGTTGGGATCTTCATTTTCTGGCTTATTCAGAGACATTTCAAGATTCGGACTAAGGTCATTCTGATGGTCAATTGTGGCTTCTTGCTAGTTATCCCTATCTGGGGATGTATCGGGATTGGTACGACCAAATTTGGGTTTCATAATGTGTGGGAAGTATGGGCTTTCTCAGTTATCGATTGTGCAGCAGTTGCTCCGTTCTACGCATTTTCTGCAACTATGTTAAGTGACATCTGTCCGAAAGGAAGAGAGGTTACTTTCTTTGCACTCTATGCTCTTGTTAGTAAGAGTACAGCTTGGATCGGGCCTATTGTTAGTGGTGTTATTATTGATAGAACTGGGAATACTTGGAAGGGGTTTCCGTTTAGTTTGAGCTTGACTGTGGTGGGGTATATTTGTATTTGTTGTGTTAATGTTAAGAAGGGGAAGGAGCAGTGTGAGCGATATGTTTTGGAGGATCCTACTTTGCAGAAAGACGAATGATGTCCGGGTTTCCATATAGCTACAGATGATAATTTGGGTAGTAATATTAAAATTAGGTGACGTGATCTACCAAGTTGAATAGTGGCTTAAGCGCGCGAGGTTGGGCTGTCGACACTTATATTTAATATGTACTCACATAGAACGTGAACGAAGACTGTTATATTCCATGTCACTATAATTCCCAGTAGCCGTCTGCTATTACAACTATTTCGGCTTCTGCCCATAAAACACATATCTAAGTAGACAGAACTTTAGTACCACAATCCATACACAGCGAAAATTGAAGGAACCCAACAAAAGACCAACTCACATTGGAAAATAAGCATGAATCTTAGTATCCTTCATCTCTTTCCTAACCTCACTCAAAAAGACCTCAGCTTCGGAGAGTGACATCCCAATAATCCGAGTAAGACTTGCGAGACTGATACTTTCTAGTCCATCAGCGACAGCAGCGTGTACCCACATCCCTATACCGTCAGTTTCGATTTCCGTGTCTCTGACTCACAAAAAGCCCAACCTCTAGAACAGAACCGGAAAAAAAACCCTAGACGTGAAACATAATACAAATCCAGAAATCAAAACTCACCCAACTCCTTAGCCTTTTTATCCTTAGGCCAACGATTCAACGGCCACTTAAAAACATGTTGTTTCACATCCACAAACCCCGCATCTTCCATCTGAGTTTTATAATCCGTAGCTGTTTGGAGGGGATGTCCGTTCGAAGAAGCAGCTTTCATGATATACTGACACCATTTTACAATTGCGGAGTCGGGTGGAAATGTATCGTCGTCTGTGACTACAGGATATAGAGGATCGAGAAGTTCTAGGAATCCACCTGGATTGAGATTTTCGAAGGCTTGGGAGAAGAAACGAGGCCACTGGGTGATTGTTGGAGAGTCAGTTTTGTTTCAGTGCGGTGAGGATATGAAAGTGGATGAGGTATCAGGAGAGTATTTCTTTCAAGTACAAAATGAGGAGTATTGGATAAGAGAAAGAGTTAAAGCTGTGATAGAGAATCAGTTTTCCTTACATCAGAAAAAGAACCAGTCATCATCCGACTATAAATAAAATCAAATTTATGACTGAACGTCCACGGCTGATCCAGATCATCAACTTGGAAAATCACATTCGCCGGTACGAAGGAAGGTTGGATAGGAGATAAATCAATTCCAAGTACCTATCACTCAAACAATAATCAGTACTTCCACAACCTTAACACCCTCCCTCAAATCCTCAAATCTAAAATCCTAGGATATTTAAGGGTACAGTACATACCTCAGACTCAGGATGTTCGTCCGCGTAGTCAATAGCCCATATTCCAGTTCCAGTACCAACATCAAGAACACGATGCAAAGTATTCTCCTTACCAGCAGGACACAAGAACAATTTATTCTCAAGTGTCAGGATAGTAAGGTGATGTTGAAGATCTGCACGGTCATTTTCAGCTTCGTCATTGGGCATTAGGTATTGTCCATCTTTATATGCGTGGTATGTCCTCCCATTTTCCTTGCGGTACTGTAGTATACTCTCTCCAATGCTTGTTGTCGAACTGGTGATGCTTGTAGCGCCAATTGCGGAGTCATTGTCGTTCCAGTCATCGTCCTGGTACCAGTTAATGGATTTTATCAGTACTGGATAGACTTTTAGATGATGGGTTAATGAAATTGATGCTGACCTCTGGAACTAATGGTGTATTCGCTGCTTGGGAATTTTGCGCCATAATATCATAAATTAGGTAGTAGTAGATTTGGAAGGTCCATAACTACGAGCTCGCAGAGTGCGTATGGTCCATATTTGAAGATGCCGTGGGCTCCATACTTCTCTTCATTTGCTGTTGGATCCAACAAAACAGCAACGCAAGCTATGTCGTGTAAGGAAGATTGTGGGGCGCGGGGAATGAATGGGTAGTATTCACGACATCAATGCATTGTTGTTGGGAATGAGTATTCTATTATATTGGTTACCAGTATAGTGGTGATTAGCTCGGTTGTTCATCTTTTCGTATCTGCTCTCGGGAATAAATGCACATTGAACAAGAACAACGACAAAGGTTACCTGTTTTGGACATATATGCAGCTTCTTAATAGACGGCTAAATTCAATGGTAAGAATGGTAGTTGTTTGTCACCTGAACACACACTACTCGCATTGGGCATGCATCACTTTTGGAAAGCATACCGCTTCGTCTGCCAGATCGTCAAGTAGCATCACTATCCCATCAGCAAAAGATGACATTATCCGCTTTGCAATCCTTGAGGAGCACGAAATATAGTCCAGTGAGACTTACTTTCCAGAATGATAACTTTGAACTTCTAAATACTATTAGTAACTTACATATTTCAGGAGAACATTAGGCCTTGTACTACTTACAAAGTCCTCAAACCCAAGGTCGACGTCTCTATCGTACAAAATAAAAATATATCAGCCCAGGACCTCGCTCAACCTGTAAGAATAATCGCGTTTGTTGGTTTCAAGCTACGAAAATGTAATTTATCCTGCGGACGCTGCCAGAGTTAGGCGCTGATGGTACGGAAGAAGAGCATGTGGTTGTTGGCGAGGCTTACTTGCAATTATCTATCTTATACAAACAAACAGCATACCTACCTTCCCACTCTTTCTAGCCAAATAGTCCACCAAGCTACCTACTTCATGTAGCATTACCACGTGCTATAACAATAAAACATTAAGCATGCCTCTATATCTCTTACAGAGTATACAAGGCCACAACCTCAACTACTACTATACAATACTATACACACAAGGGAAGTGCTAGACTGTAGCAACTATATACCATACTACTAACTTCTCATATCACCAATGAAGTATCTTAATTCTATACTTGAAGCTTCTCCAGGTTTCTAGTTTTCCAAGTTCCAGAAGAGACGAGAGAATAGAGATGATATCTCAGAAATCAAACAGAACTAGCCATTTCTTTTTCGTTCTATACTTCGTAGATAAGGTACCTACCACTTACCTAGGCAGCTAATTAAGACTTAATTAGGGTCAAGTTACTTTACTTAAGTACCCGTGGTACAGCACAGTACAGTATAACCTGGAACGTGGAACCTGGAATCTGACAGACAGATCAGGTGACCTAGTTCTGTAATTAATAGAATCTGACAAGCGCGCCAAGAATTATGAAAAATGAGTCATAATCAATCATATTTCCCGATTGGTCAATTGGTCAATTTGCTGCAAGCCACTATCTTCACAGACGGTGGATCTTGTGTTTCCGTAGCTCCCGTAAGCTCAAATCTCGGGGTTCAACAGGTTCTCCTGCTGTGTCCACATTGCTCAGAGTGAAAGGAGCTGCGTCTTCAATGCGATCACTACGTGATCTCAATATAATACGAGATTTTGCTGAAGCAGTGGTGGTACAAATGGCTCATAATGAGTGTGCGTGAATACGCAATGTCATGGAAGAGCGGAGATCTGGGGTTACTCAAGCAAGCAACAGTCTATTCGACTCAGAGTGAGTGTAGATGATAGGAATTGGATTGAGATATAGGAATCTTGAAATGGGATATTTGTGTAATATAAAGAACGTAGACTTCTGTAGATGTGAACAAGCACAGTATTCAAGACAGCAGAATGCAGACAATCGTGAACAGTTGGTAAGCCCACTCCAAAAACATTTTTTCTTGTGATAATTGATATGATGAAACAAATTTTTGCCGATGTGATGGCCTCATCCTAAAGGAAGGTTAATGATCACTGAACCGACATCGTCCGAACATCAATTCTTGCTGAACTCATTCGAATCTTTCAAGCTTGTTGTGCCCTAGCTAATAATATTGTATACATGTTTAAGTATTAGGTACGATCCCGTAATAGTTGCCTCAAAGCCTCTGCTTCTCCCTCTAGCCTTGCAACTCGAACCTTAAGCGCATCTCTCTCGACTTGGGTTTCCTTCAATGCTTCTTCGAGTTCAACCATTTGGTCTACCCGTTTCTGACGATAACGACGAGCAGCGAGAGTATTCTTGGTACGCTTCTCGATGCGGGATGGTGGTTCGGTACTAGGTTTGTGTGTGGAAGTAGAGGATCGTGGCGACGGTGTATTCGATTTGGGAGGTAGTGGGGTCATCCTTTCTGACGGTGGTGAGGGCGTGACTTGGTCGTTAGGTGGGTTGGCTTGGAAGATGTTAGAATAAAAGGTGGGAGGTATAAGTAGGTTAATGAATCTTACCATTGGCACTGTTTAGAATGGAGTTGTAATCGACGGGCGATGTGTTTATTAACGGGTTTCCTTCTGGGGCTCCAGTCGAGCGTAAAGGAGGGTTGACATTTTCGAAAATCGAGTTCTCAAGAGAAGTAACAGAAAATGGTTCCCAGTAGTCGGGTGCAGAGCTGATGGGTAAGGTCCAATCTGCAATGTCTAGGGGCAGAGTGTATGCAGACAAATCCTCGAGATCGAAAGACGTTTGCGCGAAGAGAGGTGTAGCCAAAGTAAAATCCGGTAGGTAAGTTGTAGCAGATGCGGCACCAATTAGGCCGTCTTGAAGTTGCGGTTGGTGGGAATATCTATAGGACAGAGATTCTTGCCCATGGTGGCTTGACGGCAACGTCGAGTTGGCTTGGGTTGAAGGTGGTGCGTACGGTCTGTCTCGCGGTGACAACGGTGTCTGTTGTGTGTGCGTCCATCGCTGAATTGGTTTGTCACGGGCCTGTGACCCGTAAAGTGCCCTTGAGAGATGTTTTTGAGGGGGTTGGTGTTGTTGATGGATGAAGGAAGGAAGGCGAAGTAAGTCGGAAGCCCTTTTGACTGAGGAAGTGAGGGGAGGGGCAGCGCCGGCGAGACCAAACAGGTTAGACGGGATTACATAAGAGAATTGTGAGTCAACTCTTGATGCAACATCAACAACAGATACGAAGCTCGTACAGC
The DNA here is from genome assembly GCA_009805495.1 of Pezicula neosporulosa. Lineage (NCBI taxonomy): Eukaryota > Fungi > Ascomycota > Leotiomycetes > Helotiales > Dermateaceae > Pezicula > Pezicula neosporulosa. Next base: position 737,078 of record SELE01000018.1, read on the forward strand.
TGGTACAGCTGGTGCAGCAAGTAAGCAGAATATGCAAGTATAAGGATGTGCCTACTTAGGTATGCAAGAGCGGAAATACAGATGTACGAATCTACAACCACTAAGAGACGAAGAACAGAAAAAGCAAAAAAACAGCTTCAAAGCCCACCTTCCCACCTTCCCACCTTTTCTACCCTTCATTCTTCATCGTTCTCCAATTCCTAAATAGGCCAAATTCTGGCCTTCCAGGACACACCCCACCTATGGTGCATTCAGTATCGAGTCTTGCGAAGACTCGAGATTTTTGTAGTAGATGAATGTCCCTCAAAAGCTAGGTCTTGTCAAACGACAATTTTTATTTTCATACTGTCACTGCTGTTCCCTCTTTCTGAATATCTCGTTGAGAATTGACCCGTTGAAGAGTTCTATCTTCGTTCTATTAATTATGGCAGCCATTGCAGCAGTGTCTTCGAGTGCTTCGGCCAACAACAGCGACGTTATGGTTGACGGAGGTGGTTACCCAGACATCGAAATGCCACCGTTTGACCCAGCAATACATCTGGCATTCGAAGCACCTACCGCTCGCCATTCCTTTACTGAACTCAATCTCCCGAGACCAAAGAATGCGCCTGACATGTGCTTCACGGAGCCCTTTCAGCTCTTCTCGGAGGAAGGAGTTCGCATGATCAGGCGCGATCTGTTGAGGAAGGAAGTTCTGGATAAACATCTTTCAGCATGGGACCGTGCTCCATGCTTTATTGGTGGACAAGAGGCTGTGAGTACTGGTAGCCATTGGAAACATGGAAGCTAACCGATTAGACCACAACTTGGATTACTAGTATGTGGAAGCATCCTGCTACCATTGATTGCATCAGTAAAGCCTTCGGACTTCCCCTGAAGATACTTGGGCGGCGAGGAGAGGTTGGCTATGTCAATATACAGCTAGGTCCAGACGGGGTAGAAGGAGTATACAAGTTGAAAGAAACTCCATCGGGTCCGCTATCGAGTTCAACAGTTGAGCCGTCCGAATACGACAAAATCCCAGTGGATTCATGGCATCGCGACTCAACACAGATCGTTTGTGTTGTTATGCTAAGCGATACGAGCACAATGGTTGGGGGCGAGACAGCTATTCGTACGGGTGATGGCCACATCCTGAAGGCAAGAGGCGCTAAGATGGGTGGTGCTGTAGTGATGCAAGGCTGTCATACACCACATGCCGCTCTTCGTGCGACCAATGCCGCAGAGCGCATCAGTATGGTCACCAGCTATTCATTCGTGGACCCAAACCTTGACGATAGTGGAACGTCACTCACTTCGCAGTATCAGTTCGAACCATCATGATCTCGCAGAGACCCAAGACCACTTCTTGCTCCACAAGCTCGCCAAAATGCGCGAGAGGATTGATATAGCTATGGAACAAGTGAAGGCGCGACGGGCAACGGGGGAATTGGCCAAGCGAGAGGAGGTCGAGCCTTGGGTTGAAGACCAGATCACATTCTTAAAGCAGACTTCTTGGGAACTCTTTGAGAGATGTCCGAACTATCTGTATAAGGATGTACCAGAGGGCACGCTTCGGAATTACCTGCCAAACGTCTGAAATACTTGGTCTCAAATTGGAGCAACGCTTGAGTTCAGCGTATGATATCTACGGTAATTATGTAACTAAAATTCGTAGTCATGCGTTTCTGTAAATTGGTCATTATTTCAAAGAGCATATTCCAGTTCAAGTGACGACGATTGTGTTTCTGTCAATCTCCGATCTCATGGCCTGTTCATTTGGTACCTTACCTCAGGAACGCAACGATCCAAACGACTTCCCCCCCGACTACTGGGATGTCAACCGGGGATACCGGCGTTCTACAGTACATTACATAGCTCATTTGCTCCCAGGTGGGTTGGCGAATTGAGCGAATTGAGCGAGGAAAATGCATCAGCTGCACAACTTCCGTATCTAATTGACTTTCCTCATAAGTACTCGTACACTGCCCTTTTGAGGTCCCGGAAGCTATATAGATACCGTCATGTCGGCGCCGAAGCATAGAGAAGACAAAGCAGATAGTACCTGCCCTAGCATGGCGGAATAGATCCCCCCGTTATCGTGGCCTTTGTCTGGTACCTTTTTTTCATATCGTGCGAACTACCGTACCGGATGAGGAGGTTTTGCCCGTGGTGCAAGATAGACCAAAATCAAGCAACCCCGCCTTCAAAGATGGGGCTTCCCCGTCCGGGAGCCGCCTGGGCGCGGGCAACCCCTCAACCTACAATTCTCTTGGCGATCATACCAGTTCAACGACCATAGAGAAATTCATATGCCAAAGTAGAGAAAAGAAAGACTGTGTAACAGTTATTAAAACTTTCTCTATTCTCAAAGTATCTACTATCTTAACAATGCCCCTATAACAACAAGCTTCACGTTTTCCTTCAATGGCTCTCCTATGCAGACATTGCATCAGTTCGTGCAGTGTTGTGTGATCTAATGATCCGACCTTCTACCGAAAACCGGGACTCGTACCTGTCGGTCAACAAATATCTCTTCTGTTTTTTTCTCTTGGCCTATGTAGGTACACAGAAAAACAGATGCAGTCTGCTGATTGCCAAGTCCTCTCCCTCATTTAGCTAGAGACTGAGTGGATTGACTCAGTAGTGGGAAGATGGGATACGGACCGAATTAATAGCGAGCATAAATAGATCTAGATATCCTCTTGACTTTGTCCCTTTTCTTTCCTCTCTCTCCAGGTCTTCCCCTCGGGCAAAGTTGACAGACACAATGAAGACTTCTTTTTATACTACGGCGTTAGTAGCTCTGCTCGCCAACCAGGCAAATGCAGGTTGGACCAACGTTAGCGAGGTGCCATTATATGGATTGAGTCCTCCAGTTTACCCTACTCGTAAGTTGAGACTTCAAAAACTCGATCAGTGATAGTATGAAGCTCATGTTATAAACAGCCGAAGGAGCAGGAAAGAGCTCACCACAATGGGCCGCAGCATACGAAAAAGCTAAAGCCTTCGTCGCCCAGTTAGACCTCGAGGAGAAAATGAACTTGACCATCGGCTACGAAGATGAATCCTGCGTCGGTAACACCGGTTCAATTCCTCGTCTTGGATTCGGTGGTCTCTGTTTTGAAGATGCCCCAGCCGGTATGCGAGGTGTAGATTTTGTTTCCGCTTTTCCTGCCGGCTCGCATCTTGCTTCTACTTGGGATAAGAACTACATGTATGCGTATGGAAAGGCTTTTGGTGATGAGTATTATGGTAAGGGTGTTAATGTTGCTCTTGGACCTGTTGGTGGACCAATTGGTCGTGTTACGAGAGGTGGGAGGGGCTGGGAAGGTCCGGGACCTGATCCGTATCTTGCTGGTGTACAGATGGGTGAGCTTGTTAAAGGAACGCAAGACGCTGGTGTGATTGCTTGTTCAAAGGTACGTCTCATATCATGTTTGGCATGAGAATACTTTCTATAGTATCTTTCCACTTGTTTCGAATACTAACTTTATACAGCATTTCTTGCTAAACGAGCAAGAATACCGTCGACTTCCCAATGAGCTCGGAGAATCCCTTTCCTCCAACGTTGATGATCTCACACTTCACGAACTCTACGCATGGCCATTCATGAACGCCCTTCGCGCAGGAACAGGCGCTGTAATGTGTTCATACCAAAGAGCTAACAACTCCTACGCATGTCAAAACTCCAAGCTCCTAAACGGCATCTTAAAGACCGAATTAGGATTCGAAGGCTTTGTAGTCAGCGACTGGGATGCTCAGCAATCTGGTGTCGCTACAGCTAATGCCGGTCTTGACATTGTTATGCCTGATTCTGGATATTGGGGCAAGAATTTAACTGAGGCTGTTAATAATGGCTCGGTTTCTATTGATCGTCTTGATGATGATATGGTCACGAGACAAATGGCATCTTATTACTTCCTTGGTCAGGATGAAGATTTCCCAGCTTCGAGTGTCTACCAGCCCACAGTCCAACACCCAATCCTCGACGTAAGGGCCGACCACGACAAACTCATCCGGGAAATCGGTGCTGCAGGCCACGTTCTCGTAAAGAATGTCAACAATACCCTACCTCTCAAAGCACCACGCTTCGTAAGCATCTTTGGCTACGATGCCGATATCAAAGCCAACGCATGGACAAACCCCCTCCGATACGGTGGCGGTTACGAAGTAAACTTTGGCTGGAATACTTTCAACGGAACCCTCATTACAGGCGGTGGATCAGGTAGTAACACACCACCCTATGTAATAACGCCCTTCAAAGCACTCCAAGACCGAGTGCTCGCAGACCGCGGAACCCTACGATGGGATTTCTGGTCCGCAGAACCAACAATCGAAGCCTCAACCGAGATCTGTCTCGTCTTCATAAACGCCTACGCATCCGAATCCTTCGATCGCCTAACCCTAACCGATGAATTCTCCGACAACCTCGTAAACTACGTAGCAGACAACTGCGCAAACACAGTCGTAATCCTACACGCAGCAGGACCTAGACTAGTAGAATCCTGGATCGACCACCCAAATGTAACAGCCGTCCTATTCGGCGGACTACCAGGTCAAGAATCCGGAAACGGACTCGTCGATATCCTCTACGGAGACATAACACCAAGTGGGAAACTAATCCATACAATCGCCCACTCCGAATCAGATTACGGAGAAGTCCTCAACTCTTCCGTCTCCTTCGATGCTTTCCCTCAATCTAATTTCACTGAGGGTGTATACATAGACTACAGAGCTTTCGATCGAGATAACATAACCCCCCGTTTCGAATTCGGCTTCGGTCTCTCTTATACTTCCTTCTCATACTCTAACCTTACGATAACGAAATTTGACAATGTTAGTTTTGCCGAGTTCCCAGATCAGGATATCAGTATCATTCAAGGAGGACATCCTGAATTATGGGAGACGCTCTTTTATATCGAGGCTGATATAACTAATATTGGAGATATTGCCGGAGCTGAGGTTGCTCAGTTGTATTTGGGTATTCCGGGTGGTCCTGTGAGAGTTCTGAGGGGCTTTGAGAAGCTGGCTTTGAGTCCTGGGGAGAAGGGGACGGTTGCGTTTGAGGTTTCGAGGAGGGATTTGAGTTCTTGGGATGTGGGGGCTCAGGAGTGGAGGTTATTGGTTGGTTCTGTGGATGGTGAGGGTGAGGATGAGGGGGTTGAGTATGGGGTTTGGGTTGGTGCTAGTTCGAGGGATTTGAGGTTGAATGGTACTATTGTTCTTTGATTTTGATTTTGTTTTTGATTGAGGGGATGGTGATGGGGATTGATGAATGGGCGGCTTGTGGGGTGTAGATATGGTATGGTATGGATTGGTTCTTGTAAATAATTTTTATAATTTAATGAATAAGGTAACTTACCTATATATATACCTATGTGCTTTAATTAATGTTCTGTTTAGATTTAAAGTCTATCTTGTGATATTTTTTGACTGCTCAGGTGAATTACTTCATTGTTGCCATGGCTTTGTCTATTATTGAGCTGCGTATAGTTGGAACAATGATGTTTTACAAATGTCTTTATATGTCTACTTTTTATTCGAAGACTTGCATATAATGTAGGATGCGGTGTTAGAAATTTACATAAACGTGATATTCTAGCATTAACCCACACCGTATATCTTACCAACACTACTATAGTCACTATAGAATATAAGACGGAAGGTAATTCTTTCTATTTAATCTGTATACGTATCATTGTCCACTAATATCTTCTCATAGCTTAGGAACGACTAGATATAAGCATTTACTATGCGAATTTGTTTACAAGGGATTATTTTGAAGAAAAAATGCAAATTTCGATGATTACAGTTAAATACTCAACTGATTTGGGTTACTTACTTGATTTAAGTATCTAAGTTGGTTAAGGTGCCTTGCTATCCCTAGCTGAATGAAAACAATCTTTTTCAAGGTAATTTGTATGATATACCCTCGCAGCTAAGTATATATTATATCCTTTCTTAACACTATACTAACAACGAATCTGGAGACCAAATATACGAGATTCAAATTTCTTCTCTAGCACGGTACATATTCCATCTTTGAATAGCAATAATCTCTTCCTTCTAGATTCTGTATATCCCAAAAGCTCAACCACATAAGGCTCGCCCTCTTTCTCACTACCCCCGTCCACCCTCCCACTCTTCTCTGTCTCTAGTACACTCATACCTCCTCCTCATCCCTCACACTCTTCAATCTCCCCTCCGCTTTAGCAGGTAACCAATAAACACCAACCGTCAACCCAAGAGCCAAAGCAATCATAACAACCCAAATCAAATACCCATAGAAGATTTGAGTCCTCGCTCCCGTGGCGAAGATACTTGCGAATAAGGCGGGTGCTATTGCTCGGAGTCCGGACGTAAGTGTTAGTGCTATTGCGTTTACGGTGCCGAGGGTTGAGGGGGAGGGAGATATGTCATTTAGTGCTAGTTGGACGGCAGCTGCTCGCTGTTAATATGTAAAGTTCAAAGACTAGAGGATATGGACAGGAGAAGGAAAGGAAGGAGGGAAGGGGAAAGAGAGTGACTTACTAAAAGCCAAACTAACACCCGATCCAATAACCAAAGCACTAGGAGCAACAACCCAAAAGACGATATTCCATTCATGAGTTTCCTGCTTCAAGAAGATATTACAGATAGGCAGGAAACAGAACATTACTGGCCATGCCCAGGCACAGCCTCGCAGGACACCACCGGTGCCGAAGAGTCGTTGTAGTGGTGGTGGGAAAGCGATCAGAGTCCAAAGGGCTTGGGAGATTCCTGCTCCAGCTAAGAACATGGAGATTTGGAGAGGTGTAAAACCGAAGCCGCCGAGGGAGGGGGATATGAACCAGAATATGGGAACAACTGGACGTTTACTGTTAGAAGTGTTGGATGACGGGAAATAGTGGGAGATGTTTAAGCTTACCAGCTGTGTAAGCGAAGGCCAGCAGTCCAACGTGTCCGTATATATATAAGACTGCAGCTACGCCTGGCGTTTTGATGATTTCCCATGTTGACATTGGTGCTTCAGACGAAGAACTGCTGGTATGACGATGGAGAGTCTATTGAATTGGCAGTCAGACAAACGAATATATGCCAGTTGAGAAAAGTATGAACCTCGTTGACAAAAAGTGCACTTATAATTGCTGCACTTGCTCCGATTGAACCTGTTGCAAAGGTGGGAAGGGCGTAAGGAAAGTCTTGGAAGAATTGAACTTTCCCAAAGATGGAGGGGTATTGTTTGGCGGGATCGGCGAGAACGCCACCTGCATCGATGGTCAACAATAATGACAACGACCACGGCATATCAAGAATTCTGTACCGATTAGTGGACCAAGAAAGATCCCCAAGTTACTTGTGAACGAAAAAAAGCTAAAGGCTCTTGCTTGTGTCTTTGGCGTACTGTTTTCGGTAATCATCGCTCGAACGGTGCTATATAGAATTAGCGCTTACACATCCACTCTCGAAAACACAGTACTTACACGACGGTACCTGCAAATGCTCCTGCTAAGCATCTGAAGACCACCATCTGCCATATGGTTTTACTCAAACCGAACAACGCAGTACAAATCGCGGCTCCAGCTAGCGAGAAGACTAGGATTGGTTTTCTACCAAAACGATCTGCGGCACGACCCCATGAGATCATGAGTAGCATTTGAGTCAATGAGAACAACGATTCCTAAAGCATCGATTAGATTCGAACAAGCATTAAAATGATGGTTGAAATCAAGAGAATAGCGTACGATTAGGCCACTATAAAACCCAACGTCTGCTTCTTCAACAGTACCAGTGTCGTAAATCATCTGGTTGACGAAAGGAAAGATACAGAAGAAGGCAATTGGTTCAACCAATCGAGCGTAGCATAGTAAGAAGATTTGAGTCCTTGGTAACGGAGTATCATCGTCATCGTTCGCATTCGATATCTTCACAGCGATCTGGTCTTCATTTGGTGGTGCGGTTGGTCCAGCATTTGACGCAGCAAGGAGAGGTGTTACCTCATCGACAGCTGAGGTCTGAAGAGGCAGTTTGGAAGTCATCGTTGGTGATGCAGTGTTTTTAATTGAAGAGAGTGCGGGATGTTCATAGGACTGCAAAGTCTTAGGATTGTTGGTAGTGTTGAGATTGAGACGCGTATGGTGAGGGTTGCCTTCGGCGTGGATGTCAGAGACGTTGATGATTCGGAGATAAAGTAAGCAAACCCGGGGGGTCGTTGCGTCGCATAGCGCTTGGCCGGAAAAGGGGGCTAAGCGATCTTCGGGTTTGGGTCTAGTGCCCCCCTTGCTTCTCCAGTCTTTGCTTGCCAACTTTCTTTTCTTCTCTTCTCTTCTACAAATCATCAACCACAAAACTATCAATCTATGACGCAAAATTGAATCGACTAGCACAACTTTTTACCATCGAAGTCATAGTAATAACGTGCTAAAAGGCGCTAGCTATCCTCCAAGGCGAGTACCGTACGAATTGGTTTATAAGAGGTCCTCTTGATTAGGACAAGTGGTTTACCTTAATCAAGTGAGTTAATCAAGCCGAGAGGATCTCTTATAAAACAAATCTTACGGTACATAGTCCTTACTTGGAACCAGAGGCCAAGGGAACCCTAACACAGAGGAAACTTGTTACAACAGAGGTAAGTTTTGTCACACACCCTCCTCGAACCTATTGAAATTCAAATTCTTCATTATGGCTGGGATATTGGGAATTAGTATTCCTGTCCTTCAGGCTGACTACATAAGTGCTTCCTAGCGATGACATCTATGGGAGTTCAAGCTATTGTTTGAGAGTAGGATTACAGTCATTTCGCGGAACGTTTTCTGAAATCTATCAAATCCATCCTGTTATTGATCATTTGCCTTAAGCTCTACTGAAACCTACAAGTACAACTCTAGTAGTGCTCAAAATAGAGACAATTTCCACTATATATAGGTCTCTTGTTAAACTTTAGTATCAGCTTGAGATTTCACTACCATAGAAAAGACGTAGCCAACTCCAATGACTTAGTCTCAGGTGGAAGAAATTAAGTATTGGGTGGTTACAGTCATGCTTAAATTCGAGAAGTTTCTTTTCAATCACACAATTGTTAAAGGTCTTTAAGTCTTTAGATTAACACTACCTGACGCCAGTACTCAAACAAGCCATAATATTAAACGCCGAAATAACATTTCCCAACTCGCGTCCCCAAATGCTCAACAGTACAATTCGATAAATCCTTGCTGTTTTTGCCTCTCACAGGGAATCTATACCCTATGCCCAAACCTAAGCGCCCCTCTTGGCAACCCCAATGTTTTCTCTAACGTGTTCCAATACTCAAACTCAGCAGTCTCTAAGTCATCGTCTACAATCGCCGGTGGCAGTTCAGGCTCATAAACAGGAATATTTGCTTCTAGGAAAGCAGCCCGCTCAATCGCAATCCTTTCGTTTTGAATCCTAGGACTGATCGCGCTGTCGAATCTCTGTAGTCTAAATAGATTGGCGAAGTACATTGGTATTGACACACAATACCCCAGAAAAGTTCATCTACCGTAGGTTGAAAGAAATAAATCAAAGAGACAGCGGCTAGAAGGATGACTAAGTTTACTTGTAGTTGAAATGCCCGATACCATCGCCAGACTCTGCGGAGAGCGGAAACCACTTGATCCAGGGCCCAGTTATAAAGGTTCTTCAGACCCTTTATGGTGTTGTACTTTGCGGCACCTAGCCATACCCAGGGATCGTTTAGTGGGTTGTACTCTGCCCCTCGTTGTCGCTGTCTTACCCGCTCGTCTAGTTGCTCTCCTGGTTGCTGTTCATGTTGTTGCTGTTCATGTTCTTCATGCTGTTCTTCATGATGTTCCTCATCTTGAGGGTCATTTTGTTGATCTCCTTGCTGCTGTCCATGCTGGCCTCCTTGTTGTACTAGCTGCTCTGCTAGTTGCCTAGCCATCTGAGCCGCCCATTCATTCCTTTGGTTTCCTCCAACCCGTAGTATCAAATGCAACGCCTGGATGATCTGTCTCATATCGGCATGAACTTGTCCCAGGTCTCTACTTTGTACTTCCTCCATTCTACCAAGCAGATCTACAAGACCCGTCTCTTGGTTCTGGAATATTTGTACAAGTCTGTTAATACCTTGGCATGACTCGTTCAGTGTATCTAGCTTTCGCTCAAATGTTCTAGCAATCCTTAGTTGGTCGTCGGCCATCTTCAATTGGTTATCAACTAATTCAGTTAGTTTTCCTTTGAAAGGAATATTCTCATGGCTACCACCCAGTAATTCCATGACCATCCAGCGAAAGCGATCTTGAGAAAGTGTTTCGTATTTCGACATCTTTTTACTGATGACACCGATATGGTTGTATAGTACTTGATATAGTCCCCACTCCTTGTAATTGTCTGGGTCTCCTGTTCGGGTGAGTAGGTTTATTCGATGGTTTAACTTGTTTACAGGCCTAAGTATTTGGTCGACATACTTCTGAGGGTCCTTGTCGTCCTCATATTCCCTTTGTGGCGGGTCGTCTGGATCGTCGTCCGGATCATCACCTCCCCCATCACCTCCCCCATCTCCACCTCCATCTCCACCGCCTCCATTTTCATCCCCATCATCACCACCACTTCCCCGACCGCCAGGTCCGTGACCTCCACCACCAGGTCTTCTGTGACCATCATCATCATCGTCAGAATCCGATGAATCCGAAGGTTCGGGGAAAGGGGGAAAGTATTCCTAACTCTCAGTTGACCTTGATGGTAAAGTCCTGACTCACTGGGTCTGAATCTACTTCGCGGTCCCGCAGGTCTTTGTTCCTGTGGTCGACGTGCTCCGGAAGGTCCCGCAACCCGAGATGCAGGTTGTGGGGAACGTCGTACTTCACCAAATGCTTCAATATCATACTGACGACCACTGCTCGACCTCATGTCATATCTGCTTCGATCAATGTTATTCCCTTGTCTCATCTCATCTGGATATAGACCGAGATAGACACCATTATGAAACATATCTCCTTCCGAGAAAGGAGAGTTAGGAGCCTGGTTATTTCCACTTGTAGCCCCGTTTTCTCTCTCTCTTCTCTCTCTCTCTCCAGTCGTTCGTGGTACTCTGCATTGTTTTCGAAGAGGCTCCCATCGCTATCCGTAGTGGTAGCAGCGGATGGAGAGGCTGGATGCACAACGCCACCACGTTCCCTTGTCGAGAGGTCTAAAGGTCGTATAATGGAAGCAGCACCTGAGCTGGAAGTTGGCGGAGATTGGTCGAATGTTTCAGCATCATTAATATCATCAAACTGACCGTAGTCGCCTGTGTATCTACCCTGACCTACTGGTGGGATATGAGCTAGAACTGGGTTTATTATAAATGCGAAATTCTCTTCTTGTAAGCCTTGCTCGGAGATGTTTACGTTTGGAACTTCGAGGAGGTTTCCGTTGCTATCGCGGCGTTGAGGGATGTATCCTGGTGTGTGGTTTTCCGGTTGTTCACCACTGCCTTCTTGCTGTTCTTGGTCCGTGTCTGGTATTACGGGAGTCTGACCTGGATTATCTGCGTTGTCGCCTACTTCTTGTGCTAGTTGATCTTGCTGTTCTTCACCCGGCTGGGGAGATTGCTCGCTCGAATTATTTTGTTGATTGACATTGTCTCCTTCTTGTTGTTGATCAGCCATATTAGATAGATTATTATGCGACCAAGTTAGGTTGCTATGGAAAAAGTAGTCAAGGATTAAAGTCTACGTTCAAGTTGAACAAAACAATGCCAGAGGAAATTCAAGGTAAAAGTACTAGAAGCAAAAAAGCGAGAGAACAAAGAGGCCTTTCATGAGTTCAAAAGCGGCTTCCGAAATGGTAACTATTTTCTCTCTCGTACGAAATACTTACGAATGCGGTCATAACAAAGAGCTCGAGTAAGACTCGAAGCTTAAAGACAAAGATCAATTCTTTTCAGAGTGCTTTCGTCAATTGAACAATGTATACTACATGGTTTCCTAAGTCCGAATGCGGTTAACATTTCTTTGTTCTTCAATTGCGGCCTCAACTTCAAGTCATCCGTTCCCGAAGCGAGCGACTAAGTCGAGGCGTGGGCAGCTGGACAAAAGCAACAAAGGACGTGAAGATTCCTGATTTCACTCTCAAAATTTTAGTAGAAATTCAAGACAGCTACTTCGTAAGCAAAACCATGTATCCGTCGTTATCCGTTTCTGGGGAAATTGTCTCACTTTCCTCGCTTAAACCGGTTGTGCCATTCCAGAGATATCGCGAAATGGCAACAGGAGGATTCTCAGAATCGGCTGTGGAGAATGAAACCAATAATAATTCCAATTGTTGCATTGTTTACCAACCCCCTCATTCCTTGGTTGTGTTCCTGTTCGCGGAGGATACCCTGAATAATCTCATGGTTAAGTACTCACTGATCAACATGCTCTATTTCTGTACAGATGAGAGATTTCCTATCGCAAACTTTTGTTCACACGAAGAAATACTGCCACTGCAAATCCACAGGGTTCTTGTAGTAATTACTTGTACGTGCCGCCAAAATAAATTCTCCTTCGCAGATACTCACCGTCAAACCAGCTCCACAACCTCCGCCAACACAAAATGCTCTGCCAACCCTCCATAATCGATATCTTCATCTTCCTCCCCGCCATCCCAATATTGGTTCTAATCCTCCCCCTCCACCTTCTCCAACGCTACACACCAATAACCTACCCAGTCCACGGCACCGCTTACAACCTCAGCAACTTCCTCAACATACCCGACGCACAACCCCTAGTAGCCGGTATCCTCCTCGAACTAATCCTAGGCTACTTCCTCCAACGAGAAATCTACACCCTCTTCAACACCATTCGAACCTCAACAACCCCAACTCTAACAGCCTACTACCGACTTCTAAACACCTGCGCTGAGAAATTCGGAAACTTAGATTGCAGCGCAGCGAAAGGTGCGTGGGAATATAGTAGGGACAAAGGGGACATTTGTAAGATGTATGCAGAATGTATGATGACTCCTATGGATACTATTAAGATTACTGCATGGTGGAAGGAATTTCTGGTCTTGACGGAGACTACGGGGTTTTATTGGAGAATTGGTTTATTGGGAGTCGTGGTTGTTCTTTGGGTTTGGTGTATTCTGAGTGTTGTGAGACTTTTGTGGGCGTGCTGGAGAGGTGGAAAGATTTGCAGGAAGGGGAATTTGATTGGAGATTTTAGACGGACAAATGGTCAGCAACAGTCTTCACTTGGACATAGACATGGAGGCGAAGATGAGTATGAGGATGATGGGGTGGAGAAAGTTCAGAGGTTGGAGCGAACTCCTACGCGGGCGACTTCGAGAGCGAGGAGTTCTAGTTCTGGAAGGAGGAATGGTGGATCTGCAGGTCCTGTACCACGGTATTATCCCCTTTCGTATGGTCGGAATGAAAACGGGGAACGCTTAAGATTATAGATAAATGTCAGTTTGTGACTTGAAAGTTTGGTGTTTTGTTGGTCTAATAGGGGATATGGAGAAGGGTTGGAGGAGTACAGAGAAGTTCTAGCTGGAAGAGAATTGTGTTAAGCTTTATATTCAATTATTTTGATTTTATAGTTATCAGTATTCAATTGATCTTTTGAGAAGTGTTCGAGGCGTCTCTTCTATAATAGAAATGGTATAACTACAACTATAGACATCAGAAAATTTCTGTTGAATGCAGAGGCTGTCACATGACTACATATATAAGAACGGGTATGATTGCAATGCGCATGTGGGGATAGTAGTTTACGTACTTTAGCTAGTATACTAAGTCCTTTGGTCAAAACTGCCTCACATGAAATGTAACATTAATTCTTATATTTCATGTAATACTTCTCTCCCAACATGCTACTCGCTTGCAATATCACAAAGCGCAATCTTCTGTCGTCATTTCCACCTCTAAAACCAAGTCGACAAATTGTACTCTACATCTCTACAGACCACCTTTTTCTTAACTTGTTTTCCCTAGACATCTGAAATTTGATTCTACGTTATCAAGCAAAGTTCCCTATAGAATATCCCCTTTTATCTCTACAGGCATCGATGATATTGGTTCAACATTGAAGTAATACTGTACTAATATCTTATCAAAGACTGCAAACTCCGTAGCGTCCCAGTAGAAGATTCCTTATAGGGACCTATGTAGCTAGATAGCTGGATACATATAAATTTTATGGCTATGATGACCGTATCTTAGCATACGCTTCGAAATCTACAAAGAAGGCGGCAAAGCAGGCTGTTAGCCAGCGTCTACTTAACATACTTAATGGTTCGTAGCTTATCCAAATGAGGCCGTTAATAAGTCTAACAGCTATCTTCCATCTAGCCCCGCGCAAATCCACATCCTCGTCTTGGTCGTCGTCTCCATCCCGATCATTATCGCCATCGTCATGATCACCACACTTCTTCATGTATTCTCCACCCACCTCTCCTACAGATCTCACGCCACTTACACCAACCAGTTCCAATGTCATAGAGGCTAGGCTGTCCAACTCAAGTGAGATTAGTACACACAGCAGCTCTTTCTATAAATAAAGAAAAAGTGATGGCGCGTTGCTGTCACTGTCGTACTGTTGTTATTTAGCGCTCGCAGCGAAACATCCTTAGAAGACGGAACTTCTGTGTTACATCAGGAGATTTTTTGTGATTAAAATTATCTCTATTCTTACATGAATTTTCTTTCCAGTAGTGGGTGGAGAATTCGAGAATAGCAGCCACAGAGGATCTGAGAAGTTGGTGTTTAAGAGTGTTTGGACAATACATCTCTTTGTGTGTTAATGCTATTCTTTTCAGAAATTCAGCACTACTATGATTTTAGCACTGACAAAGATGTGCAGTTTGTTGTACATGTCACTTCAATCCCTGTCATTTCAGTCCATAAATTTTAGTTGTAGTTGAAGCGTGTATGCTTTCACTTCAGAAAAAATAAACGCACTAAGAATACGAACTATTTGAAATCATTATAAGATGCTTGAAGAGACTTCTATATTAAAGCAGGAACTTTTATAACTAGTTCTTAATTCTCGGATCATAACATTATAACTCCCTCTTAAGCAAATTAATGCTTGTATTTTATACACCTAAGATAATTTTGATAGTTTCTTTATTTTCTTTGTCCCATTTAAGTTTATATAAGCTCATTTATCTTGTATATTTTTCATAAGGTCAATATTTTTTATCCGATTTCTGTAGTGTAATATATCTACAATATTCTATAAGCAAACCCTACAATATCTACCTGTCTTATAATAGGTATTTGAAGAACTTCTCACACAAAGTCCAAGTTGAAGAACTAACATATACTAGATATTCATAGCTAAAAGCTAATGCTTATGAATCAAACATTAATTACAACCAAATATCGAATTCCCATCTGAAACGGATTGTGAGATCTGTTATGAGAGACTTGATAACGATTACTACACTATATTCAAGCCATGCATCCAAAAAAAAACCCTGTTTTATCGAACCTCTTATACTACAAATCCCCGAGAAGAACCCATAACTACATAGAATTTTAAGAATGGATTAAAAATACCGCTATATAATGACAAGACTTTCCAACTTGACAATAAATTTAAATCCTAAATCTTTTTGAATAGAGATCGGTAACTTTAAGTATAAGTCCTAGTCCTTGTAATAATTTCCAAATCATATTTTACAGAAAGTGCGGTAAGATTGTTGCGGAGTCGAGCTCTTTGTACAGTAGGTTCTGAGGGAAATTCTGTGAATCTACTTTGTCGGATGTTGAGAATCGGGTTATGTAGTACACAGTAGAGGGAAGCTTAATAAGTAGATTCTTTTGTAGCTACTTGACGCGCAATTTCTTTAGCCGCTGCATCAATAGATTCTGGTAGGGTAGAGGGTAGTATAAGGAGATAAATAGGGTTGAGTTAACGAATTCCGGTTTGAAGGATAGAAGTAAGCTTTGAGGATGCTGTAAAAGAGAATTGTTGGATGGCCTTAATTTCTAGTTCTATTGCTCCTCGCTTCTACGTTCTGCGTTCTCGGATTTGCGAGCACTTAATCGACCACAGAGATTTCAGATTTAATCTTCAAAGGATTCTTGGCTAATGCTTCAATTCCAGGTCCCTCTAACCCTAAGAAGACAGATGCAACCATAGAATACCTCTGCACCCTATCACCATCCAACAGCTCTCTAAACCCCACAAAGTTTTCATCCTCACTCAAACCGATACCTTCCCTCCTCCCTAACCTCCTCCCTCTTCGAAACCGTAGCATTCGGCGCAACACAAACCTGATACCCACGAGTAGGACTATATTCCTTGGTACAACCATTCGGACAAGGATAACTCTAGAATACCCGAAAGCAATACATCAGCCCAGTTTCTTTTACTTTTTCGAAGTAGTAAAAGCAGTATTGGTGGTATTAAGAGGAAGAGAAGGAAAACGAACCTCGTTATACTGCCACGAAAATAGCGGGTCTGTTTCATTAGTGAGGATTTGGCCTAACATAACAGTTTGGTAGCCGGGTAATTGACGACTTTGTTGGAATACGTCGTAGGAGGATAGGGTCATTACGCCCCAGCCAACGTTGTAATTATGTTGGATTGTTGTTCCATATATGTACTCTAAGGTACAGTCACACGTATTAGTGAAATGTAAAGCTGGAAAGAAATATACTTTTTTAAAGAACTTGCGGAATTCTGTTTGTGGATAACTTACCTTTGAAACCAGACCATCGAATAGCACTAGCACACATAGGGCATGATTCAGCGTTCGTATAAAGGGAGAGGTCCCCCCATGCAGCATAGATCTCCGTAGCTGTCATATTTCTAGCTGCGAAGACGGCTGTACAGGCATTTATAGCAGAGATTTCTCCATGAATACTAAAGTAGCCGTTAGCAACAGAAAGGATATCTAATCATATAGAAGATAGCTATTAGAAACAAAAGAAGACCTTCGTACGTTGGATCTCCAGTCCTGAAATTGGCTCCTTTGCAGACTATCTCGTCAGAAGTATGATTTACAATGATAGCACCGAATGAAGCGAATGGACATGGTCCACTTTGCTCGTAAAGAGCTTCGTTGGTCTGTATATTGAGTTAGGTTGAACAGAGTCTGGGAGTTAGAAAACGGGGACAAACTAGTCGCATATATTTGACACGTTCGGAGTACGGAATGCTGTTGACGATTAGACCACTCATATCCTGATCATCATTCGCGATTGTCAAGCCGGCTACGGCTGAGGAGACAAGTAGCCCGAGGGCTGAGATGACCTTGAATTTTAGCATGACGAACGAATTGAGCAATGTGGAAAAGGTAAGGAGATGTGGAAGTAAAGTTGACTACGGGTTCTTATATTGATAAGTAGTAGAAGTTAGGTACTATTAACACCTACGACTTGCTTATCGCTTTCACCGCTTGCATACCCTGCTCTGCCGGGCCAAGTTATCTAGATTTGTCTTTACCATCTCAAGAATGGGATGTTCATCATCATGTTCAACAGCTTCCACAGAGAAAGTACGATAAGAGCTGCAGCCTGCAGGTACAAGAGGGGATTATTCTGCAACACTGCTTGGAAGAAACAACCGCCTATGAAAACCATGCCATTTAGAAATTGACGTTAGAAATCGGTACCAACAACCATGTTTCTGGGACATATCCATGAGCAGATCGGCATTGGTGTAAAGAAGACTTGGGAAGTAGGATTTAAGCCAGCCAATTTGACTTCGTCTGAAATATTAATTCCTTATCAAGAGGCGACTAATTTTGGTAAATGGGATGTTCTTGTTCTCATAGTAATGATTGAAAACTGTGTGCCCGGCGTCACTGCCCGTTTAGTGAGGTTCGGCGGCTCGCGGAGACCCCACGCTTGAGCAGATGGCGTGTACGCCTAGAACATGCCTGATCTGGATTTTTGCAGTCTTCCACTATCATTGATTCTGATCGGTATATTTGTCTTGAAATTTCGACGATGTCGAATAGTGTTGTTTCTTTTGAGGTGGCCAAAATAGGTTGAAAACCATCACCACTCGAAGAACATGAAGCTGCCGCACCAGGCTGTTTCAGTGAAGTAAGCGCTAGCCTCATAGAGGAGGAGCGCTATAATATGGCGATAATATGGGGATAGATTCCTGACGTAGCCTGTAACAACCGCGTGTACTGTACCTATGCATAGTGAAGGCATCAAGAAATGTACCTTCCCAAACGACATCCGAAGAAGAGTTGCAGAAGCCTGACAGGCAACACTGAAGTGATCGGAATATAAAATCCTACCTCGACTTTGATGATGTTTGAAAACAATTACCAATATCATTATCAATCAATCATGTCTTCCAACTCTTCTTTCGACGTTCTTACAGCAACAGCTACCTCACTCCAAGAGCAGCTCTCATCTGGAACCATAACGAGTGTCGAGATCGTCGAATCGTATCTTGCCCAGATTGAAAAACACAACCATGCGGGAATGAAACTCAATGTCTTGATTTCCGTGGCTCCTGCGAAGGATGCAATTGCGAGAGCAAGCGTGCTTGACGACGAGCGTAGACAGGGGAAGATTCGAGGACCGCTCCACGGTTTGCCGATCATTGTGAAGGTTTGCTGAGACCGTGAAATTTATGTGGAATCGTGTGCTGATAACAATGATTATTGAGGATTGTATTATGACGGCTCCTGAACTTGGTATGGATACAACGGTTGGGGCGTATGTTTTTGCTGGATTAAAGCCTAAGAAGAATGCCGCAGTTATTGATCAGGTAAACACTCCGACTTGGGAAGATCGATTATGGCTGACACTTCTATTCTGAATAGTGCATTGAGAATGGTATGATCATCTTAGGAAAAGCAACCTTAACTGTATGTTTCTTCCGATATATCTGATAGCAAACGTACTGACAAAGCAAAGGAGTTCTGTGGCCACAGGTATGTATTCTAGCACGAATTTTAGTATTATAAATTCACAATTGCGGAAGGGGAACAGATGTTAGACCTGGATATTCAGCATATGGAGGACAAACATTGTCAGCCTACGATCCGAGGGAGCCAGGCCCACCAACCAGTGACAAGTCATCTTTGATTAGAAATACTGTAACCTAACTTCCCTCCTTCCTTGCTGTCTATAACTGATAAGCTTTTAGGCATGTGGCGGCTCGTCATCTGGATCGGCCGTAGGGGTCTCTGCAGGATTCTCCCCACTCTCTCTAGGGACTGATACATCTGGATCTGTCGTCTTTCCAGCCGGAAAGAACGGTGTATATGGTATTAAGCCAAGTAAAGGCCTTGTTGGCTCGAGTGGCTGTTTCCGCATTAGTAGCTCGTATGATGGAATTGGCGCTATGGCAAAGACTCCTGATGATTTGGCCTTGCTTGTTGAAAGCATCTTGTTGCCTAAGAGCAGAGAAAGACTCCCTGAAGATGGCTATCGAAGCTTTATGACAAAGAGTTGGGAAGGTGCGAGGATTGGAATTGTCGACTTGAACTGGGGTGGAACTTATATGGGAAAGTGGGGCTCTGATGGAATTGTAGGTTTGAATCCATGATGATGTCTTGGGTTTTAACTGACGACACAATGGAAATCCAAATTTGAAGGTGTTGTGGAGAGAATTCGCCAGCTTGGTGGATGTGCTGTTTATCCTGTCACTCCACCTGATCCAGAGTCTTGCAAATATAAAAGCTCTGGACTATATCATATAGCTTGTAAGTATTTATGGGAGTCTCTTATCCTTTTTTGAATGTACCTGACTGACGATATGTAGGCTATGAGTTCAACACTGTTATCAAGACATTCTGTGATGAGTTTGAGAATGCTAGAGTACATAGTCTCTCTGATATTATCAAGTACAACGAAGACAACGCCGCCACTGCAATGCCAGACCGTAAGATGTCTCTCTAATCAGCAGAGCGAGACTGACAGCAGATTAGCATTCCCAGACCAAAAGCCCCTTATCGACAGTTTCAATAGTGCTTTGACAGACGAAGAGTCTCAAATAGCTTACGCTCAAGTAAAGAAAATCGCTGGCGAAGACGGTCTTGGCAAGCTTATGGAAGAACACAATGTTAATATGCTTGTCTCTCACTCTGACAGCACACTTATTAGCTTCGCAAATGCGGCAGGTACGTCTGATGGAGGATTACCCTAGGTTGAGATATAGCTTCTCATCAACGAATAGGATGGCCAAGCGCCACTGTGCCACTCGGTATATACGAGAAGAATGGCCATCCCTACGGACTTTTCGTCGTAGCGAGAGAGAACAGGGAGGACCTACTATTTGAGTTCATGAGTGCTTTCGAAGCGACTTTTCCGAAGATTCCAAGCCCGAAAATGTAAACTCTCTCCTGGTAATAGGCTGGGTAGAATGGACCATGTAGCTTTCCGTCTGCTATTCTACATTGGGCAGGTTGGACGGCATTACTTTCTATCATGTGACGAAATGCATCATCTCACCCCGCTCTCTTATCATTTGAAAAGTATCTTAACCTCCATAATAAAATGAATATTGAGCCGTACAAGTCATTATAACTATCGCGACAGCTAATGTACCAAGCAGCCGAAACAGCACCAATTTCAAGAATAACTTTTGCGCCACTGTTTGTTTGCTTCGTTCTCCTTATTCCCGGTTGGAAGATTGTTGTAGAATAATAATTTTCCCAACCAGAACCGTTGCAGAGGCTGAAATAGTAAAGATGGCTTTACCACCAAATCTAGAGATTCCGGCATCCGAGACTGCAGTTTCTGTGCGTATAATTGATACGACTTCGCACATACGCGGATTCCCAATGTCGTCACTAGTCTACCCAGTCATAAAGGGCTACACGGAATTGGACTGTCCTGCATATTCCTTCTTGATAGAACATCCTTCCGGACGCAGCCTTCTCTTTGACCTGGGTATCCGACCTGACTGGGAGAATTTTGCTCCAAGAATCGTTAAGTCCGTCAAGAATTGGGATATATCTGTGAAGAAAGGAGTTCGCGAGATTTTGAAAGATGAGGGCATTGAAGGAAGCGACATCGAGGCTGTAATATGGAGTCATCAACATTGGGATCATATTGGCGATATGTCGACCTTTGATGCCAAGACGGCACTCATTGTAAGTTGAACAACCTCATTTAAGTCGAACAAATCCCGCAACTAAACTATTCAGGTTGGACCTGGCTTCAAAGACGAGTTCTTTCCAGGATATCCTACAAAAGCAGATTCATTTATCCTCGATTCAGACTATGCAGGCCGAGAAGTTCGAGAGCTCTCGTTCGACACCAGCGTAAAGATTGGAAACTTTCCAGCCGTCGACTACTTTGGCGATGGAAGCTTTTATCTCCTTGATAGTCCTGGTCATACTGTGGGTCACATATGCGGTCTGGCTAGAGTGACAATCAGCCCAGATAGCTTCATCTTCATGGGAGGAGACGCGTGCCACCATAGTGGTGAATTTAGACCCTCCACGTACCTACCATTCCCTTCTACTATCACACCACACCCTCTCAAAATATCAGATGTGACACCCTGCCCTGGTTCGCTCTTCTCGCACCTTCTCCCTAACGAGGACCCAACGAGATCATTCTTTGGAATTCGCCTTCCAGATGGAAGCTGTCCTGGTGCAGTTGACGGCGACAAAGCAGAAAAGACGATCGCCAAGGTTCAAGAGCTTGATGTTGACGAGAGGATACTAGTGGTAATGGCCCATGATGAGAGTTTGCTAAATATTGTGAATTTTTTTCCCGGCCTATGCCAATGGGTTTGTTGAGAAAGGGTGGGTGAAGAAGGCGAGATGGGCTTTCTTGAAAGACTTCAGGGATGCCATTGAGGATAAATAGAGCTTACTAGTGCAGATGTTGAGGTTATGTTCTTTTGATTGGAAAATATAAAAAAGAAAAAGAAATTCGTCCGGAAAACAGAGGGTGCGGTGGTGAACCAAAGGAACGGCTGGTGAGAGACAAGGCTGCAACTGCGTTATATAACAGTTACTGAGTATAGCTTGACGGTAAGGCTGCAATAATCTATACATCGTTGGATTGAAAATTTGGAAAGCATCAGCATGCCAATGTTTACACTCTTGATGTTATAAAAGCTTAGTTCGTACGTAGATTGTATGTTTCGGCTTTCGTGCGTTTGGCTGAGGTTAATGACTTTCATCTCACAACTCATCTCGGAATGATCATCATATGCGATGATAGTCGAGATCTCTGCACATATCCTGGGGAGCCTATTCCAAGGTCAATGGTAGACCATTGTACTTATTGTTCCCGAGGCCATTTTTTACAGCGCTCAAACTCTCGTTGACCATTGTTGCCACTTTTTGGATGCCAAATATCTATTTTGCTCTCAAAGATGTGGAATAAGCATGTAGTCTTGTTAAAGACACAATAGCCAGAAGATATTCTTGATAATACCTGGATTCTTCCTCCTTTCACAATACCAAGAAAATGGCAATGACAATATGACCTAAAAGCTGGGGACTATATGTTATCTTGCTGCTGGCCAAAGCTCGCCACCCCATAGAGGGATTCTGTGCTTCACTAACTTTCCTACTGTGTAACTACTTTATTGTGCCAAATATGACGTAGCTGCCACTATTGAGGATCGGAAATATTGTCATTATGGGGTTATGGCATAGGAGTTATTTCCGCATTACCCACTCATTCATTTTCTACTGATTTCCATATATGCTAGATGTTTCTACAATGTTCTTTTGCCTCTGATACATGATTTCATTCTCCACTCAATTCTGTATACATATACTCTCATTTTCTACAATATAAATCAAGCAATTCTTCATACAAGCTTCCGACCTATATATTCGAGAATTATATGATTTGTTACCTATCACTCAATCTCTAACATTTATAGATGGGGTTCGAGAGCTTGAAAGACTTCAATGATATATATAAATAAAGTTACTAAACAGTTGCAGAACTTTGTGTCTTAAGGCAGAGCTCTTGTAACTTTTGCTCTGTACAACCCCAAGAAACGAGATAGCTTAGGCCACCAAATGCGAAGGAGATTGAGAACCATATTGCGGTCTTAACTTCAGGGCCCCATCTCGATGCATTACTCGCTGCACTATATACGTAGACCATGAGGCCGAACAATAAGAGCATAACACTAGTGCCAAGCATCATAGTGGGCACCTGCCATACAAACAGCCGTATTCTCCCCACCTGAAACCTCGAGGCTGAAGGTTGACAGTGTGGGGAGTCGGAATCTGGTAGGTGAGTGGCGGCACCCATTAAGGTACGTATTTTTCCAAGGCCATCAGGGGCGCAGCTGGCACGTGTGAGAGCAACGCTTTGCTGAGCAGCCACTACCATTGCAAACAAGGAGTGTTGAAGTGCACATAGCCAGAACGCAGTTGCTGGCCAAGGCGTGGGTTTTGTCCATGACAATGCACCTGTCACAACCGATGAAATGAGAGCACTCTTTCAAAGCCAAAATTAGCTCCGAGCCTGGAGAGGGTAGCACAACGTTACGCTGGGTTTGGCCTTAAACCATTGGGTGTCATAGACTCGGAGATGAACTTACAGCAATTGCCACCATATTTAACTCAGCTAGTTTCATGTTAAGCCAGTCCTTTGTCAACGAATCTTTCTCCGCGCTTGGAGCTTCCGCGATATGACGAAGAGGGCTGACTTGGGATTCGTATGGGAACCATGTTGCTTGAACGGCGCTTACAATGTATTCAATGGCCTCTTTGGTGTCAGCCGAACACCACCTATTAACGAATAACCTATGAGCACTTACAATCCAAAATATGCCTTTCAGCGTTTGGACGAACTCCGCCACACGAGAAGGTGCCATCCTTGGATATATTGATCAGTTTTCAATCTGGGAAAAAAATTGTTCAGTCTTGGGAACAGCCTCATAAGACAAGTAGCAGTATAAGTACAACAAATAACATTTCGCACTCGTGAGCGGCATTCGGGATATTCAAACAACTTATTAGGCAGAAGCAGTTCTGGTTACAGGTGTTCAATAGGAGAATAGGAATGTCTGTACATAGCACTGCCCCCAATTGATTTTGTGACAAGTCACCTTGCAGCGAAGAGCCCAGCCGCGTGCCTCCCCTGGGGGCAGTAAGTGAGATAAGCCATTTGCATATGCACCAATACACCAGCACACCAACACCAGCTTTTCAGCCAGCCTCACATAAAACACCCTGAATGTCTACAATTTGAGGTTCTCACATAGGACTCCATTGTACAGACCATGGTAGTACAAGAAAAAGGCTGGAATAGGGATATCAGCCTAGCCACCCCACCATTCTGCCTTGTCGCATAACAGCAGCTACGCCCAACACGCTGTACATATAAGCTGTCTAATTTTCGAGGTATTTATCGGTACTGGAAGCCAAGGACAGCTTTAAACTTCTACGAGGAAAACAGTCTCAGCCGCAACACTTTCAGCGAAATGCCTCGGCTCAGCACATTCGTTTTGTCATTTACAGCATTGTTTGCGCTTCGGTTAGCAAGAAATGTTCATTTGCAAAAGCAGGTATGCTTGAATTTTCGACGATCAAAAAAGGATACTAAAATGTATGGGAGGATTTGAACAATACATTAGAAGTTCGCCATGGGTTGATCCAGCTCGTGGCCGTTTCGTCAGGAAAGCCGCAACTAGAGTAAGTGCTTAACACAAAAGATTGAATAACATTGCTGATGTTGAACAGTATTATAGCTGTCCATGGTCTTGATGGCGATTGGAATTCTAGTTGGAGAACAAATGAAGGGAGAGGGCCTCTCTGGCTTCAGGACTTTTTACCGATCGAAATTCCGGAATCTCGTGTCTTCTCATGGGCATATGACTCTCGCACAGAGGGGCAGAAGCTTTCCAATGAGTTTATGCACAGTCATGGACTTAGTCTACTGCGAGACTTAACCGATCTACGAGAGGAAACTGAGGTACGTTCTTGATTTATGAGGGCCCCATTAGCACTGCCGATACAACACTGACAGACATCCGACTTCAAGACTGGAGATGTCCCCATTATCTTCATTTCACACAGTCTAGGGGGGCTTATTGTACGAAGTGTAAGTATTGGATATCCAGCTTCGTTGGAACATTCAATCTGATGATACAAAAGGCATTGTTACAGTCAAAAGAAGCCGCGAATAAGAATTCCCAGAATCTTAGGAGAAAAAAGGAAGCAGAAGAGCACTCTATCGTTCTTTCAACTTACGGTCTGGTTTTCTTTGGAACACCTTTTCGTGGAGCTCCGAACATGTCCCTAAAAGAGATCCGCGATGCTGTTGTATCCATCGGGAGACCAACCTCAAACCGTTTGTATAAACACTTAGAGGTTAATTCAGAATGGCTCGACGAGCAGCAACATCGTTTCTCAAACATCAACCAGGATTTCTCAACCTTGTTCTGCTACGAAGATTTGGACACTGCAATCCTATCATTTAAGAAGCGGGTACGGATATCCTTTCCCCCCTCGTCTAAGGAGCTTTAGCTGATTAATATGAAGATTGTCCCAAAAGACTCTGCAACTCTACCAAACCTCGCCGATTCAAAAGAGCTGGTAATTCATGCGGATCACACGGAAATGAACAAGTTCTCAGATGCAAAAAATGATGATCTAGTGCGGATAATGAGAATTTTGAAGCAAATGGCAAGAAATTCGCCGGGAATAGTAGAACAGAACTGGAGGCAGTGGAAGAGATCAGTCGGTGTGTAGAATACTTTCGTTGTAGCTCCTAATTCGTTTAATTAATGAGCATAACTCATTCTATTTTTCAACAGAGGATTTCACAGATAGATCACAATTTCGACTACAGCCGCACATCGCAGGCTTGGATGTTCAAGACTTTATTGGGCGTCAGGCTGAATTATACAAGCTACGCGTCATGTTAACTTCTGGTCGAGACAGAGTGATTATTATGGGCTTAGGAGGAGTTGGTAAAACGTATCTTGCGAAAGAATATATTCGCCAGACCCGGAGTATTTATTCTTCGGCATTTTGGATTGATAGCGCCAAAGAGCAGACTCTCCGTCGGAGTGTGTACAGTGCACTTCTGGAGATCAAAACCGATTACGAACGCCGAAATCTTCATGAATCGTCCATATACACGATGATATCTAAGGCAGTTCTGCAATACACAGCGGTGAAACGTACAAAAGACGAGACACCTTTGGGGCAATTCAAAAAAGGTTCTTCTCCTGGATCAGTCCCTTCAAACTCGAAAGATGACGGACAAGATTATCTCTTAAAGGCTTTTCACGCGTGGCTCAAGTCTTCTTCAGATTCGAGCGAGCCTTGGCTACTTGTGTTCGATAACTTCCACCATAAACAAAATGAAAGAGAATCGAGGTACATTCCCACATTCCCAGGAGGCCATATCATCTTTACTAGCAGTCAGAAACACATATCCTATCCGAATGTGATTGAGTTGTATCCTATGTCTGAGGCCGAGGCTTTCGAACTCCTGCAGGATAAGATGGATAGCAAGACAATCAGTGATAGTGAGTTTGCTTTCAATACTACCTCGAGACAAGTTCGTACATTGATAATTATTAGGCAGTGTTCCTCCAGCAAAAGAACTGGTCGAGACTCTCGGGTACCTTCCACTAGCTATTCAAGTTGCTGGATCGTACATAGGATACTCATCCTACATCCCCGAATATCTTCAACGCTACAGATCTGACCCAGGTATCCTATTTGAAAACTTGGAAGGCTTTGCTGGTGAAGAATCAGTCGCAAGGACTTTTGAAATCTCATTTCTAGGCTTGCATAAGAGAACAGCAGAACTGCTTCAAGTATGCTTCTTCTTGAGTAAAGATGATATATGGCCGGACCTGCTTAGACTTGGTTTGGGTGTACAAAAGAGCGGTCAGTGAACTATCCTGCACCAAGTTTAAAAGCTAATTAACCTTATTATAGATGACTACATTCATTCAAGCTTACGTAGACTGGAAGCTTTGTCACTTGTTCAAGGTGCAAGTAAGGCCGACGGCAGTGTGACATATTCTATTCATCCCGTGGTTCAGATGTGGGGACGTTACCGACTGAGGGATCAGAAGCTACGAAACCTGTGGAGTCGCAAAGCTATACGACTGCTGGATCAAGCTTTAAAAACCCCAGATCATATTGATGCTATAGATTTCTATCGAAGATCTATTCCAC
This sequence comes from Pezicula neosporulosa, assembly GCA_009805495.1. Taxonomy (NCBI): domain Eukaryota; kingdom Fungi; phylum Ascomycota; class Leotiomycetes; order Helotiales; family Dermateaceae; genus Pezicula; species Pezicula neosporulosa. The sequence continues at coordinate 764,090 of SELE01000018.1, forward strand.
ACCTGAACGAGCTTGTCGAAAATCGCAGTTCGGTTAGACATGATCAGGGAACGCAGAAATATTGCATCGTCTTTATACCACCCCTGGGTCACTTGAAACCTGGCGAAGTCTGCCATGTACTTCATATTCCTAGTTCGAATGAGACGGCATTGCATAACATACAAAGCACCTTCTCCGATTGGGTTCTATGGCTTTCGGTGGCAATTGAAGAAAGCTGGAGGCTTCTTCGAGGGTTTCTCGTCGGAAACGATTGCGACCACGATGATAATGCAAGCCTTTGGTGCTTATATAAGTCTGTACAGGTATACCGTGACCGAGAACTTTACAGGGAAGCTAAGGACCTATACCTGATCGTAGTCCTAGCAATTTGGAAACATTATCCTATAAAACACCCACGATCCTTAGAAGTCTTGGGAGACTATGCTTGGTCACTACTACAAGTTGAATCTAGATACGGTCAATTTCCTAACCGAAATTTCTGTAACCCAGGTTGTACAGCGGCGTATTTGTACTCTTGGCTGGTGGTTGCTAGAGCACAAGTTCTGGGGAAGAATAATCCAGCAACTGCTGGGGCGTTGATGGGGCGTTGATGGGCCTAGCAAGAATTTCGATGAAGAAAGGAGACTATGCCGAAGCTCTTCCGCTTTCGCATCAGGCGTATGAAACTCGACTAAAGGCGAAAGGGCCAGAAGAGACCGACTTACGCTGAACGCGAAGCATCTGCTCTTCGACGCACTCAGAGCTAATGAACTGTGGGAAGATGCAAGGCTGCTCCGAGACCAACCAAGTTCTTCGAGGCACCAAAATGAGTTTCAGGACGACTACTCTTTAGTTGCAGACTCGCTCTATGAGAATTACCTTTATAGTGAAGCTACGAATTGGTATCAGCATGGTCTAGGTGCTGAACTCGTGGAAGCAGCACGTTTGAGAAGCGCCAGTGGAAAATTAGTTCATCAGCTCTATTATGAAGCCTATTGGTTAAGAACAAAGAGTTGCGGGGATTATATTGGCAAACATATGGCTGAGCTCCGGGGAGACCAAGATGCTTTGCGGGAATTTTACCTTGAAAGGAAAAGAGATGAAAGCTTTTCTACTCTAGAAATGAAACCCGAAAACGTTGAAAATTTAGCCTTCGAATTTTTCTATCATGAAGAATGGGAAGACGCGAAGTTTTGGTTTACAGAAATGCTGTCCGTCGCTTTGGAAGATGGCGTTTCTTGGACTCACGATGTCTATCGAGATATGGCTTGGATTTGTGAAAATCTAAACCAGGCCGATGAAGCCATGTGGTGGTATAATTATGGATTATCTATGGAAAAATGGGCTCGACCATCAGAGTCACTCCTTTGGCGTAATCATCTAGGAATTGCGCGGATACTTTGGAATCACCAGGACTTTGATGGTGCATTAGATCAACTATATTGGGCTCTAGACTCCTCGATGTACGATTCAGACATTCAATCATGGATGGGAGTCACTTTTCAGCAAGTTGAACCCTATTTACAGTGGCTCGAACAAGAATCTCGGCATTTTGATGTGACAGTTACATTGCGCCGCTACTTGGTGCTTCAACAATTAAAGCTAGAAGCAAATCCCTTGAGCACAGCAGACGAGGTGTTTATTGTACACGAGAAACTCGCAAACGTTTTGAGGAGCATGTGTAGAGAAGATTTGGCGTTATTCGAATTATCGAAGGCATCAACAATACTTGATCTGTCATGCGGCAGCGAGTGTCCCCAGACAATATACGCCGTGACACATATAGTTATGAGCATGCTAGAGCGAGAAGATATTCAAAGTTGCCAGAATGATGTACCGGAATTTGCCATGGGTGGCTACCAAACGTACTACCGTCGTTTAATGGATTGGTCATATCGCTCAAGTAGTTGGCCTAAATGGTTATACGACCATATGGTAGTCCTCGGAACAGAGTTTGAAAATCATATGTTATGTGAGCATGCTAGCTCTATCTACAACGAAGCAATTAGGATTAAGTCAGCTATTATATTATGGATGAAGAGTATTACTATATTTGTTTCAAATACGGAGCGTTCCTACTAATGCATCATGGAGACACCGAGGAGGCGCGCGAATGGCTTACAAAGGGTCTTGAAAGCGTCAAGAGTCTCAATGTATACGCGCACAAGTATTGGCATGAGTTTTTTTGAACGATCAAATAACTCGGTCTGTGGAGCTATGGACCCGATAAACTTATATTTTCATTTTTCGTGTCCTTTCTCTTCGTTTTAATTGTTGATATATTAGACATAAACATAAAACAACCATCGATTCAGATTATACTAGTACATCTGCTGGATTCGTAAGAGCTGCTTGGTATCTTTACTCTCGGGAACTACGCATCAGCCAGTTTTTTAAAGTGACTGAACTTAGCAACAGATCTCGGCTACTAATACTTTTATAACTTCATCTCTATATCTCATGAACCTGAAAGCTCACCATGGACATACTCCATACTCTCCGCAAACTTTCCCAACATCAGCATCCCTATCTCCTCTCACAACCGTAGCAATCCTTTCTCCACCAACCTCTGGCTCCGCAGCCCCTCTTTCTCTCAATGACTGCGGGTCATTTGTCAAATTTGTGGCGATCAGCCCTGGATCAGCACCAAAAACCTTAAAGCCTTCATCTTCGTCTTCGTTCAACCAGTACTGAACCATAATCATATTCAAAAAGCCGTCTTGCTTGATCTATACTCCATACCTCTACCGACATGCATCCTGTGAGTTGGGTCTGAAGCGTGTGTCATGGACCCAGTGCTGGAAGATACAAAAATCAGGCGTGGTGAAGCTGCCGTCTTGAGTAGTGGTAGGAAGGCTTCTGTGGTGCTCACTGATCCGAACACGTTCACTGCATAGACTGTTCGAATTGTGTCTCGAGGAGAAGGACTATCTAGCCCTGAAGTCCCTGCGTTATTCACGAGTACGTCTAGGCGACCGTAACTATCCTCGACCTGCTTGGCTGCTGCATCGATTGAATCCTCAGAAGTTACGTCAAGTTGGATAGATGAGACAGTTCCTTCTGTTCTGTTACTACTATTAGTACAGTGTTCCGTACGTCTCTCTCTTCCTCATTTTGACTAACTTAGTAACTCAGCAGGAAGTGCTTTCAAGTCCAAAACAGCATGTTCACCCTTCAAAGGGTCACGGCTTCCGATTAACACATGATATTTAGCGTCAGCTAGAATGAGGTTTTTGGCAGTTTCGAAGCCAACGCCCTGGTTTGCACCTATGCCCAGCTGAGGTTAGTCGCTTTTCTGGAGACTGAAGCATATTTTTACTTGAAAATATCCAATAATGGAATCATGGATTGAGTAACTCATGACTCAAGTAGGCTTGGGGGTTGGGGTATGGCGCTACTACTGACCGGTAATGAGAACAATAGTTTGATTTGAAGACATGTTTCTAAACTGGTTTATGTTGTTTTCAGAATCTCGAAACGTAATCGATCAGCAGTATTCAAGCAAATAACGCGACTTTTCCTAAAAATTTAAGGATTCTTCAAGTAGGGGAGCTTTTTGATATACCAATTCGTAGTCTTATGTTGTTCGGATTTAAAGGAGGTAGTGGAGTTAGTCGGCCGCTATCCTTCCTGCTGTGCCACCAATTCTTCTATCTGAACTTGACCACAGTTCCGACTCGCCGACAGTTTGATAACCTTCTTGTCAGATTAAAAGGCTGCTACTGTTATTTAGTGGCTATATCTGAGGTAGTGGACATATTATGTATTGGAAAGTTTCACGGTTATATAATCATCACCAAGACAATATTAATACTTACATGCCGTCACTTTCTTACATTTAGTCCACTTGAGTCTTTGACTAAAAAGACAAAGATTCACAATATTAGGTCTAATCAGATGGTATAGAATATAGGAATGGCATCAATGATAATTTTAAAATCAATGTTTTTCACAACGATTTTACTATTGCAAACGACAGCCAAGGCTTCTGAATCAGTGGGAGAGTGAGGATTAAATTTAGTAGAGAATCCACAGATATCAAGGAACTGTTCAAACTTAACCGAAAATCAGTAACCTGAAACTGCAATATCTATGAACATGTCTACTTGCCCTTCCAAGCCATATCCACAAGTTGAGCGGCCGTCATAGTCTTAATCTCAGGGAACTTCCGATTCAACGACTTGTCCTCTGGCAAATCAAAGAAACCCTCAACAACCCAACGCCCGAAAACCGCAAGCATGTATTGCAAACGCTCCTTGGGAAAGAAGGGATAGACATGAACGTGGGATTGGAGCTCAGAGACTTGGTAAGTGTTCAACTTTGCCATGTCGTCGTAGATAACGGCAAATTTGGAGCCTAATAAAGGCGGTTAGAATCCGAGGCACTAAGTCCAACTTGATAAATTCTGTAAAGCAAAAGATGTACATACCTCTTGCGTCTTCCGCCAATCTAACCAACTCGTTGAATGTAATCTTATCTCCGATCACGATAGTTTCCTCGTCCCACTTCGGAAGGTCCAACGAAGCTGACACGAACTTAGCAAGATCAAAGGTATATGTAAAAGCCACCGGCTCATTTCCCGTTCCTGGAATACCAGCCATCTTGTTTTGCATATCGATGGCAAAAGCGGCCGGCATGAGGTAGCTCTTGATGTGTGGCACACCGTAGTAATCGAGGAAGTATCCATTATGGTAACGAGTCCACTCCAAGTTGGTCGTTTTTAACAAGTCCATAGCCTCTTGTCTATATTTCAAATGTGGCATATATGCTACACCACTAGATTTCATATCAGCCATGAACTGAACTTGCTCAAACGACTCTCAAGGGATCTCAATGATTGAATCCTCACTTACTCGGATGGCCAACGTGTTCCCCAATCGCTTGTAATGAAACGTTTTTGTTGCACCAGACTCTGCTGATGCTTTTACCAAATTGATTTCTGCTGTTCCAGCTTGTTCGTCGAGGACTGAAAGGCAGGATATCACTGTGTGGATGTTGTTACTCTTTAAGACCTTTGTCATGGAGTTGATATCGGCATAATCGATTACGACTTGATTTACTTTCGGATCGATGATATCTGGTTTCTAATGACGGTCATTTTAGTATATTGATTGCATCCATGTGGTAGTAGAGGCATCAACCTTTCGTGTAAGCACGAACACATTGTGCTTTGAGTTCTCTTTCAAGACTTCGACGATGGTTCTACCGACATTACCTGTCCCTCCGGCTACTGCGACGTTAACCATTTTGATAGTTGACCTTGTTTCGTTGTTAGATTCGGGAAATGGAAATGATTGAGAAGGAGTTGAGAAGTAGGCTATGGAAGTATCTATACAAGGCTTCGTGTAGTCTATATACCCTACCGTCGGCATTCAGCATCTTTCTCAAAGAGTTTCACGTCCGTTGAGTACTCTTGTATCATACATGGAAGTGGCTCTCGGATACATAACGTACCGGACGATTCACATTATTTGTAAGTTTGTCAATATTCTACACGCATCTTCGCAGTATTCAAGACTTCGGGTCCACCTGACATCTTGCCCTCTAAGCAGACTTTACCTCGGCTCGCATTAACCCACCTAGAGAAGAACCACACTGCCGTAGCTACGTTATATGCTAGTTCAATGAATTCGGAACCTTCTTGCTTCCGGAAAAGTCTTAACTTAGTGCTCACTTGTGGTTGCTTGTTAGGGGGTCCTCGCTTAACGACTTATACAGTCGGGTCCACTTTCCATTCTCTTATTTCTTCTCGGCTCGCCCTTCATCCCAACTTACTAGTTTGATTACGTATACTTTGCAGGTCCTTCGGTCCTTGTTACGGACTGTTCCTTCTCTAAACCTCCTTCCTTGATCAAACAACATCCAATGATCAATGATTGTGGATATAATCGCCAATCTACCACAACAATCTGGAATCCCGTATTGATTCGTTGGAAAGCTTGGTTAGACTAATACGAGTTTGTGACAGAGACTCAGCTCGCTCGTCACGCCTGGATGCAATGAGTCCCGGCTTTCCAGTAGTAGTTGACCAGGGAAATCTTCCTCGTGTTATTGGCTCTCGTACTCACCATGAAGCCTACAAGCATGAGAATTCTGAGTAAAGCCGGCTGCTGGACTTGCCGATTAAGGCACAAGAAGTGCGATGAACGAAAACCAGTGTGTCATGTATGCGAGTCCTTAGGAATCACCTGTCATTTCGAAGAACAGAAACCCGACTGGATGGACGGGGGCGAAAGGGAGAAGAACTCATTAGCACAGCTCAAACTTTCTATCAGAAAGACTACTACCAGTCGACGTGCAGTGCTTCGCAACACCAAGAAAGTAAACGAGAATGCTTCTCAGGAAGATACAACAGCAAATGATGATGATGAGCTCAGTAACAGCTTGCGCCCACTCACCGTTACAAGTGAGTCACTCAATAATGCGCCTACAAATACTATCTCTGCATCAGCTATTTTGGAAGATCAGAAAACAGAAGAAAATTCTAGGAACCAGGCACAACTCTCCACGCTACACGTAACCGAATCTGATATCTCTTCAACCAACCCAGGAGGTGGATTTGCAGCATCTTCAATTTCGGATAATACCGATGATTACAATTTAAGTACATGCATTGATAAGAGAGACCGTGATTGCCCATTGCTGTTGACACTTCAAAATCCAGATATCTTTGAAGATTTTCAAGAGTCTCTCCTGATGGGCTATTTGGATTACGTTTTTCCTCTTCAATTTCCATTTTACTCGCCTAATCCACTCGGTGGCGGCCGGTCATGGATTCTATCCACTTTAATCCGTTCAAAGGCACTTTATCACCCTGCATTGTCTTTATCAGCTTATTATCAGGCAATCATATTGTCTCCGAACCCGAAGCATGCGCCTTGTGCCGATGGATGTTGGATTCAGTTACAGAAGCATCACTTGTTATCGCTTCAAGAGCTTCAAGCAAGCTTGAACAAATGCACAGACCTGTCACAACCAAAAAGTTTAGTCCTGGCTATCAGAGCTCTCTGTGCTATAGTTCAACTTTTATATTTCGAGGTCTGTAACCTAGACAAGCTTCTTATGCTAGTCTATCTGACTCTCAATGACTGTGTATAGGTGTTCAGTGGTATTACGCAGGACTGGCCAATCCACCTCAATGCAGCATGCGCAGTCTTTAAGCAGATCTTAAGTCAATTTGATCACGATTATGACCAGCTTCTCATTATCCTCAGAGCAGAACTCATACCTGATAAGCTGTTCAAGACATGGGGCTCAATAATGCCATGTATTGCAGATGAAGCTGGATTCCGTTTCTTCACGTGCGTTCTTCTCTGGGTCGATACAATGTCAGCCATTTCTCTGAAAAGTAGGCCAAAGTTACAAGACTATCATCCAACTTTACTCGCAAATGATAGCACGACATTACGAATCGATGATTTGATGGGGTGCAAGAATTGGAATTGGACAGTCTGCGTGATCGGGGAAATTGCAGCTCTTGATGCGTGGAAGCATGAGACAAAGCAGACTAGGAAATTAAACATGGAGGAATTAATAGATAGATCAAGACGCATCGAAGAGACCGTTCAATGGAATTTGGAAAAATTGGGCATAGGAATTCTAAATCCACCCCAGAGATAAACGGTACTCGACCTCATCAACCCACCAATACACAGCACATTTCATCAACAACGCGGCTATTTGCCAACGCAGCTCTAATATACTTACATGTCGTCGTCTCGGGCCCACAACCAAACCTCCCAGAGATTCAAAAGTGCGTAACTGAAATTATGAATCTGCTATCGCCACTACCAACATCAGAGCGTCTACGATCTCTCGTATGGCCGTTATGCATAACAGGCTGCTGCATGGCATTACCGGAACAGCAAAGCTTTTTCAGAAACAGTATGAAAAGTGTAGGCGAAACTGGCAATAGATTCGGAAATTTAAAAGCAGCTCTCGAATGTATGGAAAGGTGTTGGATACAAAGAGATTCGATGGATAGAGAGGGTTGGGAATGGTCTGAGCTTTTGAAGGGTTCATCGGTGGGAATAGTTTTGTTGGGTGTAAACTAGCTTCCAGAATTGGATATGTAACTGTTTGGCTCCATTCGAAGTAAATACTTCCTATCAGGTATAGAAATAAAGTACAGCACGAGGAAGATCCTAAGCTTGCGAATCTATCCTGATGATATATAAGAGTCATTTATCATTTATACACTATATCCTCAGGAGTGCTAGTACTGTAGTACCAGTCTTTATTCCTTCAATGTAAATTGTTGACATGTTTATCTCTGTGAGAGAAGAGGATTCTCTATGAATGCATATTGATTTTCTATAGTCAAAAGCATGTATCATCATGCACATTGGTACATTTCACAGAGAAAGAATTTTCAATAAGACAAGACAACCTATATATGTAAGGTACACAGATACGATAATAGGCACTCCACAAGATGAGAATAAGTGAAATGACATTATAGTAAATTTAGATCTCTAATATGAGGTGACCTCCCCTGTATATATAATTATAAACCTCATGAAACCCATCTTGGGAGGTATTAATGCAATGCCTCAAGTGAGGCTCAAATTCACCACCTAATACATATATAACCACCCCAGCCAGTTATTCTATAGGACCAGCGAGTTTTATCGCAAGCATATGCCCAATCTATAACACCGATATCAAAATGTAACAAGATATGTGAAGTAGAAACCAAGATAATTACTTGGCTAAATTAGTAGGCTGCAAAAACAACTGAACCTGAAGGCAATTTGCCGGAAAGTTCGATATTGAAGGATAGAAATAGACATGAGATCCGGCAGCCGTATTTTGATTGGGACTAGGATTTCCAACAATAGTCCATAGACAGAAACTGTAGCTGGCCGTCTTCGCACTACTAGTGTAGAGGCCGAGTATATTATACCCCATAGTGGCATTGTACGTTTGGTAGAACAACGGCGAATCGAGCGAAGAAGGAGTACCTGGTGAGCTGGGAGTGTCCCAGAACAATTTACCACCGGTGGAACCAGAGTCAACTACGGGGTAATAATATGCGTTGTGGGTTACTGAGTAGAGGTATCCACCGCTTGAACAAATAAAGACTTCTCTCACTGTGTGTTCGTATAGTAGTTATCCGTCAAATGTTTTGCGTTATCTGAAATGCCGTAGCTGGCTCCGGCGTTTACATTTGGGAGAATTTGAAGGTACGTTATATTACCAGTAGGCGCGCCCTGTTGAACGGTGATAGTTGTTGTCGACGTGTATGTACTTGTGGTCGTTGTGGCAGTCGTTGACGTTGAAATTCCACTCGTTATGGTTCTAGTTGTTGTCGTTGTCGATACTGTGGATATCGAAGTTGCGCTACTTATGCCATAAGTAAGAACGGAACTGGATACGGTCCCTGTGGCCGTGACAGTTGCGGCTGTTACCTCTTGGGAACAGGCTGAGCTGAGGATGCTGGGTTGGAAAGTGGTAAGTGCCGCAGGGGTTGAAACACTTGAGGAACCCTGCTGACGTTTCTCGAGAGGATTATCCTCACAGTCACAGGCCGTAATTGGTGGCGATTCGTCTCTCTTTTGTGCCTTTGCCGTAGTACTAGACTGATACGTAGTCACTGCCTGGTAGGCAATTGCTGACGTAGATATAGTAGTTGTAGTGGTAGTCGTCGATGAAGGAGTTATACTGGTGACCGTTGCTGTTGCCGTTGCCGTATATAGAGATGTTGTGGTCCTGCCAATCGTGCTTGTAGTGAAAGACCTTACGTTTGTAATTGTGGTTGTTGTGCTGTGTGTGCTGATGTAAGACGAGTAGCCGAGCAAAGATGTGCAGAATGGTTGATAACTGCTTGACTCGATGATTGCTCTTGCAAGGGAGACCGAGTCCACACTAGATGACGACGAGGAGCTAGAGCTAGATGAACTAGATGTAGATGTAGTCAATGGTGTTGTAGAAGAAGAAGAAGAAGAAGAAGACGATGAAGATGATGAGGACGACGAGCTACTAGAACTGGAAGAACTAGTTGTTGCAGATGAAGAAGTTGGTATAGAGGACGACGATGACGATGAGGACGACGAGCTACTAGAACTGGAAGAACTAGTCGTTGTAGACGAAGAAGTTGGTATAGAGGACGACGATGACGATGAGGATGAGGAGCTACTAGAACTGGAAGAACTAGATGATGATGAGGAAGATGAGCTACTAGAACTGGTAGAACTAGATGATGATGAGGACGACGAGCTACTAGAACTGGAAGAAGTTGTTGTCGTAGATGAAGAAGTTGGTGTAGAGGATGACGACGACGATGAGGACGAGGAGCTCGAGGACTACACAATAATTAGTACTTATAGATATATTTCAAGTGGTAGAAACGTACAGAAGATAAGTTACTTGTTGATGTACTACTTGAAGACGATGTAGACGAAGTGCTACTCTGATTCGAAGTCAACGATGTCTAATATTTATATATTAGTAAATGTATGATGAAATTTTAGGTAGTCACTGACAGAGGAGCCGCTTGTCGTTGAAACTTGCAACGAAGAAGTAGTACTACTAGCTGCGGCTGGCAATAGGATTGAAGCGCTTGAGCTTGCACTAGTGCTTGAACTCGTACTGGTGCTTGAACTTGTACTAGAACTTAAGCTTGTACTAGAACTTAAGCTTGTACTAGAGCTTGAAATTGTACTAGTGCTTGAACTTGTACTAGTGCTTGAACTCGTGCTAGTACTTGAACTCGTACTAGAGCTTACTGAGCTACTACTAGACAAGCTGCTGATTGTTGCGCTGCTTGTCGTTGAGCTGCTTGTTGTTAAAACTTGCAACGAAGAGCTAGTACTCGAACTACTAGCAGCAGCTGGTAGTAGAGTTGAGATGCTAAAGCTTGTAGAAGAACTTGAGCTTATATAACTCGAGGTTGTAGAGGTGCTTAGTAAACTACTACTAGAGGAGCTACTTGTTGATGATACCTCTAAGGAAGTAGTACTCGTACTACTACTAGCAGCGGCTGGTAGTATAGTTGAACTGCTAAAGCTTGTGGTACTTAAGCTTATAGAGCTCGAGCTTGTAGAAGTGCTTAGTAAGCTGCTAGAGGAGCTGCTTGTTGATGAAACATCTAGTGATGAAGTAGTAGTAGAACTAATTTCGGTAGATAATAGCGATGTTGAAGTACTAGAGCTTGTAGAGGAGCTGCTGGTTGATAAAATTTCTGAAGAAGTTGTACTAGAAGTGCTTGGAGCGGCTAGTAGCAGAGAGGAAGTAGAACTTGTAGAAGTGCTCAATAAGCTGCTACTAGAGCTGCTACTAGAGCTGCTGGTTGATGAGCTTTCTGAAGAAGTTTTACTCGAAGTACTTGGAGCAGCTGGCAGTGGGGATAAAGTAGAGCTTGTAGAAGTGCTTAATAAGCTGCTACTAGAGCTGCTGGTTGATGAACTTTCTGAAGAAGTTGAACTTGAAGTACTTGGAGCAGCTGGTGATGGTGATGAAGTAGAGCTTGTAGAAGTGCTTGATAAACTGCTACTAGAGCTGCTGGTCGATGAGATTTCCAAGGAAGAATTGGTACTTGAAATACTCGGGGCGGCTCGCAATGGGGTTGAAGTAGAGCTCGTAGAAGTGCTGCTTGTTGAGGGCTGCAATGAAGAGTTACTACTTGAACTACTTGCAGCAGCAGGCAGTGCAGTTGAAGTAGAGCTTGTAGAAGAGATAATTGTTGAAGACTGGAACAAAGAGCTACTAATTGAACTACTTGTAGCAGCCGGAAGTAGGTTTGAAGTACTTGAACTTGTGATAATGCTACTTGAACTGCTAGCGGCAGCTGGCAATGGGGTTGAAGTGCTTAAGCTGCTTGTTGAAAGTTGAAACAACGAGCTACTGCTTGAACTACTAGCAGCGGCCGGCAGATCTGTCGAGATGCTTGAGCTGGTTAACAAGCTACTACTTGAACTGCTTGTGGCCGCTGGCAAGTCTGTCGATGTGCTTGAGCTGGTTGGCAAGCTGCTACTTGAACTACTAGCAGCGGCCAATAGTGAGCTTGAAGTGCTGGTAGAAACACTTGAACTACTAGGAGCAGTAGATGGTAGATCTGAGGAGCTTGAGCTTGACACGGTACTCGATGAGGCTGCTGCTGGGAGAGGGACTGAAGAACTAGATGAAACGCTTGAACTACTAGCAGCCATAGGAAGAAGATCCGAAGAGCTTGTGGTAGAAATGATTGAACTACTAAAAGAGGAGTTGTCTGTTGTTGAGGGCTGCGACGAGGAAATAGTACTTGAACTACTTACCGCGGCAGGAAGAGGACTTGAGCTCGAAGAGCTTGCGGCGGCTGAAAGCGGGGTCGTGCTTGATAAACTACTACTAGAGGAACTGGTAGTTGTCGAATATTGTAATGACGTGGAGCTCGAGCTGCTGGCTGCCGCAGGGAGAGGACTCGAAGAGCTTGAACTTGAGGTTGAGCTTGTAATTGTACTTGATGAGGCTGCTGCTGACATGTAGCTCGTGCTCGAAGAAAGGCTAGAACTGCTTGTCGTTGAGTCTTGTAATGACGACGTGGAGCTTGAAGTGCTAGCTGCCGCAGGAAGAGCTGTGGAAGAGCTTGAGCTTGTAACAGTACTGGATGAGGTTGTGGAAATGTCACTTGAGCTCAAAGATGTAGATGAACTTGCTGCGGCGCTGGAGATATCTGTGGAAGAGCTACTTGAACTTTGACTAGTAGGTACCGTGGTTGACGGAGCAGCTCCACTTGTTGAGGAACTTGTCGAGATATCCGAACTCGTAGTACTCTGATCAGTCGTAAAGGACGAGCTTGTGGTGGACGACTCCGTAGAGGATGAACTCTCAGAACTGGGCATGGTGCTTGAGGAACTCGAGCTAGCAGCTGCTGACAAGGCAGTAGTTGATGTGGTTGTGAAACTGCTACTAGTTGAACTATCCGCTATGGAGACAAGAGTTGACAAGCTTGAGCTTGAATCGGTGGATGAACTATCAATGGTACTACTTGTGGAGCTGCTAGTAGTAGAACTAGCAGCCGCCGAGGCAAGAGAACTCGAGATCGACGTTGACTCCGTGGATGAACTAGACGGAGAGGAGCTTGACGATGAAATATCAGAAGAGCTGCTTGTGGGCATGGCACTTGGAATATTGGAACTCGTGCTTGTCGAAGAACTTGCGCCAGCCGATTCCGAGGTAGAGGAGCTTGAGCTCGAAGATATGTATGAGCTATCCGTAGAGCTGCTGGAGCCTGGCTGAACTCCAATGAGTACTAATTAAAATTTTGGTATTAGTATCATTTAGCGGTTAGATAGCTTGGAATGTTTATCAAAATCCCAGCGTATTCCACAACTTAGGATATATCAATGATTTCGACGTAACAGGGGAGGAATAGAGAATACAAATGGGAGAACGGACCTTCTCCTGGCATTGTTCCAGTTGCTGCAATTGTTGATGTAAATGCTGGAGACCCAAATGGTACAGTCGTCGTGGTTGTCAAAAAATTTGTAGTGGATAGTACTGCTGATGAGCTCGCTGCGGCAGAAGCCGGGTCCGAGGAACTTGTGCTAGACAATTGGGTAGAAGATGAAGCGGCAGCAGCGAAGGAGCTGGAGCTCGTAATATCAGAGCTTGAGATGGACGAGGACGATGAATCCGCAGAGCTTGCAATCGAGCTTGTGGTGGATGAACTTGAATCAGGGGCACTACTAGCTGTCGAGGACGATGAAGCTGCTGCACTAGGCGTAGCACTTTCACTTGTCTGCGATGAACTAATAGGTGAGACCGACGAATGAGTCGAATATTGGGTTGTTGAGCTGCTTGTAGACGCCGCTGCATTATCAGTGGAGCTTGATGAGGCAGCAGCAGCTATTGGTTCTGACGACGACGAGGATGCTGCCGCTCCATTATCGGTGGAGGTTGATGTTGTAGCTGACTGGGTATATCCGATTAGGACTTCTGGAACATCCGTTCCACTTGATGGATATTCCGTCGAGGTATACGGAGTCTGGCCAGGTGATAGTAAAGTTGAGGACGTTTGGAAGGATGAATAAGGCAGTCCAATAAGTACTTCCGCGGCTCCGGACGAACCAGTGGGATAAATTGTTGAAGTGTACGACGACGCGCTTGGAGCCAAGAAAGTAGTGCTTGTAAAGTAGGAATACGATTGAGGCTCTCCGATCAAAATTTCCGCAGGTCCAGAACCAGTACTTGGATAGATAGTGGAAGTGTATGGTGACGCGGTTGGGGCTAAAGTAGAAGTACTAGTAAAATATGATTGGGGCTGCCCAATCAAGACTTCCGCCGTAGAGCCAGTACTTGGATATATTGTCGACGTGTATGGAGATGCGTCTGAGGCCAAAACAGAAGTACTTGTGTAGTACGAGTACGATTGCGGCTCTCCAATCAAGACTTCAGCAGGTCCAGAACCACTACTTGGATAGATAGTGGAAGTATATGGTGATTCAGTTGCGCCTAAGGTAGAAGTACTAGTAAAGTATGACTGAGGCTGTCCAACTAATACTTCTGCTACGGAACCAGTACTTGGATAGATTGTCGATGTATATGGCGTTGCGCTTGCACTTAACACAGAAGTGCTTGTATAGAACGAGTATGACTGAGGCTGTCCAACCAACACTTCCGCTATATAACCAGTACTTGGATAAATTGTCGAAGTATATGGCGTAGCACTTGGGTCTATTACAGAGGTGCTTGTAAAGAACGAGTATGACTGAGGCTGTCCAACCAATACCTCTGCTGTATAACCAGTACTTGGGTAAACTGTTGAAGTATATGGTGTGGCATTTGGGTCCAAGACTGTGGTACTTGTATAAAACGAGTACGGTTGTGAGGGCTGCCCAATCAAAACCTCTGCTGCAGAGCCAGTGCTTGGATAAATTGTAGAGGTGTATGGTGTTGCACTTGGGTCCAAGACGGAAGTACTTGTAAAGAACGAGTATGTCTGTGATGGCTGCCCAACTAAGACTTCTGCAACAGAACCAGTACTTGGGTAGATTGTTGACGTATACGGTGTCGCATTTGGATCTAATACAGAGGTGCTTGTGAAATACGAATAAGATTGAGACTGAGATGGTTGACCGACTAGGACTTCTGCAATAGAGCCAGTACTTTGATAGATGGTTGACGTATACGGTGTCGCATTTGGGTCCAATACGGAGGTGCTTGTGAAATACGAATATGACGGAGATTGAGATGGTTGGCCTATTAAAATTTCCTGAGCACCAGAGTCTGTAGAAATGGTTGATGTGTATGGAGTTGCATCATAGGGAAGAAAGGTCGTGCTTGTGAAGTAAGACTGAGATTGTGATGGCTGACCGATTAAGATCTCTTGTGCACCAGTCCCAGTAGAAATGGTCGATGTGTATGGTGTCGCACCATAAGGAAGGGAGGTCGTGCTTGTAAAGTAAGACTGCGACTGAGAAGGCTGCCCAATTAATACTTCTGCCGGTCCAGAGCCTCCTGACGGATAAATAGTCGATGTGTATGGCGTCCCATCCGGCGGTAGCGTAGTGGTGCTTGTGAAGTAAGACTGCGATTGTGAAGGCTGCCCAATCAGTACTTCTGCAGGCCCGGAACCTGTCGATGGATAAATAATCGAAGTGTATGGCGTCCCATCCAGCGGAAGTGTAGTAGTACTTGTAAAGTACGAATAGGATTGAGATTGAGATGGCTGCCCAATTAGGACTTCTGCAGGACTAGAGCCCGTAGATGGATAAATAGTCGAGGTATACGCTGTCGCATCGGGAGGTAGCGTGGTTGTGCTTGTAAAGTATGAATAGGATTGTGATTGAGATGGCTCCCCGATTAGAACTTCTGCGGCACCAGAGCCTCCAGATGGATAAATGGTAGAGGTATATGGAGTTCCATCTGGCGGAAGCGTAGTGGTACTTGTAAAGTATGTATACGATGGCGATGGAGATGGCTGCCCAATAATGACCTCTTCTGCGCCGGTTCCGGAAGTAGAAATGGTCGACGTGTACGGAGTTGCATCGTATGGTAAGAAAGTCGTGGTTGTGAAGTACGCTTGACCAGGTTGTCCAATTAAAACTTCTGCTGGGTCACTACCTGTGCTTGGGTAAATTGTCGACGTGTAAGCAGTTCCTTCTGGTGGTAATGTCGTGGTAGACGTGATATAACGTTGGGCTGGGGATCCAATTATAACTTCTGGTGCATCAGTACCTGTAGTTGGGAACGAAGTTGAAGTATATCCAGTAGCTCCTGGCGGTAATGTAGAAGTCGATGTCCTGTAAGCTTGAGCTGGGGATCCGATTATAACTTCAGGCGCATCAGTACCTGAGGTCGGGAAATAAGTCGAAGTATATCCACTTGCGCTTGGTGGTAATGTGGAAGTTATCGTTCCGTAGGCTTGGGCAGGCGTTCCGACTAGAATTTCTTGACCATCACTCTGACTTATAGTGAATATATATTGACTAGCTCCTGGTGGTAATGTAGTGGTAGAGGTAAAATAGTACTGTGCTGGAGATCCAACTAAGATTTCTTGACCGTTGCTCAGGGTGATAGTGGACGTGTATTTGCTAGCTCCGGGTGTTAATGTAGAGGTAGAGGTAAAATAGTACTGGGCAGGAGATCCAATTAAAATTTCTTGGCCATTGCTTAAAGTAATAGTAGAAGTGTAGGGACTTTCTGTTGGTGCCAATGTTGAAGTTGAAGTGAAATAATACTGAGCAGGCGTTCCGATTATGATTTCCTGGCCATTGCTTAGACTAACAGTAGAAGTGTATGGACTTGCAGATGGTGATAATGTGGAGGTCGTAGTGAAATAATACTGGGCTGGCGTGCCGACTATGATTTCTTGGCCATTACTTAGGGTGATAGTAGAAGTATATGGACTTGCCCCGGGAGACAGTGTTGATGTCGATGTAAAATACGATTGCGCAGGAGTTCCGATAAGAACTTCTGGTCCACTACTTCCCGTAAACGTAGAAGTAAAAGGGCTTGCTCCTGGAGACAACGTAGTTGTTGACGTAAAGTACGATTGCGCGGGAGTTCCTATAAGAACTTCTGGTCCACTGCTTCCCGTGAATGTCGAAGTGAAGGGGCTTTCCCCAGGAGAAAGTGTTGATGTCGATGTGAAATAAGATTGCGCAGGAGTTCCGATAAGAACTTCTGGTCCACTGCTTCCTGTAAATGTAGAAGTAAAAGGGCTTGCTCCAGGAGACAGTATAGTTGTGGATGTAAAATATGATTGAGCAGGAGATGATTGCGCAGGGGTTCCGATAAGGATTTCTGGTCCACTGCTTCCCGTGAACGTAGAAGTGAACGAACTTGCGTCAGGAGATAGCGTAGTTGTCGACGTAAAGTATGATTGAGCAGCAGACGATTGCGCAGGGGTTCCAATTATAACTTCTTGGCCGTCGCTTAAAGTAGAAGTAGATGTGAATGGAGTTGCACCAGGAGACAATGTGGATGTCGACGTGAAGTACCTTTGGGCTGGTGATCCGACAATGATTTCTCCGGGGCTAGAACCGCTAGGTTGATATGCCGTCGACGTATATGGCGAAGCCCCATATGGCAATACGGAGGTGGAGGTGCTATATGGAGCCCCAATAATAACCAGTGGGGCACCAGTACCACTTGTCGGATATACAGTGGAAGTATATGGTGTCGCTGTACCAGGTAATATGGAGGTAGTTGTGGCAGACGGATTGTTAGGTTCTCCGTAAATGATTTGGGGTGAACCATCACCGGTTGGGAAGACTGTTGAAGTGTAAGGAGTAGCCCCTGCCGGTAAAAAGGACGTTGATGTCATGATAGTGGAGAACGAATCTTCAGGTTGACCGATGACAACTTCTGCTGGCATTGTTCCGCTTGCTGGTATGGTCGAAGTGTATCCTTTCGCACCCTTAGGCAATATGTATCGCGAGGTTACTACGGCATTGAAAGGCTCGAAGATAATGACTTGAGCAGGATTCGTTCCACTTGCTGGACGAGTAGTTGTATATGGAGTTGCCCCTGGTGGGAGATAGGACATAGAAGTTATAGTTTGGGGTAAAAATGATGGCATGCTCGATGATGAAGATGGCGAAGTCTGTGTGGGTTGGTTTGATGAGCTAAATCCGGTCGGTTGGAATACAATCACTGTGCCAATCCCTGAACCAGAGCTGCCAGTTAACGTTTGTGTGTATCCCACCGTACCTCCTATCTTAGAGGTCAAAGTCGTATAGAGTTCCGAGCTGGTAGAAGACTGAGGTATGGATCGTGATGAAGTTGAGGACGAACTTCTAGTTGAAGGGCTTCTATTTGACGAAAAACTTCTCATAGGGGAACTGGGTGTATTGCTCGAAGACAAGGCCGGCTCAAATATGATTACAGTAGCTAGTCCACCATTGGAAGTTGGCGGGATTGTCGAAGTCCGAGTATTTGTAGCACCTTGCACACTTTCTGTTGTAGTAGTATATCCTCCAATCGAATCTCTTTGACTACTCTTTGAACTACTCTGTGAACTCGACGGACGACCGATAATCACAAGTCCTGGCTTTGTCCCACTTCCGGCAATCGTCGAAGTAAATGACGAAGCGCCATATGATAACGAGGTCGTCGTCGTTGAGTAAGGGCCAGACGGCACACCAACCACCACCTTCCCGGGAAAGGTTCCGCTTGGTGCAATGGTCGATGTAAACGGCGTGGCACCGTATGGAAGGGAAGTGGTACTTGTAGAAAAAGCGTTAGAAGGTATACCGACGAGAACTTCCGCCGGTAATGTTCCGCTTAGCGCAATGGTTGAAGTAAAAGGCGAAGCACCGTATGGTAGCGATGTTGTAATAGTTGAAAGAAGTTTTGAAGGAACACCAACTATGACTTCTCCGGGAAACGTTCCACTCGGTGCAATGGTCGATGTATATGGCTTAGCACCAAACGGCAATGAAGTTGTAGTTGTTCCGAGCTGGCCGGAAGGTATACCGACAAGAATTTCACCTGGTGATGTTCCACTTGGAAGAATCGTGGACGTAAATGGTGTAGCTCCATGTTTCAATGAAGTAGTAATAGTCTGCAGCTCAGATGAAGGTATGCCAATTATCACTTCCGCAGGAGAGGTCCCAGACGCAGCCTTCGTTGACACAAAGCCAGACGCACCGAAAGGCAATGAGCTGGTTACGGTTATTCCAGGAGCACTAGAGGGAATTCCTGCCACTACAACAACTGGTGTAGTGCCGCTATTGTATTGCGTGGACAAATAGCTAGAGGCTCCATACGGCAATGAGCTAGTGATTGTTGGAAGAGAATTTGAAGGAATGCCCTGAACGACTTGAATCGGATGGCCATTTGCATATTGTGTTGACAAATACGCGTTGGCCCCGACAGGAAGAGAGCTGGTAATGGTTGGGAGAGAACTCGAAGGAATGCCCTCGATCACTGCTACTGGAGATCCACTTGAGTACTGTGTTGACAAATATGAACTGTCCCCGAAAGGTAATGAGGTTGTGATAGTAGGCAACGTTCCTGACGGAACACCTTTCACAACTCCAACCGGAGTCCCGCTTGCGTACTCTGTAGAGAGAAAGCCCGAGGCGCTAGAAGGTAAGAAAGTGGTGCTGGTCGGAAGTGAAGTTGAAGGGACGCCATCTATGATTGCTACGGGAGTCCCGCTTGAATACTGAGTTGACAAATAGGATGAGGCACCGAAAGGTAATGAGGTGGTGATCGTGGGCAGCGAGCTCGATGGTATACCTTTTATAACCTCAACCGGGGTGCCACTTATGTAATCTGTAGAGAGAAATCCAGAGGCAGTAGCAGGTAATAACGTCGTTATGGTTGGTAGAGAACTCGAGGGGACGCCTTTTATTACCTCTACAGGAGTCCCGCTTGAGTACTGAGTTGATAAAAATGAAGAAGCACCAAAAGGCAATGTAGTTGTTGACGTAGGTAGCGGTGCGGAACTACTTGCGGAAGCGGACGGTATAGCCGATGCAAAAAGATCTTGGCATACATATTCTATAGTCTGTAAGTTTTAATTGTCTCAAGACATCAAACGTTTCAAACTCACTAGTCTGGAATACCAAGAAGACTTGCTCACAGCCTGCGGGAATATCGCCATGATAAACACCAGTTAATACATTATCTTGTGTTATACAGAAGCGTGCACTTCCATCATCAAATTTTGCATTGTCCCAAACCAGGGCGTCATCCTGCATGCCGAAGGTTGTATCGATATCGTTGCTACTTGGAGGTGCTGTATGTATCGCTGAAAAGGTGGCATAGTCAATTCCATCAACAGCAAAGAATTTTTCATCGTCAATCAAAAGTTGGCCATCCTGGATTGTTACAAGAGTCTGTGCATTACACTGAGTTGTAATGCTACCGTTTGCGTGTATAAATCCTGTATGACTCTGTCTCCGACCTTTTTTGTTGACCAAGGCCAGACTAACCGCGAGAAGGTAATCGTCTGGAAGACTGTGTGATTCATATTAGTATTGCTCTAAGGATACAGGTGATGAGACTCACTCTGTCGCGGCTGGCGCTGGATTATCTACAGAAGCAGAACCTGTCGGAGATCCTGGAGTACCTATTATAACTTCTGCTGGAGATGTTCCGCTCGCCGGAATCGTCACTGTGAAAGGCCGTGATCCTACCGGCAAAACAGAGGTTGAGGTAATGGTAGGTAGAGCTGGCTGCCCGATGACTACCACCGCAGGAGTAGTGTCACGACCAGGGAAAAGGACAGTATACGGCGGGCTTCCCGGTTGCAAAGTTGTCTTTGAGGTAATAGTTGATGGAGCTGGCTGCCCAATGACCACAACCGCTGGGTTTGAACCACTTGCAGGGAGAACAGATGTATACGGTGTTGAGTCTGGCGGCAAAATCGATGTCGTGGTAGTTTCTCCTAAAGAGGGCTCACCGATAATGACAGCTGCAGGATTCCTATCACTTGCTGGGTAGGTTGAAGTGTAACCCAAGGAATCTGATGGTAAAATAATCGTCGATGTAATGGTTGCTGGGTAGGGTTCTCCAATGATTACAACCGCAGGATTAGTGCCTTGTGGTGGAAATATAGATGTGAACGGTTCGGACCCAGGGCTTAAACGAGATATTGAGGTAGTTGCAGACAGAGCAGGCACTCCATAAACTACTGAAGCTGGATGGGTGCCCTTCGCTGAAAAGCTCGAGGCATAACCTGCAGCACCTGGAGGTAAAATCACTGTAGAGGTTGTTGTAGGTAACGCCCCAATCACAACAACAGCAGGGCTTGTGCCACTTGCTGGAAAACTCGATGTGTAAGGAGTAGCACCGGGTGGTAATACTACAGTAGATGAAATTGTCGGCGCTTCTCCAACGATGATAAGAGCAGGGCTTGTGCCACTTGCTGGAAAGCTTGACGTGTATGGAGTGGCATTAGGTGGTAAAACTGTAGTAGATGAGATAGTTGATGCCCCGATTATAACCATAGCTGGATTTGTACCACTCGCTGCGAACGTCGACGTGTAAGGAGTAGCCCCTGGCGGTAATGCCACCGTAGATGAAATGGTTGATGCTCCGATTACAACCATAGCTGGGTTTGTACCACTCGCTGGAAAGGTGGATGTGTAAGGACTAGCACCCGGTGGTAGCGCTACTATAGAGGTAATTGCAGGAACTTCTCCGATTACAACTATTGCTGGGTTTGTACCACTTGCTGCAAATGTCGACGTGTAAGGAGTGGCACCTGGTGGTAATCCCACCGTAGACGTGATTATTGAAGCTCCGATTACAATCGAAGCTGGTTTGGTACCACTTGCCGCAAAGGTCGATGTATATGGAGTAGCACCTGGGGGCAACGCTACCGTGGACGTGATTGCTGATGCCCCTATTACAATTACAGCCGGGTTGGTACCACTTGCCGCAAAACTTGATATATACGGCGCGGCTCCTGGTGGTAATGCTACAATAGATGTAATAACCGACGCCGACACCCCTATCACTACAGAGGCAGGGTTTGTGCCACTTGCTGCAAATGTAGACGTATAGGGCGTCGAACCTGGCTGAAGTGCTACAGTGGAGGAGACCGTTGGTGCTTCTCCAATAATAACCACAGCTGGCTTTGTACCGCTTGCAGCAAACGTCGACGTATAAGCCGGAGAACCTGGCGATAAAAGTATCGTCGATGTCTTTGTAGGTAATGCTCCGATCACGACCACAGGGAGATTTGTCCCGCTCGCAGGAAATATCGACGTATAAGGGGTCGAGCCAGGTTGTAAAAGAGACGTTGAGGTAATCGCTGGGGGGCTCTCTCCGATAACAACCATAGGAAGATTCGTGCCGCTCGCAGGATAAATCGAAGTATATGGCTTGGAACCAAGCGGCAATAGCGACGTTGAGGTGATGGCTGGCGGAGCCTCACCGACAACAAGCACCGCAGGACTCGTACCACTGGCTTGCAAAATTGACGTGTAAGGATTTGAGCCCAGGTCTAATGTAGATGTGGAGGTAATAGTAGGCAAAGGCTCTCCGATAACAAGCACTGCAGGGTTTGTGCCACTAGGTTGTAGAATTGACGTGTAAGGCTTCGCATCTGGCTTTAATGTAGACGTAGAAGTAATACTTGGCGAAGGTTGTCCTATGACAAGAATTGCAGGATTAGTCCCGCTAGCTGGCAAAATCGAGGTATAAGGCTGAGAGCCCGAATTTAATAACGATGTTGATGTAACAGTAGGTAAAGGTTCCCCTATTACAAGAACCGCAGGATTTGTACCACTAGCTTGCAAAATCGAGGTGTAAGGCTGTGAGCCCGGGTCTAACGTAGACGTAGAGGTGACAGTCGGTAACGGTTCCCCAATGACAAGAACTGCAGGATTAGTGCCGCTAGCTTGCAAAATCGAAGTATAAGGCTGGGAGCCGGGGCTTAATATCGTCGTGGATGTGGTGGTAGGCAAAGGCTGCCCAATTAGAACTAGTGGAGGTTCTGTGCCGCTAGCAGTAAAGACAGAAGTAAATGGCGAGGCATCTGGCTGTAAAAGAGAAGTGGACGTAACAGATGGCGGAGGCTCTCCAATAACGACCATGGCGGGGGTTGTGCCGCTGGCTGCCAGTATCTTCGTATACGGCGAGGATCCTAACGAAAGGGTAGTTATGGAAGTTATTGATGGTAAAGCAGGTTCCCCAATAACCACCATAGCGGGGGCTGTACCACTGGCTGCAAGTATCGATGTATATGGCGAGAATCCTGCCGGGAGGATGGACGTTGAAGTAATCGATGGTAAAGCAGGCTCCCCAATGATAATCTCAGCTGGTGATGTCCCACTTGCAGGCTTTGTGACAGTGAAGCCTGGAACCCCAAATGGTAAAGTCGATGTGCTGACAAAGAATGGTCCCGAGACAACTGGAGGAGCTTGCACACCAGAAGTGGCATTGGATCCATCAAAAGGACCAAAGATGCTTCCATCGCCATTTGTGGGTACGGAGGTTTGGATAACAATTGGAGTTGGCTGCGCCAGACTGATGGCTGGAA
Source organism: Pezicula neosporulosa (assembly GCA_009805495.1). Lineage (NCBI taxonomy): Eukaryota > Fungi > Ascomycota > Leotiomycetes > Helotiales > Dermateaceae > Pezicula > Pezicula neosporulosa. The sequence goes on from SELE01000018.1 coordinate 787,491, forward strand.
AGGTATTCTGGATTGTGACTGGTGTTGCAGATCCGAAACCTATGCTTCCTGAACCTTGATTACCTGATAGCGAGGGGCCAGCAATAGATGCAGCACTACCAGTTGCGGGAGATGTATTGTAACCTTGATCATTTGCACCAGATCCAGAAATCAAAGGTCCCGGGCCTACATTGTTAGGATTAGGACTTGATCCAGCATTCCCAGATTCTGACGGTGATGGTGGACCATTATCCCCCGAAGCAGAAGGTCCAAACCCTGGAATAACTGATGGCGATGAAGAGGCTTGTGTTGGTCCAGTGGTGACTGGCTGAGAGCTTCCCAGGCCTGGATTGAGTGTCGAAACATCATCTTGACTATAAGTTGGAGAGATCTGCGTCGTAGTCGTGATATGCTCGGTGTACGTGATGACTGTCGTTAGCTGGACGGGGGCATTACTAACCGTGATGGTTGCTTGATTGTTGATAGAAAGTGTGGTATTCCTCCGAATAAACTGACTGACGTGAATATGTTGCTCGTTAACTATTACTGCTGGCTGAACAACTACTGTAGCGCAAGACGACAACTCATTCTGGCCGAGTGCTGAGTGAGATAGAAGTGCGGCAATCGACAATGCTAGAAGAGTGCTGCGGTGAACCTTACGTTGCATCATTTCAATTAAGAAGTGACACTTGCTCACCATTCAAAGAGAGATAAATTTGAAAGTGGAATCGTTTACAATGTATAGAAGATATACCCAGGTATATGAAGTGCCATGACAACAGTAAGAATGGCTGTTACGAGCCTGGCGCTGCCAGCCATTATCGCCATCCCACACCCAGAATGTTCGCCATCCCACGCCCAGAATGTTCGCCGTGTGACGCCGCCCCCCAAATGGTCGCGCTGCATGCGGCTCCTCTGGTATGCTCTGCGACCTTTCATCGGGGCTCCACGCCCACTTGGACTAGGGATAACGCACCAGGTACAGACCCAATAGCCGGGTCAAAGCTAGGCACCTCTAGGCAGTGTACTGGGTTAATAGGGAAATCAGATCGCGTCGGAGAAAGGCGTGTTACTATTGAGACTGTTGGGTGGAGGACCTGCTTCCGCTACCGCAAGGCATCCATCAAGCTTCAAATCAATGCATGTTGCCTCAGCAGATGAAAAAACTGCATTTGACAGCATCTTGATAAGACTAGCAGTGTCCAAGGGCACCACGTTCGCACCGGTACATACCAAATACCCAACTGAGGTCATTGACGCAGAATCAACGAATGCGATACAAAGACGAGGGAAACAAAGTTTAGACGACCTGGAAATACTCTACAAACAAAGAATGCTCTTCTTAAGCGAGCAGTCTAGCCAGCCGTTGACAATCGTAATGTGAACTCGATCTTACGGTAGAAAGTTTAAATGATATCGTCGGCAACCGAGGAATCTGATCTACAAAGTCCCGTATAATCAATAAACTTTATTCGTGCTGCGTAGAAGCCAAAGTCCATAGAGGACTAATCGAAATACTACTTACAGAGAGTGGGCAGATGAAAACAGTCTTGTCAAATTTCCGGAAATAGTAGACGACGGATCCTATGTCTAGTTGTCCGTTGTGGGATAGCAGATAGCGTAAAGCTCTAGTTTCAATGGTCTATCAGAGCTGCTACTGCATTCAGCCATCACGAACCACGAGACTCGGCTGAGGTCCATGCAGAATTTCATGTCAGATATGCTTTCGGAAGGCGCCGTATTAACTCCAAACTCTAAGGTTATCGACGGTAACATATAGCAGGGTAGAAGACAGGGACAAGCAATGATAGTGTATGATCCGTTTCTATATAGCCCATCGAAAGTCAGCTTGAAATAACAATAGCGATATACTTCGGAGTTTTGAAGTACTTCAGATGTTATTTTTTCAGTCAAATTCAAATTCGCTCGCCGAGTTCCGAGTTGCATGGGTAAACGCGAATCCACGTGATCGCAAACACAATCGCGAAATTTCGCGTCAATCAGCAAATTTATTACTTGTCCCTCATCACCACATCCACCTGCTCAATGCAAATCCACTGACTACGAAGCCCAACCAATGTCTAATAACTATAAGCGATTATACGAGCAAGCAACTTCCCAATCAATATGGATACACTACAAGCAGATGACGTCGCGATAAACGGATTCGCAAGGACCACGAGCCTAGGTAGGCAACGGCTCAAGGCCCACTGAACGAAAGGATCATGCTGCATAGAGTCAATTTTCCATAAGGAGTCGAATAAATCGGGTATTATAATCCATATTTGAATATCATTGAAATCGATTATAGAACGAATCATGAAGGCATTACTCCAGCCCAGGAGGTTTCGACAGCGCTTCCGAAAGAAAACGCATTCAAATGCCCATACTACAATCTCGCTTGCTCACTGCCAGAACCGCCTTTCGCTGGCGCACTGGCAATGCCCTCATATCCCTTTGGTGCCAAGATAACATTATACAACAAATCCAACTGAGCCTTTGGATCGTCGGTTTTGGGCTTGAAATCAACAACCAAGTCGCCCTTCACAGCGAATACAGTGTCTGTTGCGAGGTATTGATCATCTTTAGGAAAGATTTGAGTTACGACTTGCTTGTAGTCAGGGTGTGAGATCATGAGATGGATGTGTGCAGGACGGAATGGATGGCGGTCGAGGATCTTAAAAAGAGTTCCTGCAGGGCCTAGAAAAGGTGTAAGTCATATTTCAAAGAGCCCCTGGAAGATTACTAGCCGTCTGTAGGAAGAGAGTATGCTGTTGGCTTCAGACAGTAAAACCAATATTCTCCCTTTTCGTTTGTCTTGAATTTCCCTCTCAGGTTGTTATCCACCTGGTTATCTGGGTCCTGGAAATCGTACTTTCCATTACTGGAAGCCTGCCAGAAATCGAAAGTTGCATTTGCAATAGGCTTCTTTGTCACGAAGTCGGAGACAACGCCGTGCATCAATGCAACCTGTCCATTATGGGGTGACATGATGACGGAGTCGCCGTTCTCGCGCCATGGTGCGTTTGGCGACCAGAAGGGGCCCAGGATAGATGATGAAGTTGGCGCATCGTCTGGGGATTCCGTAGCAAGCTTGTGAGCGATCTCGTCAACGAGACTGTGCAGCGGGTTAGTATATGGTCGAGCAAAGTGAGCATGATGCCCTCACGATTCCAATCCAATCACATCAGAGATTCTTTGCCCCTCATTTCTTTTTGCATCACTAATTTGTCCAATGGCATTTATGAAGTGGACGCCAGCCATCCACTCGTCGGTGGTTAATTCGACTTCTCTTGCAAAGTCGTGGATATGTCTGAAGAGCGAGGTAAAGACTTCGCGGGTCCGGGGCTCAGTCTTTGGGCCCATAGCATTGATAACATTTTGAGTGAAAGTTGGATCAAATCTGGAGGATTGTTGTGCCATTGTTGCGCCTGTGCCGTATATATATTAGGAGTCAACGATGCGGATATAGATTTCTGGGGTCTTGAATCTGGTGTTCGAAGGATGGTGGCAAGAGCGATGAATGCTTCACAACACATTGAGGGTATGGCGACCTTTAATGGCGTCTCATGAGTAATACTACCCCTCCGTGGCAACTCATCTCATCCTCTGACTAGACTATCCCCCAGCAGCCTGCCATCTCACGAAAACGACATGGCAGTCGGCTTTCTTAGATACTCGCCACTATACATTTCGTAACTGTCAGACACTGGGTTGAGCGACTCGACATAACTCCAGATTGTCTTCCTTCGGCGAACGAATTCCAGTATGCCCAATAAGAGTAGAGGAATTACTCCTGACCGTAGAAGCTACCCGTGGAGTCGTGATAGGCTGGCACGGCTGGTACAGCTGGGAAGCCACTGTAATAAGTACTGGTACAGTAGGATGCCGTCAGATTAGTAGTGTGCCGGCGGTAACAAATAAGGATGGTGGGAAATGGTGGTGGGTGAAGTATTTGCCGCTGAAGAATGCCGCCTTTTGACCCCGCGTTGCCCCTACACGCTCACTTGGTAGCTTGTCGGCCCCGCCATTTCCCGCCCCACCATCAAATTTCAGTCTCCAGGGGGGTTGTACTGGTAAGGTGGGCGAGAGCTTCTTCACCTTTCCTATTTTTTATTTTCGTTTTTTAAGCTTTGAGGATAACGTCACATGCTGTCGTGCTGGGTTTTGTTGTCGTTCGCTTTCTTTCGTTCCCGAATTGTAACTATTGATGATTGTACGCAAAGCACAGCTTTCACTATCATACGCTTCTGCTAGCCGACGCTTGTTTTCCTCGTCTACCCAAAAAATGGTGGTCCATCACTTGATGATTGGGACGTGGACCCCACCAGGAGCTATCTACACAGTTGCTTTTGATGATGAAGCCCATACTTTGGAATTGGTGAAGAAAACGGAGATTGCGCACGATGAGTCGATCTCGTGGATGACCTTTGATGTAAGTATGCTTCTTACAAGGAGTCTACGATGCATTTACTAAGATTTGGTCTACGTAGCATGCAAAGAAGAACATATACGGAGCAGCGATGAAGAAGTTCTCAAGCTTCTCAATTAAGGCTCCAACAGACATAGTACATCATGCATCACATCCAATTGGAGGAAATCGTATGTCTTCTGCACTCGTCAACCAACTCGTACTAATTTCTACCTCTCTCCAGCACTCGCCCAAAATGCAGACACAAATACACGGGCCATCTTCATCTTAGCTGCAAAGAAACCACCTTATAACGTGTATGGTAATCCTTTCTACAAACACGCCGAGTATGGAAATGTATTCTCGGTAGACAGCGAAGGGCGAATGGACAAGAATATCCAGAACTACAAGTACGGAGACGGAACCAAAATCCACGGAATGGTTTTTGATCCTACCGAATCATACCTCTATTCCGCCGATATGGGAGAGAATAAAGTCTGGACGCACAAGAAGGATCCCGAGACGGGAATGCTGGAGCTGGTCGGTAGCGTAGAGGCTCCAAGTCCAGGAGACCACCCCAGATGGGTAGCTATTCATCCGAGTGGGAAGTACCTATACGCGTTGATGGAAGCTGGCAATAATCTGGCTGTCTATGTGATTGATGAGCGCACACATTTGCCCGTATACACACATATCAAATATCCACTCATACCTCCTGGTACTTTTTCCTCTGCCGTCCAACCTCTTTCGCTCGGTTAACAGTTTCCAGGAATCAGAAACATCAAAATGTACCGGTCAGACGTTGTCTTCCTGTCCCATTCTGGTAAATATCTCTACGCAACGGCTCGATCGAATGACTTTGGTATAACCGGGTATATGTCTGCCTTCAAGTTGAACGATGTTGGGGCAATTGAGAGGCAGATATGTATGAATCCGACGCCGACCAGTGGCGGACACAGCAATGCGGTTAGCCCATGTGATTGGAGTGATGAGTGGCTGGCTTTGACGGATGATCAGGTTGGTGGGATTGAGATCTATCGCTGGTAAGGCTCTTCATCTATCTGACTGTTTGGGCCCTTCTCGAGCTAACGTCGTATGCAGGAACGAAGAATTTCTATGCAGGGTCGCACGGCTGGATATCACAGATCCTGGCTTTGGTATGAACGCAATTTGGTATGATTAACGATGCTAAAGATTTTACGCGCTTGCGGGAGTAGAAGGTTGAAAAGATGTACCTAGATGCTAGTGAATATAGAAGATTCTTTGTTCTATCAATTTTCAACACAGGCTCCAGAACCCTTTTAGCTGGAAATAACTTTCTCCTATCTCTTTTTATGAAGACTTCAAATTATTCCCAATATAAATTGAATTGGTTTAGAATTGAATTTTCTCTGTCACGTACGAGAATCGTAATGGAATCCAGCTACCCATCCTTCTTCCTCCACAATTGGATCTCAAGATGATACGACGTATCGCGGGAAAGGTCTTATCCGCTTCACAATGAAAAGGGCGGAAAGCGAAGCTATGCCTGTCGACCCCTCCATGCGCTCCCCCCACCTTCCTTCCTGCTACACCCGCCCACCTCCTGCTGAGGTTTGCTTAATCTGCCGGAGTCCGGTATGTTGCCTTCTCCAATCCAATCCCCGTAATACTTCCCGATGGATAGAATCACGACTCCGCCTTGGTCTAACTTCGATGGACTTGCAACGAGATGCTACAGTAACTCCTCCAGATATTTGTTGTCATCCTTCCCCGATCCTGTCACGAAGTTCACGCCAACACATCCTGAACCTAGCAGCTGAGAAGGATTCAAACACATTTCTGTACTACCTGGGCGATAACCCCGCTACCACCCCATCACAATCCCCGAAGAGACTGTTTGTTCTTCACAATGGCGCCGAAATCAGGAATTCTCTACGTAACGATGCAGCCAGAGCCCAGTCTTCCAATCGCTCAATTCCACGACTGGTAAATCTCCCTGTCTCTCAGAGCCATGCTCAGAAAAGCAATCTCTCGTCGGTTGGTAGCTGATTTCATCAGGTACAACAACGAACACGGCCCCCTGCGGATACGACTGTCGAGCGTGGATAATGGCTTTCGCTACCGCGCAGCGGATCTGTCCTCTCCCAGTGAGGCGAGCAAGGGAAAGCCGGAATGGATGGCAATCTACGATATCAATGATATGTCCGAATTGATCAAGCCTCCGTACACGACTTTGCGGGAGGAGGGTGTGAAGAGTCCCCGAGAATTTGCGACCATGGAGCAGATTGCTGTGGATAGGAAGTTCTTCGACTTGTTATCAACAAAAGAATCCCCAGCGTTCAGGAAGTTGGAGGATGTAGATGCGGAAGGCCAGAAGAATATTATGCTTGCTGTAACCATACGAGTGAAGCCCGGGCAGGATTCTGAATACTCTAAGTGGTATGAAGAGGAGGCGTCCACTTGGATGTCAAAGACTCGTGGATGGTTGCGATCGAGGCAATTTGTAACAGCCGAGGTTGAGGGGAAAGGAAAAGACGACGTGGAATACTTGACGTTACATGAATTTTCGCCAGAGAATGAGATTGGAGGACCTGAATTCCTTGCAGCAACATCAACAGAATGGTATAAGAAGATACAGGAGACCGTCATCGCATCCAAGAACGCGAGGAAATATGATCTCTACTATACATTCAGCCCTGCACCCCGCGATCTATCTTCCTTAGCCCTCCCAGATACAATTGGAGATTGGACCTACACATCCGGTGCAACTAAGACATTCCCATCGACCGTCACTCCAGCACTAGAATCCTACATCACGACTACAGATGGCGTAGTTCTTCCATACAGACTCGAAGGCTCCCCAGAACCAAATGCACCACTTATCGTCCTCTCCAATTGTATCCTCGCGGACTACCACATATGGGACGACTTTATTGATTCTTTCTTCTCTACTCCCGCTAATCGGAAATACCGATTTCTCCGGTACCTGAAGCGTGGCCGCTCTACCCTCCCTGCATCCTCTAAGCCCGTCACAATTGATGTCCTAGCTTCGGATATAATTGCACTTCTAGACGCTCTACGAGTGCGTAAGGCAGCAGCTGTTATCGGTGTCAGTCTCGGCGGGGTAACTGCCCTGAATGTCGCCCTCAAATATCCTGATAGAGTTGCAGCATTCATCTCTTGCGATACGTCATCTAAAAGCCCAGCTGGAAACAGTAAAGCTTGGGGCGACCGAATCGCCGTTTCTGAGAAAGAGGGTGCGAAAGCAACTTCATCTGATGAACCAATAGTTGGTGAGGAATTAGCCGAGCTGACGACGCGGAGGTGGTTTGTCAAGGAAAGCTACGAAGATTCCAAGCTTGTGCCGAAATTGGAGAAAGTGAAGGAAATGGTAAAGACGAATAGTCTTGCTGGCTTCAAGAAGAGCGTAGAGGCACTTTTCAAGTATGATATAAAGGAGGACATGTTGAAGAGTGAGGTCAAGGGCGCCTTCTTCGTTGGGGCTGGCGATGGTGTGTTGCCTGGCATGATGAAGGAGATGTCGGAAAATTATGGGAAGAGTGGTGCTCCGTATGTGGTGATTGACCAAGCGGGACATTTGCCTATGGTTGAGAAGCCTGTTGAATTTACCAAAGAGGTGGAAAGGTTTCTTGGGGCGTAGGAAATACCTGATGGGGAATGAAAGATGCCTCGCTTAGTTCCCATATGAACCAAGGAGGTCAACCTCCTATGTGATACTCTGCCACTTTCAACATGGATATGATACGAGCATGAATTTAAATATTACGCTTATACTACCTCCCCATGTATACGCCATATAAAAACTAGAATTGTTATAGCTATTGATATACAGGTGAATATTCGAGGCACTATTCGTAATTCGATTATAGTGATTTCCACTCTTTGTTATACGCCTGAGAAAAATAATATACGCATTAATTCTTATATAACTCGAAGCTATATAAATTATACACGAATTTTAGCCAATTGCTCCTTCGAAGTCGACGCGATATTTAGAAGTAGAGGCTTGGAAGTAAATACACGTGATGTAGTGTTAAATTTATATCAAAGGTTAGAAGGTTGGAACTTCCTCGCGTTCTGTGATCTATGCATTTCCTGCTGCAATAACCAACTATCTAACAACCTTTAAGATATAGATCGATATTTTTATCAAAAGAATTTGCACATGTTAGAGTTCTATATAAGTTTAGTTCTGTCGATTTTATATATAATAATCTAAATAGTGAAAATTATCTTAATTTCTTTTAATGTAGCTTCTCTTATAGTTATTTAGGAATCTTGAGATAGTATATTATATAGTAGTAGAGGGGTTAGCTTTAAGTTTGGTGTTTAGAGGTTAAGTTTTCTTTGTTGTGTTGTTTTTTTAGATGAGTATTCTTTTTTTTTACTATAGTCCTCCAAAAGTTATTACAGAATCCAATCATGGAAAATATTAAATTACTCAAATGATCTCCCCATTAAATCACAAAATCGCTCAAACTTCCACCTCCCGATAGTCCTATTTTGATAGTAACCATCCCCATCTCCTCCTCCTCCATCACTAACCAAACACTCCTCATCATCAACCGACCCCGATCTCCTGCCCCATCCACCACCACCTTCATCATCATCATCTTCTTCCTCTTCTTCCAACCAAAGATCCATAGTATCCAACACAGCCCTAGCAACAGCAACACTCTGCACAAAAAACAACAGAGCCTCTGGTCTCGTCTCCATAACTCTTCTCTCCAGCTCAAAGATCTCACTTACAAGCTCCTGGTTCTCCGCTTCTAGTTCTCGTCGTCGTCGTCGTTTTTGTCGGTTTATGGAGGAGAGGAGTCGGTTGGTTATTAGAAGGCAGGATTGGTAGATTCCTAGGACTTTGCATCTGTTGTCGTCGGCTTCTATTGTACGGTTGTGTGTTTGTTGGCTTGTTTCTTTTGTTGTTGTTGTTCCTGTGGTGATGGATGAGGTGGATGAGGTGGATGTAGGTAGAGGGCCGAGGAGGGTTGTATTTTGTTGGCGCCAGGTCAGGAGGTCTTTCTTTAGGCTTTGAGCTCGCTTTTCTGTGTTGGTGAGGGTGTTGAGGGTGGTGGGTGGTGATGTTGTTGCATCGTTGCGATTTTGACTGCAGATTATTTGGGTTGTTGAGGAGAAGAGACCGGCTATTTTGCTTTTGTGGATTAGGAGAGTTATCACTACTGGGCTGCGGTTTGTGATTGTGATGTTTGGGGCTGAGATGGGCGGTGAGTTGGATGAGTTCGTGGATGAGTTGGTGGGTGAGTTGAGTGGTGTTGGCGGGATTATTGTTGAGAGGAATACTTGTTTCCAGGCTGGGGAGTCGAGGAAGCAGGGGATGTTGTTGAGCATGCTTTCTGTTGACTGGATATTGTCAGTGTGTTGTTATTCTTTCGAGAAGAAAGTTATATTTATGTTTTTGGGTGGAAGTATCTCTTCTATTAGAAATGAAAACATTTTCATATCTCCAAGGCGGTTCAAAGCTTCATATAAATATCTTGATATTTAGAGATTCGGAAGTATTAAGATGATGAAGCTTTGTGTTTCTCGGAATAGTTGTGACCAGTCTTAGGTCTGTAAAGGAAGAGTGTACATACGATAGGGCCTACATGTGCCATGAACAGGGATTTCTCAAATTCGGTCTTGTATCTTTTAGGCCCACGTAGTTGTATAAGACGAGCAGCCCCAGCTGAATGTCTGATCCAGTTTGTTGGCTCCGAAGGCGCCAAAAGCTATCCACGGTTAAATTAGATTTATCTTCTACAAGTGAAAATAAAGTGAAATTTATAGTCAACTTACCTCATAAATAGCCAAGATCTCGATCGCGTAAAGAACTTCTGGACTAAATCTCTGTTTTGGACAATCTAAAGCTTTCTGTAATACGTTTAAAGCTTTAACGTATCGAGATATCACAATCGCTTCTAAACCTGGAGTGTCGGGACATAGTACTTGCCGTACGCGTGCTAGGACACAATCTGCTGCGTAGCGTACACAAGTGCTGTGTTCGTAAAGACTTGGCAAGTATGATAATATTGAATCTGGTGACTCTTGACATTGGTTTTGGTTTTGTGATTGGTTGTACTGGAGGAGGTTTATGATCTGACTTGGGTTTGAGGATAGGGCTTTTTGGGTCGCGCGGCTTATGTGGAAGGCTGTTAGGTTTGTGAGGGAGAGGATGTTTAGGTTTTGCTGCAGTGTTGTGAGTTCGTAGGGGGTTTGGACGGGGAGCAGGGTTTGGATTAGACATGATGTGGTTAGTAACTCCTTTGGACTATTTGCCTTTTTAGGTATCATGCTGATCTCCTCATCTTCATCCTCTTTAGTGACTTCCTTGGCGGCTCTTATATTAGTGCCGTTACCAGTAGTGGAGTATGCTTGGGAAGATCGTTGTTCATCCAGGGTAGTGATACCTCGAATCGGTCTAAGCTTTGTCGGTGTTCCAGGTTGCGGTTGGCATTGAGATTGGGGATCCACTACAGTATCTACAAAGATCGGATATTGCCGTAGATTATGTTTTCCATATGCTCCTGTTTGCTTCCGCGCTGCTGATGCTTTTTTCATGGCTTGTTTTCGGATCAAGGTCCGTGTTGCTAGGTCTGTTGGCGTTGTTGGCGTGTTGATTGTCGAGTTGACAAATTGGAACTGGAACGATGATTGTGGTTTTCCTGTTTGGTCACTCATTTTGGCGGTGGTTTATTGATGGATTGGAGATTTTGAACGTTTATGTGAGAGATCTAGAGGTTGGAGATGCAGCGTTCTTGGATCGAAGTAAGCAGTTTGGAGAGATGTAAAGCCTCTGGATTACCAAGATGATGACTGATGTCATGCGCTTTTTTGGAAAAATGATAATCTGGGGATCATGTTCAGCCTCTTATTCACACGGTAAGATAAATTTACCTCTGGTATGGAGGAGGCGCAGCAAAAAAACATGTTTACTCCATACGACGAAGTAGGCATTACTTGCATGTAAGAAATAGCCTATGCAGGTGACATAAGCACGAACGGCGGCAGACCAGGGGACTGACATACAAATTAGGCCTAGTAGATCTTGCCCGCATTCCCGAATCCCACCAACTCTCTCTCTATATCCGAAATAATTAACATACAGGCGACAGCCTCAAGTAATCGACTAAATCACTGAGTGATACTTCGTTATCTGTTTCCTGGCGCTTCCACAAATGCAAAATGCCTTACTGTAACTGCAGTATACGTTATACGATTTTGAATGGAATTTGGTAGGTATTTTGGGTTGTTTGTGTTGTGCGGTGTGATCTATGCCTCGAAACAGCTACTTAAGTTTTCGGATATAGAGATTTGTTCCTCCGCATAATTCCTTTACGGAAGTACGATAACTGGATTTCGAGTGTATTGATACTATCTACGTATGTGGCAAGTTATCTTTGGTCTCTAAAAGGTACTGCATTTTCAACTTGTATTAGTGGCTGATTTGATGGTAATTAAGTACCTCGCTTAAGTGCTTGAGTGTCCGGAAGTACACCTCATGAATGCTCAAATCAAGCGAGGCACCTAAATCAAGTGAGTAATCATTTTAAATCAGATGCTATAGTAGTGGCCTGATAGTATTTACTCCCACAAGACATCTTCTAGGATCAAATAACTGTCGGTATCGCTTAAGTCCGACTCTGTCGGCGGTTAGACAACTAGGCATCTCTGTACTATTCCGTTCTTAGAAGCTAAAGCCCTGGTCGTAAGCGGCTGAAAGTTTGGAACGTCAACCTTTGCTGTTTGTTTCAACGTTACTGTAAAGCATGAAAAAAAGGACGCCAACGTAGTGACTGATTAGAAATCAATCGTAGTATTTAGTGATGGCTGGCGATGGCAGCTTCAACTTTCAAATGCGCTGTGATGTTGGATGATTGGTATTGAGTCAGAGTTTCTAGAATGGGTATACAATACCCTGGATCGTTTGAGGATGTGGTTTATGGATTATTCCGAGGGACGAGCGGTGAATGATGAGAAATCTGTGGGATGAATGGCTGTACAGCTTAGATATTCGTGAGATGAGAAGATATAAAGATTGCGAGTTCCCCCCTCGAGAACAGTCCTAATCTGCAAAACAGTCAAACATTTCTTCATCTGACAACTCTATCGTCCAACACTTAAACCTTACATCAGTTCTTACTGAATATAACAACCAAGATGGCCTCCAACGAGATAGTCAATAAAATTCTTGAGCAGAACAAGCATGTTAACTCTCTCGTATAATGTCTTAAGACATAAAAAGCTAATCCCAGATAGAAATTTGTCTGCTACCCATACACCAATCCCCTATCTCTCTGAGTTGCCATCATTCGGAGTAGATATGCCACACACACCCTCATCCGTAAGCCTACCGTTTTCTTCTCAGAGACGCGTTCACATACTAACAGTAAAAAAGTCACCTGTGCCGACCCCCGTCTTGCAACTGAGAAATTCCTCGACCTCTCGCCAGGTGTACAACCGATTACCATTCGTAATGTTTGCGGTCATGTTACTCCGGCTCTCGATAGTATCTTGGGTTTGGATGGGCTTGTTACTCTCAAGGAAATCCTGATTATTCATCATACAGGTAGGTTGATGTTCCCGTGGCTTAATATGTGCTCGCTGATCAATGACTTTCTTTTAGACTGTGGCGCCCTCGCTTTCACGGATGATAAAATTCGTGATGGATTGAAAAAGAGGGTTCCGGAGTTGAGCAATGAAATTGATTCCATGAATTTTGGTTCAATTACCGAGTAAGTTGTCCACAGCAAGTTATTCTTGTGTTTTGGAATATGCTAACAATTTTTGCAAACAAAAGTGTTGAACAAAGCGTCAAGGATGATCTCGCTGTATTGAAAGCTTCCCCGTTGATCCGAAAGGAGCTTGGGGACCAATCCTTTGGATTCGTGTTTGACCTCAAGACAGGCATCCTCAGTCCTGTAAAGGCTTGAAGCAGAAGCTAATTCGAGAAGGGCGAAGGACCCATTATGGTGGTATAGGAGGGAAAAAGTGATGATGAGGGTTAGCTAGAGCTTAGCCGTTGTATGATAGCTTTAAAATTAAACTCTCTCTTCCGAAAATCTGCAGACTAAGAGTGCTGAGTGAATCGTAAAGTTTCGTTTCTAGAAGTCCGGCCCTTGTAATACTTTATTCACTATGAGATCTTCGGCGATGGTTGCTCCTTTGTCGTCTTTGTCTTTTGGCTGCAATTCTTCGATCAAATTGTCAATAACGGTCTTCTCTTATACATCAAGTGGTTTTTAGATTTCAGGACGACGAGTGTCTTACCTTGCGGCGGCCTGTCTTTCCACCGTTGCCCTTTCTTCTATCTCAGCTATGCGAGTTACTTCAAAGCTAGCTTCTTGAGCCTTTCGAGTGACAAGTTCCAAATTCACAACCACCTTATCATCTTTCTTGTTCCAAATATAATTCGATTCAAATTTATACTTGAAGTGAATATATGCTACTGGCAGTGCATGCAAGAAACGAAGGACCATCTGTATATCAGTAAATTGCACCTCTGGTCTTTCTAGGCCTCTAAGTGCAAAAGAAATGTGGTGGAAACTTTCAATAAGCTCCTTAATATCTTTACAGTCGTCAAGCTTTAGTGCGTAAAATAGCTTTGTGAAGTGAAGGAGAACTTCTTTCTCACTTTCTCTTCTGAGCTTCTCCAAAATCTCATACACGGTCTTTAGTCCCTCAATGTTTCGAACTTGGAAGTCGCTGCACCGTCGTTTAATCAGCAAGCAGCCGATTTTCTGCTTCTTCTTCCACAAGGACGGACGATCATCAAAATCATTTACAGTTTCGGATTCTTTCTCAGCGGGTTGTGCATCCATAGTCTGACTGAGTCCCGACAAGACGAGGCACTCCTCGACTCTACGGAAGAATTCTGGCCAATCCTTCCCAGATTCTAGGATTGGAACTTGGGATTTCCAAAATCGGTCTTGGGCAGGGATGTCCCAATCGTCGTCCGAGGAGTTGTACATTATCGAAATAATAGGTTGGATTTCACTGGATTTTTGATTGGTCTTTCTGGGGAGTGTATGTTGAAGCAAATCTTCGAGGTCTTAACAGAGGTCGAGAACTTTTCATTACTTTCGCAGCCGATGAAAGTATGCGGTGAGAAACTTTTCAACTTTGTTGAAGGGGCTGAAGAGCAAAAATAAAAAAAATTATTGTGATTTTGAGTTCTCTCTAGGAATGGGGAGCTCGGCAGGGCCCTGCCTTTAAGTATAGCTGTTCAGCAAAGTAATCTCGTAAATTTTAAGATTGCGTATCCACTAGGCTCGTGCACAATGCTAAGAGACACTAATCTAATCCCTTCTTGAAACATGATTTGCCTCAAGCACTTTGAAATAATGATTTACTAAACTGTGAAACGGAATGGGAAATGTATCGCTATTTATAGACTATTTCTATATCACTGATTTCTACTATTTATACGTTAATACACTTGTATCCACCTCCGGGCATTGGTTGCTTACTAATTACCCTCTATACTCGTACATTACAAAGTACTTAATTAGTTACCTTCTTTCTTATGCTTATAGTATCCTATACTGTCTACTTATTGTGTTTGTGTATATATATAGCCCGGTGCCGTATAGGGTGTTATTAAATTCTTAGTAACCGGCATATAGCTAAACCTACCGGCGAGCGGCAAGGATCGTGGCATACGGAAACCACTATCCTGGTGGATTATTACACAGTCAAGGAACAATGGCACAGGGGATCAATTGCAATGCTGTTGGACCATCGGGAATGCTGAAGCGCTACGTGCAAAGGCACTATCTTCACATTTTTTGGTTAGCGAGCGGAAGTCAAGCTCAAAGAAAGGCGGCAAAGCGACAACTACGAAGACATCCACACCTGTAACCGGACACTCTACGAATACTCCTCAAGTAGTTCGCCGACTGACTGGGCCAGGACCCTCGTTCATTGCAGCTTTGGCTTTGGTTGTGCTTTAGTTATGTCACCTGGTAAGGGGTAAGATCTCGGCTAATAACAATCGGTGACAACAATAGGAAGCGAAAGCTGTTGAATAGCAGAACAACAATGCTATGTTCTAAATACTCACAATATGTCTAGATAGCAGGACTCTGAACGAGAATATGGTACAATAGGTAAGTAAGCCTCAATTGTTCCCCAATGAGACCAGAAGTCTATATTAAAATTCCGTTTCTTCTCTTCTTTCTTCTTTTTCTTTCTTCCTTGAACTTCGAAAAAAACTCATACTATCAACGTCTTCGTTATTACTCCTTCACACACAAGATACCGTACTTTTCATTCCCAAAATTACTCACAAATCCCTACTTCTACATCACGGATCTCAATCCAACCCATACTTCTTCACAAAAGCCAGTCAATCCTCAGTTCAATCATCAAAATGGGCGCCATTACCTCCAGACTTATCGATGATGTCGTCACCACCTATCTCAACCAAGAAATCAACCGCATTCGCATGATTGATGAAGAAAACGCCACCATCTTCGCCCATTTGAACAACCGACTCCGAGCCACAGAAAACCAACTTGCCTTCGCCGAGGACCTCGTCATCAACACCCACGACGTCCTCGAAGAAGCTCAGGTCACTATCGACCAGCATGGTCGCCAAATTTCCCAGCTGCACTTGCAGTTGGAGGTGAAGGACCGTGAGATTGCGGAGTTGAAGGAGGAGTTGGACTTGTGGCGCTTGGAGGGTGTATGTACAGTACATCTTTCTTCTTTTGAGATTCAAGCTAACTTTTCATCTAGCTGAATGATGACAGCAGCGACGACGATGACAACCATTCCTTTGTAAGTTCTTTTCATTCTTTCTCTGAGATACTTTCAAGTGTTTATATCTTGAAGAAGTCAAAGCTAACCTTTTGCAGGGCGAGTCAGTCATCAAGAGCGAAGTCTTCGAGGACGAGGAAAACCTCTATGCCGAAGAGGACCTTTTGTTTGAGGATGGAAAGCTGGAGGGGGAGGTTGAGGAGGGTGAGGGAGAGGAGTTGGAGGGTGGTGACATGCTTGGGGTCGCACCCGAGCCTCTGTCCGTGAGTACCTTTTGATTTATTTTTGACTTCTTTGAAATGATAAGGTATTGACATATCTTGACTTCAATAGCACCAAGGCACTCCAACGTCCGGACTGGGCTTCGTACCCACTTCAGTAAGTTTTTCCTCTCCCCTCTTCCCTCTTGCCTTCATTAGAAAGTGTCATACTGACTCGATTCTCACAGTCCCACCAAGACACCACCAGAAAGCGAACCAGAGCCGACAGCGACGATGACGACGAAGCATCCGCTGACATGTCACCAATGTCAAAGCGACAGTTTCGAGACTTCCACCGTTCTTCTTCGCCAGATACTAATGCCAACACCATGACTTTCGGAGTGATGTTGGGCGGGGGTGGATTTCCTGGACTTTGAGGACTTGGGGAGTTGGGGATGACAATGTGGATTATGGGGACAACCTTTTGCTTTTGCTTTTGCTTTTTTAGCTTTGGGAGGAATGGGAATGGATGCGATGGAAATGGGATGGAATGGAGTGGATTCATGAGATAGATTGAATGAATCTGAACTTTGATTTTTGAGGATATCATAGCTGTTTTCTCGCAGTGTGAACTTTTGTGAAGGTTTATTCTTGGTGACTAAAATGATTGTGTTGAGGAGTATAGAATATTATGTGTGAAATACCAGCACAGGAGCAAGGTTTGCTGTGATTCGAAAAGAATCAAAATATGCTGAATTTGAAGTGCAGAGGTTGATACAGTAGTGGAATTCAGTTTACGATATGACAAGAGTAATTGAGCAAGAAGTTCCCAGGTCTCGAGAGGATAGAGAACTTCTTTTCTTATGAATTTTTGTAGAAATACATGGTGGCTTGCCTACCTGCCTACAGTATTATTGATAGCACGAGGGGAGATTTGTATGTAATCCAAAAAGAAAACCAAGGTATATAGATTCATGAACTAAAATAATACAAGCGATAATTTCCTTTAACCTCTCTAGTTTAATAAACTTCTTGACTTCCTTGGACTTCAGTGATTGAGTAAGAGTGTGACTATTTTCTCTTGGAACTAATGAGGTCGAAGAGGCGGGGAACCTGGCTTGGAAAGCAGAAAAAGAAATATATTGAAACATGCATGAAAGAATAGATTCATACTTCACCTCCTTCCTTTGGTTTCTGGAACCCATGCTACTTCACCTGTCGAGGTACAAACATCTTGAATGCATTCTTTGAACTACGGAGCCCAGTACATATCCTAGGAAACAGGAAACAGGAAACAGGAAACAGGAAACGTCAAGAACATTCATACATAACAAAGCGTTTTGTATTTCAATTGCTGCTGTAATGAATTCCAGAGAAAATATCCGAACTATTGAGAAGATTGATTCCCATTCAGCCCGTCTATAAAATAAACGTGAGAAGGCGCGCCTTCCAAATTCAACGAAAGAACCTCGTCCTTTTCTTTCCACTTCAACATCACCACGACCACCCACGTCAACTTTTCATCTACCACAAGCCTTCAACAAAGATGACCAAGTCAAGATCTTGTTGATGCATTGCCCTGCTTCAATCACAAGAACAGCTTCTTGATTTTAATTGCGCATAGGCAGCTTCTATCATTCCTCCCACACTCACCCGGTTTTCGCGTCGCGCTTTCCTCCAAGACCGGAAGTCGAGAGTGAAATTCACAACTTGCGCAGAAAATCGATATTGAGAACATAGCTTAGAGGTCGACAAGATGACTTTGGTATTAAGGACATCAAGTATCCGCTCTCCAGAGTATATGTTTGACCCGCTTTACTACGCTCGTGAATCACAGTCAGGATAGTGCTAATCAACACCAGAGAACTTGGAGATGAGACTGTCATTGTCCTTGTGAAGTGTGGAAGTGTACTCAGGGCAGGTAGAACATATTCTTCACAAAAAGCTTTTGATGGACCATTGCACTTTTTTCCACGGCTGGTATAGCACTAGAAAGCAGATCCCTCGGGTTTGGTGCATACAATTAGAAACGGGAATAGCGCTTGCGGGAGTTGAGCACACCACTTTCAGCCTTGTTGAAGATTTCCTCTACGATGGCCACGTCCCTGACCTCACAGTCACATCTGATGAACCATTGGATCTCACCAATGCTGTCGATGTATGCTGTCTAGCTATTGACCTCGGTGTGCACGAGTTAGCAAACCGGATTATGGACCAACTCCAATCCTATCACTTTCACCACGTTGGCACCTCCTTGGGCCATTTCAATTTAAACCAAATCAAAGACATACTGAAAAAGACCTCTGCCAACACCCAGATTTGGAATTACTGCATAGCTTCCATTGTTTGCAGGATCGAGTGGGAATCATATGAGGATGGTTGGGCAGAAGAACTCATGGCACTCTGTTCTCAGTTTCCCGTTGCTGAGAAGTCTATCCATCAGCTTAAGTCAAAATATGAACAAGACACTTCTTCCAATAATGCCGACTATCGCGTACCAGCTAAGAACACTCTATTTTCGCCCTGCTACTTCCATGACCATAAAGACGGGAAGCCATGTCACACAGGGAACACCGAGGAAGCAGATAACCAGGACTCTGACCAGACGACAAAGGTTGAGCAAATTCAAAGCCAGGAACCAACGGAGAAGAGAGAAGAGGTACTTGCTGTTGCAAAGCAAGATACCCAAATCAAGTGAGTTACCCTCAGTTACCCAAAACAAGTCAGTTACTCAAATCAAGTCAGTGACCTAAAGAAACATGCTCGAATACGCGATGACCGTGCTCGGGCCTACAAAAAGATCAGAAATTCTGCATTAGCACATTTGACATGGGCCCAAAACGAAGAGAAACTAGCCAAACAGAGAGTACAAATGGGAGTCTTAGATATCTCTGGAGCAATCGCAAAAATAGGGGAAATTCGAAAAAGAGCACAAGGGCAATACAAGCTGGCAGAAAGTAACTTCAAGAGCGCTGAGAAGGAGGCTGCAATGGCTTGGAATATTGCTATGAAACAAACTATTGCTCAAAGGTCCACTCCCATGAAGACTACCGATCGATCGGAAACTCGTTCAGATGATGTTGTTAACAATGATTCGGACCTATCAGCACGTACTCTCAAAGCACAAGAAGAAATGTATGAAGCAAGGGTACTTCTGCAACGGACTCAGGCCCAATATGAAGAGGCAAAGAAAAAATTCTCCAAGGGAGGAATCAAAAAAGGTGGCGGTATGAGGTCAAAGGCTGATAAGGTCCAAGTAAGTTTCGCCAGAGAACAACTTGAGAATGCGACACTGTTTGTAGAGCACGCAGAAAAGGAACTAAGTGCTGTGATGGATGAGACTAAGAGAGCGGCAGGCATAATTGGTGACATAAAACCGGAAAAGAAGAAGTGGAAACCAAGACAGAATAGGAGCAGTGCCACGAAAAATGCATTCAAGCATGGGGGAGAGACCCGACAAGGAACTAAGCAAAAACAAAAACAAAAGCAAAAGAAAAAGCAAAATGGTAACAAATCCAAGGCCAAGTCGAAACCTCAAAGCCGTGATGGACATGGGAGATTTTCTTGAGTGCCTATGTTGGGAGAAATGGGGCCATTTGTCTGTACGATAGTTGCCAGTGCTGAGCGAGGGGTGCATACAAAATGATGGCGTTGGTCTTTTTGCGTTATCAGTGATCACAAGAATAGGTAGATAATAGAAGAGTGAAAACTATTTGAGCAGTCGAGTTGATTTGGATAACTGATCTGAATAACTGACTTGAATTTAGTAACTCCTTTCTTGGGTAGCTTATCCTGAATATTCCAGCGTAGCATAGAATAAGTTATTCGTTTGGTAAGATGACAAATATATCAAACTTTCCCTACGTACCTAAGTATACATATAACTAATATCCGAAATACCTACAGAAATTTCAATATTATAATACGCCACCAGCGCTATCGTAAATAGCAATGCTAATTGATAATCCTCCCGCTTCCGTAGGATCTCAAACGCAATGCTGGCCGGCTCCGAAAGCGAAAATGCCAAATGCCCGATGCCCGCCCGATGTTTGTTTAAACTTTACTACCTACGTATAAGCCGGCGTCGACAGGCCGGGCTCGATATAGTAAGTTTTTATCTTATGAGGGTGTGGAGGTGTTGTGGTATATATGTGTTGTGTTGTATTATATTTCAGAGATAGTATGGTTGGTTGAGTTAGGATTCGTCGGTGAGGTGTTGGGTTGCGATATGATCTGGGTTTGGTAGTATGTATGTATGTATATGTGGACTGGACTTTATTTATTGTATTGTAGAGGTGGGGTTGGAGTTGGGCATTATGGCTGTGTTTGTTTCGGTTTGTCTTGTTTGGTTTTGTTTCACTGGGTAGAGGGAGATTTGTGAGATGGGTGTTGAGTTTGGGTGAGGTTGAGTGTTGAGTTTTCTATTGAGAGTGTATTGGCGGGGTTATTGTGTGAACGGTTGTGATATAGGGAGGGGGAGCAGGGGAGATCTGAGATGGAGGAGACTCGACCTTGTGAACTGTGTCGGCAGCGATGGAGAAAACTCGACGTATTGTTCTCTGCGTCTACATCATCCTACGTTCGATACCATGATACGGTTATAGAGTGATTAGAGACGACGCATAGTACGATATGGTACTGGTGTAACCTAAGATCCTTTTTCTTCTCTCGCAGCACGTAGCATCAGACTTTGGTGATCGTCGCTTTGGAGCTCGCCAAAAAGATCTACACTAGAATCTTTTGACTGGGATATATGAACCATGGCACAGCACAGATCATATTGAATGCTCTAGTATAATAAGCACTACACTGACATTATGGACGATATTATCCAGCACCCAGTTCCATGGCCTTGCAAATTGCTGCTGGTTTAGCACCGAAATCTCGAGTACATTTGTAATTATTATACATCGTTGTACAGTACAGTACCTCACAGTAGAAAGCGGCCGACGGAGAAATTTGATCCCTGATAAATATTATTTTCTTGCTCACCACTATAGTAGTAATTTAGTCTTGGCATACTAGTTTGGGGCAATTAAATCATTGCTGGTAGGGGGATTGAAACAGAGTTGGTTCATCTGAGCATTCGTCTGACTGGGGAAAGAAGCATCACCCCACACACTAGTAGTCCAAGTCAAGCGTGTCAAGCATTTTCACGATGCTAAATCAAGCCAAGAAGAGAGATGGGTTGGAGTCTTGAAATCCACAGTATGGAAGTTGATTCGAGCGATTGGACAATCGAGAATACATCAGGAGAGCTTGGATCGAGAAACATCGACTGTTCGGATCTCGGCCCAACATATACGACTCTATACGGAGGTTACAATTTCGCAAAGGAGAGCCCCCTGTTCCAGGACGACCTGGAGTTGCGCCTCTCCCACGACATTCCGAAGTCAGTTCACGCCAGTTCAGAAATCAGGAGTCTCCCCATTGCTGACAATGACTTGAAGCGAAACATACAAATTCGGCGATTCGCTCGTGGACCAAGTCTACTTGAAACAAGCGAGGCGTTGAGTATTCCTTCACCGAGCTGCACCTCAACCCGAGCCTCTTCCTGCATTATTATTTCGGCGATGCACTGCTAACTGCTCAACGTGACCCCCTCCTCTGTGGGATGCCTCAATATAAGCATATTGCAGAAAACAATGCTCAATGGCGTCAGCCCCGTTTGTTCACTCTCAATCCTTGGGAGCTCGTCAGCGTCGTTTCATACATATTTCCCCGGCGCTTAAGCGAGGAGGAAATGACAGGACCCAATAATCTACTTGCATCGCCAAGATTCGTTTCCAAACACCACGACATGGGACGAACCTTCGCTTCCGCGAGAAACATCCAGAAATATATTAATGCCAAGTCATTATGGAGATCTCATCAGATCTTGATCATCTATCTGCTGTGTTTCCGCGGCTAAGGCCCACGTTCATCTGAACTCCTTCCCTCTGCATGCCGCCTGCGTTCCGACAAGCATCCACCTTGGGGGGCTCTTTTTGAGCCCCCTCAAGCCAAGCATTTCTATACAAATAGGGCTGTTAACTCCCCTCAAAGTATATTCTCTCATCGTCAACGATTTCGTTCTCATCCTCTCCTTTCAACGCTCTTTACAGCACACAGTCCTTGTGACTTTTACATTCTTTCTTCACTTTCAAATCGCATCTTCATTGATTGAAGCAGGAAAACACCTTTGAAAAATTTACTCCTCCTCCACACGAAACGTTACAAGAACAAGTTCCAAATCAGATCATTCGACATGTCTTTCTCAAAAGTTGCTCGTTATGCTAGCGCCATTGCTTTTGCTTCCCAGGTTGCTGCTCATGGCACCGTTACTGGAATAGTTGCAGATGGTGTTTAGTAGGTTTAACTTAGTCCAGATACTTGTGCACAGCCGTACTGACTACTTTTTTCACAGCTATGAGGGTTACCACGCCGACTTCCAATACATGGCCAACCCTCCAGTCACTGTTGGATGGCTGATTCCTGAGGATCTGAGCAACGGGTTCATTGCCCCAGATGCTTATGCGACTGGTGATATCATCTGCCATTTGAACGCTACCAATGCCCAGACCTCGGCTCCTGTTGCTGCTGGTGGAACTGTCAACCTTCAATGGACTGCTTGGCCATCATCCCACCACGGCCCAGTTATTGGTAAGAGTTTCCTGATTCGATATTTGCCTTATAGTTACTGACTGTACTAGATTACCTTGCCAACTGCAATGGTGATTGTGCCACTGTTGACAAGACCACTCTTGAGTGGTTCAAGATTGATGGTGTTGGTCTCATCGATGACACCACTGTCCCTGGAACATGGGCCTCTGATCAATTGATTGCCAACAACAACTCATGGACTGTCAACATTCCATCCACGATCGCCTCAGGAAACTACGTCCTTCGCCATGAGATCATTGCATTACATTCAGCAGGAACAGTCGATGGTGCTCAGAACTACCCTCAATGTGTCAACCTTCAGATCACTGGAAGCGGAACTGATACTCCAACTGGAACTCTGGGAGAGGCTCTCTACACCGAGACTGATCCTGGAATCGAGATCAACATTTACACTTCCATCGCTACCTACACTGTTCCAGGTCCAACTCAGTACTCTGGTGCCACTGTTAGCGCCACCCAGAGCGGTGGTGACACTGCCACTTCAATCGCCCCTGTTGGAACAACCACCCCAGCTGCCTCTGAGGCCACAACTTCCGCTTCTGCAGAGGCAGTCACAACTTCCGCATCATCTAGCCAAGCTGTCGCCACATCAGCTGCTAAATCCAGCTCTGTCCCCAGTTCATCTGCTGCAGCCGTCACCGCTAGCCCAATCTACACCAACGGCACCATCTCTGCCGCTAGCCCACAGGGAACTGGTTCTTCCCGCTCTGTATCCTGCAAGAAGAAGTCCAAGACTTCATCTGCTGCCGTCCTCCCAACCTCCGCCATCAACGTCGCTGCTAAGGCTTCTTCTACCGCCACTGTCTCGTCTGAGGCCACCGCTACCACCTCTGTTGCTGTCGCAACTGCCACTGAAGGTTCATCTGGAAGCTCTTCCGGTGGATCTTCCGGCGGATCTTCTAGTGGATCTACAACCACTAGTGCTGCTTCTTCCTCCAGCTCCTCCACCTCAACATCTGATGCCGTTTCAATGCCATCCGGTACAACCCTCGGTAACCTTCTTGAATGGATCTCTTCTTTCTACACTACCCACAAGGATACCACATACACTGGATCCACCACTGTCACCCGTCGTCATGCTCGTGATGTTGTGGCTCGTGGCATTGATGAGGAGATCTCTAGCTACAGACGCTACTAAAATACAGGATCTTTCTCTACTTAACATTTACTTAAGAGTTTGATCGGATAGATTTTTTTTCTGTTTTCTGTAGGGGGAAAAAGGCGGAGGCGGAGCGAGCGGGTTTGCTTTTGTTGGGGACAGGGTCTCTCTGTTTTGGTTTTGGTTTTTGGTTTTGGTTTGAGATGAGTTTAGACGGTGGTGATAAAAACTCTCTCTCTCTTCGTTTCCTGTATATATTCTATAGGCTCTTTCTTGCTCAGCTGCCTCCTGTATTTAAGCTGTATGCATATGCACAAACATTTTCTCTTGTCTTGTATCATAGGGTTTTGTTTTTGTTGTACTGTACTGTACTGTGCTGTATATATACATAGTTTGCTAGATCAAATTCTATTTGATGGGTTGGATTTACCCTGAGTTTGGATTTTTGCGTATTCGGTTTTTTTCTTTTGAGTGAAACGCTCCACTTCTTGGACGGATCTTGAGAGGTGGAGATATAAGATAAACTGACTGAAAGATTTCGTGTTAGATCGATAAAATCAGGTTCCATTAATCTTTGTGTACGACCTATATATTTAGATGCGTTATGTTTCGAGCCACTAACTACTCTAACTATAATAATATAATACCTAGCCTATGTAAATCCTTTGTAAATAGGCTTAATCCTAATTAAAAGTATAAAGGCTTATTAAATAAAGACTAAAGACTTAGTATTATATAAACTCTTTTAGATAAAGAGAAAATAAGTATTTTAGTAAAAAGATTCAATTACTATTAAAATATAATTTAAAATATACTTAAGTATTTTTAAGAAACTAATAATTTATAGAATAAACCTTAGCCTAGATAGCTACTTAGGTTAAATTAAAGAGAAAGAAGATTTCTATTTAGACTAGTTTAAAAAGAACTAGCTCTTCCTTAGGCTAATCTTATAAAATAATATAAAACTTAACTAGAGAAAAAGGTATTAAAAACTATACTTTAATATATTTTATACTCTATAAAGCTAAAATATTAGAAATCTTTAAAAAGAATATTTTTAAATAAAAGAGTTATATTATAAAGAACTTAATATTATTAAAAATAGTAAAGAAGAGAAGTAAAATTAACTTAAGTATATATATTAAAATAAAGTTATTTTTAAAGCTAATACTCTACTATAAAGCTTTTACTTTAATAAATATTCTATTACTTTAGATACCTTAAATCTAACTAGCTAGGTATAGTAATTTTTTAATAAGTAATATAAAAAACAAATAGTTAATATTATAAATTATAAGTAGCTAGATATTACTATAATAGTATAAAGAGTAATATAGTTAAATAAAAAGTTAGAACTAGTTATTATAACTAGAGATTTAAACTTTAAGAGTAATAGATATATAACTTAAAATTATCTATAAGCTTTTAAAAAAGTTCTTCTTTTTATATATTAACTAAGTTGATTTTATTAATAAAATAATATAAAAATATATATATTAAGAAAGGTATAAAAGTAGTTTAAAAAGTATAAGATCTAGGTTATTAATTAGCTTATATATAACTTAAATATAAACTTAATTAAGTATATTTAATAGGCTATAAAGTCTATTCTTTATAGATAATATCTAAAACTCTATTTACTTAAAAATAATATAGTAGATATAAATATTTTAAAGGGTTGAATTAGAGAGGTATAGGAGGTAGTACTATAAGAGCTTATTAATATACTTATTTACTCTATACTAAATTAAGTGTATACTTTAAAAAAGGTAAAGGGCTAGTATACTAAGTATTAAAGCTCTATTTTAGGGCTTTTAAATAAATCTATTCTTATATTTTTATCTATTTTATTTAATTTTTAGATAGGTTGGGAAGATTAGGTAGATAAATCGAATAATAGTAGGGTAGTCTATAATATAGAGCGTGCACAAAGATTAATGGAACCTGATTTTACTATAGTTCATATCCTATAGATCATAGCTTTGGTATGTATTTCAAGGAGTATTCTCGCTTTCTCGTGTGGAGTGCCAGTGAAAAGGGGCTGGCTCGCTTAACTGGATGAACAATTCTAATACTGCGTGCACTGAAAATACGCATACTCAGACTTACATCACGCTAGCCAGGGCTGTCACAACCAAGGTCTATTATGATAAGGTGACGATAGCATCATTCCGCTTCTCCAGGTGGCAAACGCCTCCTGTCGCGGCTACCGTACGGTAACTATAACTCCTAAGCTCTGTATCTTTCTATCCTCAGCAGGAAGGACTTCAGTGTTTAAGTGAGATCTATGCCACTTTTTTGGTCATCACAAAGTATGGTTCCCTTACTCGTGACGACTACCCTCGTCAATCTATGGAGTAGTATGCTATTCTATCGAGCATTCTTTCATTCTCTTCGACACTTCCCAGGACCGTTTGCTGCAAGGTTGAGTAAGCTTTGGTCTTTAACCAAAGTAGTTCGATGGAAAGTTCGATATTATCAAGAGGTTGATGATTTTCACGATTAGTGTGGCGATTACGTGAGAATAGGTAACGCTACAATTTGTGCCCAGGTAGAAATTAACTAAGAATCAAGAAGATGGTCCTCTGGAGCTCATGGTCTTGAACACCAATGCGCTGGATCTGGTACTAGGTACGGGAAGTATGAAGGGTCCCCCTTCTATGGAGTCATGATAAATATCTCTATATACTAACCAAGATGATTGCTTCCACAAAAAGAGACGTAAGGCTTGGGATATGGCTTTTAAGCTGGGTAAGCGTGAGAGGGTCCATGATGCATTACTACCATCTAAGATATGGATTTAAGCTCTTCAATGTTACGGACTAGATGTTGAAGAAGAATTCACCGATGCTCTCCTTGATACAGTTATCGTAAATGACTTAGGTATAAATTACAGCTATGATGTAATGTCCGCTCTAGTATTTGGTACCTTAACTAATCTCATCCAAGGAAAATCTAACGAGACAGCCATGATTATTCTAAAGAACCTTAGGTACTGAAGGAATTATTGCTTTGGGTCTACTCCTGCACGTACTGTAGATGGTGACTATTATAGATGCCCATGTTGTGTTTTGTAGGATAGATGAAGGTGTTTAAATCGTGGTCTGCGGAACGGGTTGAGGTGAGGAGATAGATATGTATTTTTGAACCTTCATTCTTAAGGAGTCTGAATGATGTTGATTGCTGGTTTATATAGAAGAGAAACACGAGACCGGATATCATAGGTCATCATTTGCTTGGACATGTGGTGAATGATGTAGAAGGTCGAGCATTGCTCGGCGTTGAATCTCGGGTTATTATTGATGCTGGACACTAAAGTACTCGCTCATTACCTAACTATACAATAAAGAATCGGGCGAAGAAGTAGGATTTACACTTGCGCTAAACCTCAATCGTTACTTGATGGTGTAATTAATGAAGTTCTTCGCATCTTTCCACTAATTTTATTCCCTTCTCTTGAGGTTTCTGGACGACGTTGTTATTCCTGAGGATACTGTTGTGTAATCTGGGACTTTTCAGTTACATAACGATATGGTGTTTTATATGGTATCTTTCTACCTTTACTTTTTCCTCCCTTTTTGTTTTCTCTTTGGCTCTGAGAATATTTGAATTGTACTTGAATTTTATTTAGCGAAAAATAAATGATCTCGATCGAATCTTCCACTTCCTTCCCATACGCCGGAAATTTTGTTCAACAGGATAACAGGATGATTTGTCAATCATACGGCATTTTTTATCCCTTTATCAATGGCTATGTTGAAAATTTGGGAACTCTGGAAATTCCCTTATGTCAATTCTGTTTCTCCTATGTTCTTTCGTCGCTAACCCTTTTTTGTAACCTAAGTCCCGAGCCGGTCGGTCTACACAAATATCCGGGAAAAGGCGTCGCAATGATGGAACTTCGTTCTGTGATTGCTGAGAAGGTTTCGAGATACGATATCAGATTCCCTAAGGGTATTGATTTTAATCTAAAGGTCTATTCTTCTAACGTCAAGGATTATTTCGTAGTTGATGTTCCGAGGGTTGAGGTTGTGGTTTTAAGCAGAGGGGGCTTAGAGTAATTAGATAGTATGTAGTTATTTGTGTTTGTATTTATAAGATTTATAAAGTATATCTGGTCTTAAGGTGAGGAGTATTTATTCTTAGGTAGATACGTCGAGTTGATATTTTAGATCTAGGAAATGTTTACTAGTAATAAAGCTCTGCTGGTAGTAGTATCTAAGTGAGTACCTTCTGATAATTTGAGGTAGTTCTCACTCTCTCTGCTGTAGTGACATCTGTACTGCACCTAGAACTAGAACTAGACAGCTATAAATCTTGAAATAGATAGTTATTTCCATAACATAATGTATAAGTCATCAGAAATTGAAGATATACTTGATCTATTCCCTTCAGCGCATGTCCTCGGAAACTCCTCCAGTACCTTACAGGTCTCCGCGGGGTAACAAACAGCACATACCACCAGTACCTATCAATCAAATTGCCTCACTATAATTGGCCCGATAACGAAAAGACCCCTGTGAAAAAAGATTGATTTCGGCCCCCCTCCGTAGCGTTATCGGATCAAAAAGCATGTGGGATGTCGCCATCGTTTTTTTCCATTATCAACTTCTTTTCCAGAAATGAAAAAGAAAGAATATTTTCATTCCCCGATTTCAATCACCGAGATTCTTCTATTTCTTTGCGAATTGGTCTTTTCTACTTAACCTGTTGGACTTAGATGGGACGGACGTATTCATTGGTTGAGTAGAAGCATTGTGTTCTCGTCGCATTCTGGAATTATTATATCGGTGAACGCAACGCAATAATGGCTCCAATTACCTCCCTCCTAACAGCCATCGACTCAACATCACATATCCACCTCATCATAGGCTCCAACCCCCTCGCCGCATCCCGATGCGCAAAATCCCTCGAAGTGGGCGCAAAGCCAGTCCTCATAGCTCCAGAAACAGCAGAGATTCATTATGCGCTTCAGAAGAGGATAGATGGCGGGGAGGTTGAGTGGTTGAAGAAGGCTTTTGAGGATGAGGATGTGTGTTGCGGTTGGGTAGAGAGGAGATTGATGGGGTTGTGGATGCTGTTTTTTTTGTTACGGTGGGTTCGAGGGATGCTTTGAGTGAGTTGGTATTTCTTTCTTTCTTCTTCTGTCCACTCAGGCGCAATTCGCTGATTCGGGACAGGCGCGCATATCTCTCAACTCTGTAGACGAAATCGGATACCTGTCAACGTAGCAGATTCTCCCAATCTCTGCACCTTTTCCCTCCTCTCCACGCATACCGATGGTCCTCTCCAAATTGGCGTTACACAACTAATGGTCGAGGCTGTAAACTCTCGTCTCGCATCCGGCGAGAAATCGCCTCTTCGCTCCCACCACAACTTGGTGCTACATGTGCGCGTTTGGGTACGATTCGGAGGCGGATACAAGAAGAAGATCATTTGTCACACTTGGCTTTGGCTGGGGATCTGGATGAGGAGGAATCGGCGGACCAAGCTGCTTCTTTCAACAAACTAGTTACAGAAGCGGATCTGGATGCGGCAAAGAGTAGACGCATGCGCTGGCTCTCTCAGATTTGCGAGTACTGGCCTCTTCGCCGTCTTGCCAACATAACCGATGCAGACGTTGACTCGGTCTTGAAAGCCTACGCCACAAATCCTTCCACATCTGTTCCACTTGAAACTACACATCTTGATGCTAGGGCAGAGAAGAAGGGGCGCATCATCTTAGCAGGCAGTGGACCAGGACATCCAGATCTTCTAACTAGAGCAACACACAAAGCGATCCTAGCAGCCGACGTAATTCTCGCCGACAAACTTGTTCCCTCTGGTGTCCTCGACCTAATTCCCCGCCGCACACCAGTACACATCGCACGTAAATTTCCGGGTAACGCCGAGCTAGCCCAACAAGAATTACTCTCCCTTGGCCTGGCTGGCCTCAAGGCTGGCAAAACAGTCCTTAGATTAAAACAAGGTGATCCATACATCTACGGCCGTGGAGGAGAGGAGTTTGAGTATTTCAGAGAGCAGGGGTTTGGGGACGTGGTCAGTGTGTTTTACCAGGCATAACGAGTGCGTTAAGTGCATCATTATTTGCAGATATTCCAGCTACGCAAAGGGGAGTTAGTGATCAGGTTTTAATATGTACGGGAACGGGAAGGAAAGGAAAACCCACCGTTCCACCTGAATTTGTTGATACAAGAACCGTTGTGTTTTTGATGGCTCTACATCGAATATCGGGCCTGGTTAATGATTTGACTACGAAGGAGTTGGAGAATACTGCTTCTGCCGACGCTTCTTCTACTGAGGAAAACACAGATGAGAAAGTGATTCGTGGTGAGAGGAAATTATGGCCTGTTACTACACCCTGTGCAGTCATCGAGCGAGCTAGCTGTCCTGATCAACGTGTTATTCGCACCACGCTTGAATTTGTTGCTATGGCCATCGAGGAAGAAGGCAGTCGTCCTCCGGGGTTGCTGGTTCTTGGTAATGCGTGTGAGGCTTTGTGCAAGGGAGAAAAAGGAAGGAAATGGATTGTGGAGGAGGGCTTCAAGGGATTGCAGGATTTTGGAAGTACAGGTATCGAAGAACTGGTGCTTAGCGGTGGAGAAGATATGAAAATTCCACCAGGAGAACTGGTGAGGGGTGATAGTTACGCGAAGGATGTGAAGACTTAGCATGTGGTTCGACATGAGCTCTTGGAATAAGGTTGATTTTTTTGCATAGCGTGGGGTATACCAAAATCCAGAAAATAAGATCTTTAATCTCTCAATTCCTCAGCACCTCAATGCTCTCCTAAGCATGCTCTCTATGCATGTCTTCATGCCCTTTCGTCAATCATCTATCGTGAATTTCATAGCCTTCCTCAAATGCTCCATTTCAATCCTCCACCGGGTATCTCGCTCGAATTCCGTACCAATCTCTGACAGGCCTCCTCTTTATCTTAATGCCTCAATGTTCCATCGCCTCCACAAGCCTAATCCCAGCCTCCCAAGGTCGCCATCTCCCTCAAAGTCGTCTGAAGCATTACTCCTGTACAGCATTCAATCCTTAGTGGCAGCAACACTCATCCTCAACTGCCTCTGCCTCTGTTGACTCTGTAAGCCCAACCTCTCAACAGCATACCCCAACCGTTCCGTTCCTTCTTCCCCCTCAACATCTTCAACCTCAGCATCTTCTCCTCATTGCCCACAGCATCACCACCAACTCCACCCGCCTTCCCACTCTTAATCTCGAAACTCCTCTTCTTCCTCAATCCATCCCCACCTCCACTTCCACCACCACCACCTCCTCCTCCTCTAGCTTGCGATAGCCTTCCTTCCTGTAATGAACTCTTCGCTTCAAGTGCCTCGCATCATCTTCTCGTCAGTTTCTGAACGTGTGCTTCGGAGCGCGTGAGTAGTGTGTTTATTGCCGGTGTTAGCTCGGCTGCTAGGCTTTGTTGGGCTGATTGGAGGGTTGATTGAGGGAGGAGTTCGAAATGCTGTGTTTTTTTATCATTTGTTATCAGCTAGCTATTTATTATATTTTCACCATTTGTACAGGTAGGTAAGGGTTTAATTTTTGTTTGTTTGCGCGCAAGTGAGTGATTGATTGATTGATGATTGGAGATTTTAAGTTGCCGAGGGGTTAGGGAATGAACATACGCGTGTTGATGAGAGAACCTTCTTCATGCGTGGGAAATCGGAGATGCCGCTGTCGAGGATTGTTATGGAGGAGTCGAGCAGGTTGAGGGAGGATCGCAGGGCTGTTACGGAGGCGGTGAGAGAGGAGGTTGTTGATGTTGATGCCATTATCGTTCTCTCGGCCTTGAGGATTTGAGGGGTGTGTTTGTTTTTTTGGTGGAGTGGAGGAGCACTGCACTGTTGGGTGGAATTCTGTTTTGCTTCGGTGCTGTGTCTTTGTTGATTTTGGATAAGGTGAGGGGACGCGAGGATGACGCGGGTTTGGATGGGTCAGGTGATGGTTGGATTAGTCAGCACTGTGAGATTTCTACCAGTTTCTTGTGACTAGGACTTTTGCCAAAAAATGGTTCAAAAAAGGTTCGAGCCGCTGATGTTGAACTCGAACCGGGTCAGTTTTGCGATATGCAACAAAATATTTTGCTATTCCTCACATCCCTGCTTGTGGCGTCGGGTTTCTTGCGATCGCTGTCACGTGGTACACTTTCGACATTTACCTACCTCCCCAAAACAATTCACTTCTGATAAGGTTTGGACTTATTGAAAATAAATACTAAAAAGAGTCTAAATTTCAATATAAGCCATCTATCCTGCTTGATTCATCTTGGATTATCCCCTCGGGAAGACTAGCATGGTCATTCTTTCCCCCTTTTTTCTTAAACGGATATCTCGCTAATAATATGACTTACCTTACCTTTGTTCTACCAAGTATCTACCTATAGATTAACCCAGACACCGAAACAATTTAACAATTTTTCCCCTGACTGTAAATATGTTCGAATTTGAATCGAGCACTCCCTTTAAGTAACAAGCATTTCACGTTATAATGCTGGGACTTCCTATAACATTTTCCTTTACTTGTAGATAAAAGGAAAAGTGTGTTCTATGATAGTCGTATATTTCTCAGACTTCACTTAATTTTGAGAATTTAATGTTTAGGACTAGTGGTCTTTTCGACATCATAACTGTCAACTTTTTCCTACCCTACCTTACTCAATTCAAGTTCAACACAACTCATCAAAACACCACAAATATTCAAGCCTCGACTTCTGTGATACAACTATGGCGGGAACATCTCTTGATCACAATGCTCGCTTCGAACTCTTCCCGAAACTTCCCACTGAATTGTAAGCTGACCGCGCAGCGCGTCGCAGTTCGCGCTCTTGCTAATGAATCACAGACGGTTAAAGATTTGGAAGTACTCTAAGTATAACAACCGCCGGGAGGTAATCGTTAAGGTGCGAGTCATCTTCGACGGAAAGAGACTTCCCATGAATTTCCCAGGCGTTAAGTACAGCGCATCAACTCCAACGCCGCAACCCTCCACGCCTGTCACGAGTCTCGCGAAGTGGGATTAGAATCATACAAGCCGGCTGTACTCGAGGTCAACGAAGATAAAGAGGAGCGAAAAATATGCGTCAATTTCGAAACGGACATGCTTTACTTGCAGATCTGGCCCGATAATTTAATTCCATTGCGCTACTCGCTTCAATCGATTCTCTCGGCCCCATTCACAACCACATACATTTCCTATTTGCTCTCGCGATGCAAACTTCGAGACCAATTTGCCGATTGTTACCCAGATATGGGGGTAGAGCAGCATGCTACGGGGCTGCATTTGAGGATAGCTTCTGTCACGACTGTATCCTGGAATGCTGCTAGAGATGATAGACGGGGCATCGTGATCGCCATGATATCAAAGCTAAATGATATCAACATGAGACCTACGGCGCATTCTCTAGCAAGAATTGGATATATTCTGAATTATGAACTTGTTGCTTGGAACGGTCCTGTACGCGCATGGGATGTGGCATGGCGTGTTTTACACCACTGTCTTACGAGGGGAGACTGGAAAACAAAGACACCCAATCAGATTCCCTGGGTTCAACTGATCATGTGAAGAGTACGCCTGTGAACATTGGCCGAGGATCAACACGGAGTGGACGTGTTAATGAAAGCTATTCCTAAATGTTGATTTACTTAAGCCTGGTGACTTACCAATGCTGTTCAATACATGAGAGTGAGAATGTCCCGAAAGTCAATCTATTCACCGCAGCCAAGCGAGCTGGGATGCATGCATGTTTGCTTCTTCCCCTTCCCGCTCGCTACCCCCCCACCATCGCGAACTGAATGAACACAACTTCAACCTCCGTTCCTTAACAACCACAATCCTTGTATAGCACCGCAAATTTTCATAGCCATCTAACTACGTTACCATGCCCAAGACGAGGAGTCAACTTCGCGAGGAAGCTCTCAAGAAGTCACCCAAATCCAAATCCTGCCAGCCCCGTGAACCAGAACAGATCCTTGAAGCTGAGGATGACGATGAGGAAACCGAGGCCCAAAACAATGAATCCAGGAGCAGACGGATGGAAGAACTAACTTCGCAGATTGCTGATATAGACAAGGAAATGTTGTCGCTTAGTCCACTACAGGTGCAGCGTTCGACACTTTCAGCTCTCGCACATACAAAGCAGGACATCGAATCCTTAAGAACGGAGGCTGGCAAGGTGAGAATGCCATCATTCATTTCTCAACTGATTCGCACTATATTATACGTAAACTGACCAGAACAGAAATTCATGGCATTGCAACAAGCTGCAGAAACAATTCGTTATCGGGCCGGCAAACTGAAGACAGACCTCAATGAAATGTCATCGATATTTTCAAAAGCGGACGAGGAGTATAGTTGTTGCTGGGGTGATTATTGTGAGAATATTCTTGCCGATGAACGTGAACGTGCAGCCAATCGTCGAAGTGTGATTAAATTCACTAGACAAGTAAGTTTTACGCAGCATTTTACCCTATTCCTATGTGTGGATGCTAATCAATCAAAAGCGACTATGGGTGGAAAAGTGCCAGCTCGTAGATGGAGATGAGATCCACCCATCAGGAACACAGCCTGAGCATAATCATGAACATTGTATGATCACTCCCACTGCACAAAATGTCGATCCTCCCACCATATCACATCCTTGGATCAACAAGTAAGTGTATCTCTCGTCCCATTCTGTTTAAGTACTTCGTGGCAGACAGAAAAACACCACACCAAGATTATATCTACTCTTGTGTACCTACTTTACATGCTAACTTTCTGAGAGCAGGTTTAGAGTCGAACTCCACGTAGCATTTCGACAATTCGACAGCTCTCTCAAAGAGATCAGAACTCTTGCAAAGAAAGACAAGAAGGAAAATAACCGAAAAACCATCATTAGTCTCTATCAACGCAACAAGCCCGCAACAAAAGCAATCCTAGATGATATGGAACGCTTGAAACTCGAGTTGAGGCGTCGACGAAAATCTTTTCGTGCCATCGAAAAGGAAAATAGTACGCTAAAAGAGGAAATTCGCGGCTTGGAAGTACAGTTGCAGGCTCAGAAAGAAGAAAAAACATCATTCACCACCTGGGATGACGTCAATGCTCTCAAGGAGCACATCAGCTCCCTTGAAGATAAAATCAAGTCTCAAAAGGAAAGAAAAAGCCAATCTCGCAAAACGATCAAAAGACTACGCCGTAAGGTCGAAGAACTGGAAAAGGCAGTCGAGGACCTAAGAACCGAGAACGCGAATCTCGCCGAACACACTACGAAGGAAAGATCAAAGGTACCGCAAATGGCAACGAATGAGGAATTGTCTCAACTTCGTACATACAGAGAAACCGCCGAGAGGGAGATGCAGATCTTGAGTACTGCAAAAACGAAGATGTCCGAGGAATTTATAACAACCTCGAAGAAACGTAAGTCCATGATCCATTAATGATGCGCTGTTAGCTTGTTACGGCAGATTATTCTAACAGACTTTATATGTAGTTCGACTATCAAACGAGCAAGTTCGAGAATTGACTGTTTTGAAGCAGTCTTTGGAAGAGAAGATCGCGTATCTACAGCGCGAGATTTCGTCTATTACGAAGTGGGTTGAATCTTATGTTTGATGAACATGTATGGAACTGCTAAGGTGGATCGTAGAATTTCAATGGAACCTGAGTCGGAGCTGGAGAATGAGGATGAGGATGAGGAAGAGGGAATAGAAGAGGAAAACGATGAAAGCGAAGACGATGATATTGATGTTGATGATGAAGATGAAGAAGAACTCGAAGAATCTGATGATGTTAATGATGCTGATTACTTTGCGTGATTTCCTTCTTTCAAGCAATGATTTTATGATTGACGGGTTTAAGAATTATAACCAGGATTTCATGATAAAGGGAGGTTTGTGGTGTAATATTCAAGCTTTCAATAGTCTAGTCGGCGTTTCAATATTACCTAGAGATCTTGATAAGGTCTTTAGCTTGGAGTTGTTGTGGTTGATCCTTTATTATGAGCAAGGTGGAACCAGACTTTTTTTTTATATAGCGAACTGGGGTTTGGAGCAGGGGATTAATGACCAGTGTGAGATATCCAAATTATAGTTTTTACTTTTAGGTTGTCCTGTGTTTGACTTGCTGGGGTTGGAGGACGGATAGTAAGGTAATGAGTGTGCTTTACTATCTATGGTCAAGGTTCGCAAAGAGAGTGAAAGAGCACATAGAATTACATCTTTATTGGTTGAGAATGGAAAGATAAAGACAACTTAGTGATCGAGACTACTACGACGATACCTGCTATATTGGCTTCTCTTCTTACAAAGTAGCAGAATCCTGTCGATCATTTGCAGTAATGAGTCTCTCCTTCCCGATTAAGCAAGCCATATGCCCTTCAAGCGGTCGGACATTAGGTACATTCTTCAATGAGCCGCCTATACCAACATCTCTTCTTGGAAGCATTTATGTCACAGTTAAAATCTCTAAATACATCGCGCAGAGATATATGACTGTAGGTTTAGGTATTTCCAAAGAAGCTATTTGCTTTTCGAATGAATATCTTAATCTCATACGTCACTGCTATTGATTCCGTACTTACTACACAAACAATCTAGGTCTTCTATTCTCATAATTCTACAATTCCATCAGTTGGTCGGAATTACAGCGTCTAACTAATCCCGAATATATGGGTCGATAGTGCAGCGGCACAATCTATGGCGAGTACTTTACGCCTGTATTCCCCTCATTTTCATATCCCATCTTAACTTCGCGCTCTCTTTCCGTATAGGTGTTATACTTTGAGCAATGGAATACTGCTCAAGACAAGATGAAAGCCTGTTGGGTCACGTGGGAACTAGTTGGCACTACCATTTCTGGCTCTTGCCATTCAGCTTCTTCTTCGTCTCTTTCTTCTCTAGAGACGACGCAACAACATCGGATATAGCAATTGGAGTATATTTCAGCTGCTATCTCGGCTTTCGTGCTCCTACAAAGCCCATGGGATTCGCTCAATTGGGAAAAGCGATAAGATTGAATTGATCGAGTTGCCAGTTCCCACAATTCAAAATCTTGATGAGATCATAGTTCGCGTAAAAGCTATCAGTCTCAATCCTGTCGATGGAATAAGGTCATTCATTCGGGCTTTTTCGACTTTTGGAGACTATAAAGTAGGTAAGTATTCATGCATTATTATATGTCCATGTACCAAAGTTTCGGAAGCCAGTCAATAATAATCACCAGATTACCCGTCATCATTGGCCACGACTACGCTGGCGTTATTTCTTCCGTTGTTGGGTCAGCAGTTACCAACTTTTCTCCCGGAGAATATGTGTTCGGGATGGATTTTAGTAGAGGCACAGTGGCAGAGTATGTGCTTTTGTCGTCGAGGGCGAAGTATTGTATCGCCAGGATACCTCCGTCATTATCGTTTGTAGAAGCAGCCTCTTTACCAGCTGTTGGGTTAACAATGCTCTAATCGATTGGTCGTGCAGACACCACAATACCGGGTGGACTGAAAGGAAAGACAGTTATCATGCCGGCCGGCTTGAGTGGCACAGGCTCGATAGCATTGCAGATACTCCGTACTGAAAAAGGTTTATGGCGCAGGCAGGATCATCACAACCGTTTCAACAAACAAGGTTAAGCTTGTTCCACAATGGCTTGGCGACGACACCGTAGATCAGATCATTGATTATTATACGACCCAGAACGTGGTTGGCGAGATTGGGCACGGGACAGTCGATTTCATGTTGGACACTGCGCAAACCGCTATGTCATATCTCCCACTGTTGAAGCGTGGCAGGCGGACTTTTGTTCGCCATTACTGGAAAATCAGGCGAAATTCTAGCAAGGGACTGGCCAGAGTCGTCCTGGTAGTTACTTCGTCTCCTGGACCTTCTCGATGCCTTCTACTCACGGCGCGCCGCAAGAATGGGGATTACCTACGAGGTCATGTACACTGACGTCTAGAACAACTCAGATCTCCTCAAGCTTGCGGGTTGGGCTGAGGAAGAGAAGGTCAAGACCGTTATGGGCAAGATCGCCAAGATGGAAGGTATCGAAGCAGTTAGGCAGAGCTGCGCTGCACAGTAGTTGTAGCTAGCAAAGGAGGGCTGGGAAAGTATGTTATCGAGGTCGGGTAGGGAGGAGTTGGTCCCTAGGTACAGTACGAAGAAGGTACTTTCGTACAACACAAGTCATGGCCATGCAGCAACAGAGCATTTTTAACTTTTTTCCAGGAGGTCAACAGAGGCTCCTTAAGGTGATTCTCAGCGATACACACACGACACAGACTCTCTACACGTGATGGTATCGCATCGCACCTTTTGTTCCGTGCAACCTGCAACGTGAGTTGAAACAAACGAACTAAGCGACCCCAGCTTTCCCAATATGATTCGCTCTCGGAGAGAAGCCGCATTGGGAAAAGTCAATGCCTGTTCGCCCGACATCGTGGACACTTGTAGCAATCGTGGTAATAATGAACATCCCATGATTCCAAGAGTTCGTTGGCGGGCTAAGCACTTACCGCACTGTAAGCTTAAGTTGTACTCTAAGCTTTTTTGGTAACCTTGTCAACAAGGTTTCTTGGCTGAAGAGAGTTGCCTCTCTACAGCATTGCAGCATCTCTTGTGTCAAGCGCAGGACTGTGCGGTAACGAGAGACTATTCGGGAATGTATTATGTTGAGAACAACTTATTTTATAAGATGTCCCCATGTCTCAGTCCATCTCGAAGTTCTGATGAAATCGGTAGCCATTTGTTTTATTCTGTTTTCTTCAAGTCATTCCTTACATATTTTATTATTCTTCGTATCTACCCCATCATCGTCATAATCACCATCATGAAGCTCTCATTTGTCCCAGTCGTGCTTACCTGCCTCGTAGCCGCAGTAGCAGCCATGCCAGCAGCACCCAAAGCGAGCCCAACCTCTTCAAAAGCCGCTGCTTCTCCAAAATCAACAGGTACCGCCGGCTCCGGTACGTCTGCAGCAGCACCATGCTCATCTGAAGTCATGGCTCTGGCCCAAGGAATCTCAGATAACATTGCCGACCAACGCAATGAACAATCAGCCGTCACAGCAGTAGGAGACATGCTCAGCGAAACACCCGTAGACCAAGTCACCTTCGCAGCAGCAAAGGCTTCCCTCCTCGACTTCGTCAACAAAGGAATCTCCATCCGTCAAAACAACCAGAAGATTGCTCCGGCTGGTAATCCAGCTATTCCTGGTTTGGCCACGGTTGCTATGGCTCAGGTGGCTGAGTTCAACTTGACGAATAGTTTGACGGGGAATCCGGCTGTGGATAATGCTACGGTTGCTACGCTGAAGATGGATTTCGCTGGTGGTATCATGCAGAATATGAAGAACCTTGCTGCTGTAAGTTCCCTCTCTCTCTCTCCCTCTCTCTCTCTCTCTCTCTCCCTCTTTATTTTCTTGCTCTAGATTTTTGTGTATGTTATAAGAGGAGCATGATAAGCTAATTTTCTACTTTTCTTCTTTTGCGATAGGCTACTTCTAATTGCACGGCACCTACAAAGATAAAGGTTTAGATAAGAGGTTGCTTGAAATCTCCTGCTTTGTTTTATTTATCTGTCGGGTGGTTGTGGCAGGGGTTTTGGGTTTTAGGTTTCGGGGTTGAGGACTTGGCTTGGGACTTCGAAGCTTGAGCATGGTTGATTGATGATGGAACTCCTGATCACCTACCTATATGGTGCTGGTTACCATTTCAATATCTCACCGTATGCATGGGACAGCATACTTTGTATAAAGTGGTCAGGGAGTCGGAGTTGAGTTGGGGTAGGACTAGGAGTAGGAGTGGCAATGGAGGTGGGTGTTCTTGGTGTCTGGTGAGAGCGGAGTGAGTAAGTTTATGATGGGTTGGTGAAGGGTGGAGGGGTTTACAGAATTTTATAATTCTTTGCATATACTATTTAGTGTCAGGTATCTAGTTAATTGATGAAAAAAAAGTTTGATATTCATGTTTTTTTGGGTGTCTTTATATTGATTTTTCTTGATTTTTCTTTCTATTCCTGATAAAGATTTTTAAGGACTTTAAAGAGTAGTCAAGTCCTTGTATACTAGACATGATAATAAAGCACAGCACTTTTTGTCCGTTGAACATCTCTATACTTCTCTATACTCATTCGCTAAACCACCATGCCGGTAGTTGCTCGAGCACCGTAAGTTCATACGAATATCAGGCACAGTTTTGTAAAAAATTATTATATCCACATTAGGAAGATCATATGATCGTCCTCGGTCCGACCCGAGTCGAAATCGCAAATTGCAAATCGCAATCGCAACAGGGAGCGGGATCTGCGTTTAGAGTACTCTCTACTCTCCCCCCCCCTAAATAAAGGTTTATTCGGTGGGCGGGTGGAACCAGCTTCAGGGGGGTCTAGCAAATAGAAAGTACTACTTTGGTAGCCTGTCAGGAGGTAGACAAGGCTCTCGAACCCGCTACGTACGCCCTAGCTTTTACAACAGACCAGAAGTTGGCCTTTGCAACAAGGTAGACAAGTGCTTCTTAGGGACTTCAACCACTCAGAGTATACCCTTCATAGCTCCGACCCACTAGGCCACCAAATAAACCTTTATTTAGGGGGGGGGAGAGTACAGTAGCGGTTGATCTTCATGATCTTCATGATCTTCCCTTCCGTTTGCACTAGAGATGATCTGTTCCGAATTTTTGATTAGTTAATTGTGAGGCTAGCTGTGCGGTTGGATTAAAATATGTGTATAGGTGGTTAGGCGCTGTATTTGCGTAAAGTGTGGTTTGTGAAGGAGTTTGTGCAAATGGGTAGGTTTTTTTTTTTGGAGAGGTTGTATTGTGTAGAGGAGCAGGGGATTATTAAGGGGGCAAGATATGATGATCTCTGTATTGCATCCAGAGATGTAGGATGCGAAAATAAAACTTGCACATTCAATATCGCTCCAAGAATCTAGACTCGATTGACAGATGCTTTACCGAATATCTTTACGAAGTATCTGTCTTTATTTGTCACTCAGTCTGTATGTGATTGATTGAAAAGATTCAAGGGGGCCCTGTACAACCTTCTCTTCAAGTAACAGGAGCTGGAAGAGTATAGTACACATAGAATATAACATCGTAATTTCAGTGAATCATAGATTCGAAATTATGTACCTGGACTACACATTAAGCGCGCAAATTGTAAGCACAGTCAAACTTTTATCCTCTCAACTTATGATTCTATACTTGTTTAATTTTCAGCAAAACTTATCTCATTAGTCTAATGGACAAAAAAGAAAAGAAAAAAGGCACAAGTGAGTATATCTACTTCATGTGCGATATTGACTTGATAAGAAGAGGTAAGCATATACTTAGAAATCATGATCTGTATACTTTGTAACAGGAGTGATTTCTTTAGGGATTCGTCTTCAGTCCGAGGTACTGTACATTACGTTCATGAATTAGCTTGAATCTTAACGATCTTATTTCTCATTTTTACGCATGTTTTCAGCAGCACAAATTACTTTCTCTCGTAACTACCACTAGAGAAGAGTACTTCAGAATCCACGAAAACTCTATTTCTGGTCATAGTGAAAATGCTCTCAGGTCTGTGATTAGATCAAGACCTTTGAGTCGAAACGGCGGAGACATTTATTTCTCCTAGTGAGCATCTCATTTAAGTCGATGATATTGTATGTACTATATACACTCTCGGTTCCTCCCGAAGAGACATAGTAGCAAGCGCCAAAATGGTAAGTAGAGTGAGAGAGAGGGCGATAGTCTGAAAGGATTTGGATAGTAAGAAAGTATCTGTCTTACCATCGAAACCTAATAATACACTCACCAAAAATTACCCCGCAACCCCACCTTTTTGTGGCACAAGTCCTGGTGGTACAAATGGTACAGGTAGTACGGTACATTTTCTTGGCTTGCGGTGGCTTACACTATGGCTGGAAGCTGAACGCTGAGCATCAGATATTACATCAGGCTGTGTTTTCTTGGCTGCTTCTTCTTCTTCATGTTTATTTTTATCCTTGGAATAATCCTGTGAGATTTATGAGAATGTGGAGTGAAATGTCAGTTGTGTTTGGTGTATTAGTATTAAAATCAGGTGTTGAATGGCGTGGGGTGATGATGATGATCACTTCCTTACAGTGTGAATTCTGGATTCTGGATTCTGACTGCATACGGTCGGTGTAGGGGTTGAGGTAACACAATGAGTGTTTGCTGAAAATTTAGTTATAATGGTCTGTCTCATTTGTGTTGTTGGTTGTGAGTTGTCTCTTGCTTTTCACACCACACTGTAAATATGATGTCAAATACGACCTGGGCTTTTTGGGGGACGAATATACTATTACCGTACATTCGTACTTTTTAAATCACTCAAAACCTTCGAGTTGCGCGATCTTGTATATAGTTGAACACTACTGGTGTTCTATGAACGATAACGGCTTAAGAGTGGCTGGAAAGCCACTCTAGGCAACTCTGTTTAAACATTTGTGGTCTCTGTAACTTCAGTGTGACCACTGCTACAATCTCGTATTCTGTCTGACTGCGTTTATAGCTGCTGTACCATACTTCTCGTATTGGTATTATGCTTAGTACTAGTCAGGTTGCACAAGACTACTGTTCTAACATATAAATTTGCAAGAATTCTCAGTTGTGATGGTATCGCGAAAGAAAAATACCCAAAGCTCCAGAATAAATCTACTCAGCTCCATTAAATACCTCTAAATCAATCAGCCATAATGCGTCATTCAATTTCCGCACTCTTCACGCTGGCAGTCAGCACCTTCGCTCTGGCGTTACCAGCACCACAGGACGATCCATTCTTCTACGAGCAAATCTCTATTACGTTCGAAGGAGGACCAGCGTCATATACCTTGACCTTCCCTGCTGACGGAAGTTATTACCTAACAAGTAAGCTTAACCCCATCCTGAAGTCATGGCCCTTTCCTATTGAAAGTAATTCTACACCATGCCAGAGTCTTCAGCTATGATTATATTTCTTCATCTTCTTCAATTCCCTCTGACGTATGTACCATCATGTTAACACGCAGTAGACAACCAACTTTCAGTCTCTCTCATTCAAAGTAACGACATCAACGCGTACGCGGAATGTAACTTCTACGGCGCAGATGGAACTCGCCTTACACTAGAACAAGAGTCTTATGATGGAGGTCTTATCAATATTGGTCCCCCACAGCCAATATCTGGCGTTGCTTGCCAACCTACACCTGGTGGAAATAACACTTGTTTGCCCGTCTACAGTAAGTTCAATTTTGATAAGTCTATTGAACAAGTCCTTGTCGAAATATTATGTTTTCATTCGGTGATCGAGGATTTCATGGGGTTTCGCTGGATGTCGTTGTTGCGGAAAGATGCTGATTTTGAATTTTGTAGGTGATTGTGAATGGACTAGCCCTGTAGGAACATTTGTTCTCAATTGCTGCAGTGGATACTGTGCTGCTACCAAGTGTCGCCCGACTTAGTGCATTTCTAGGCTATGCTCTTGTTGCTGTAAGGGGCTCTAGGGACTGGTGGAGAAACAATTGTCATTGTGAACACGAGGTGATCTAATCAATAGTTTTTAGTAAAGCTGGGTAATCAGAATATGAGAATTAGGAATTTCATATACCTAGCCGCCATGGCTCTACAGACTTCTGTGGAATTCGTTCATAAAACCGATCCCAGTCGCCATTATCCAAAAGATATGGATCTTGCCGATTCCTACCTTAGTTGTATATACACGTGCTCCCAAAAGAAAATTTCGACTAGGCCAGTGAAGTTGAAGTGACTGAAGAAAGCCTGTCCAAGGCTTTTATATACATCCGCCTTACCTGCTCGAAAGCAAAAGCATATATCCACCACATATACAACTTCGAATAGTGTCAACCGCCAGACATGCTAGCGTAGAGTGTCGATGATGCACAAGTCTAGGCCCCTGATCGGGTATAGATGGTATGGTAAGAGTACCACAGACTGGATCTGCATTTATGTGATGTAGCCTTCATCCCTGGTGTTTTGACGTGCCTATCAATTGTCGAGATAGAGACAATGAAGATGCGTCTAGATTCGGGTGTCAACTCTATGGATCTCGTTGTTTTCCATCTCGTATA
Organism: Pezicula neosporulosa; assembly: GCA_009805495.1. Taxonomy (NCBI): domain Eukaryota; kingdom Fungi; phylum Ascomycota; class Leotiomycetes; order Helotiales; family Dermateaceae; genus Pezicula; species Pezicula neosporulosa. The sequence goes on from SELE01000018.1 coordinate 831,664, forward strand.
GAGTTGAGATATTAGTGGCAATGCTAGACTGAGAATGTGGGTGCTGATTTGTTCTATCTGATCTAAAGGGAGACGAGAAAGGAAACTACAGTATATACAAGTACTTTGGAATCGTCCAAATCCGTACTAGCGCCGAGCCCAAGACAACATGTTACTCTCCCTCGAGATACAAGCTGTTCTCTTCCTCATCACTCATTTCGAATCCATTCCAATTTCACAGCAACCGTAAGCATAGTCCAAAATTCTTCTTTCGACCATATCTATGGTTTGGAAGGTATTTGTTATCTCTATTGATTATCACCTGTCAGTATATTTACTTCGTAAAAAGAAGTCTAGTCAACTGTAGGGCATATATGTAGACGAATTAGAGAAGTAACGTCAGGGTAGCCTTAGTAAAGTTAGCTATAATTCGTCTAAAATAGATCAAGTCTCGAATCACGGCTGTCGATCGTAAGTTAATGAATGTATCTTTTCTGCGGGTTGATCTTAGCTAGCTTAGGAAGGGAAACTCCCAAGTTGTTCAAAGAAGAGGCTATAAGTATTTTTTCTTCTAATCTTGCAAAATCGAACCAAGATCTGAGATGGTATACTTCGATTGGCGCTCAACTAAGAGTATATAAAGAAATACCATTATATCTACGGAGTATGTTAGCGTAGTGATACGCTGTCCTCCCGCCAGTACTTTACTATCTCCCCACTTAAGGTAGAAACTTTGTATATCAAAGATAATTAACTAATATAAAATGAAATGAAATAAATATAATTAAGGGGTTAGATACTCTCTAAACCCCCTAAAAAAACCCTAAGTAGTAAATGTTTGTATGAGATATTAAATAGTCATTAAAATTATAGAGTTAATACTCTTCTTACCTTACTTAGGTAGATATTAACTTACCTAAGGCATACATCAATGGACGGTGAAGCAATTTGAGCGGAAGCGGGGGCGGGGGTGGGGGGTCGGTATATCACTATCTGTAGAGTATGTTAGAGTCCGTGAAGTTGCATTGCCGCAGTAGCTACCTCCGGACACCATAGCTTAACTATTGAACGCCCTGGCCTAACTGTGAAACTTCTCGGATTGGGGCCTCTACTACTGTCTCTTCCCGGGAGGCAGTTGGCCAGGATGTTTTATAATTCCGTGTATACTCGTCTCTTCCTATTCTCTCCGACTTAGATCAATGTTTCTGTTGGTAAAGGACCGGTACTACTTCGTATATAGCTAAACAATCTACGTTGGATCGTCTGTACTCTCTAGTCAACTAGGTGAGAGTACAGACGATCCAACGTAGATTGTTTAGTCATGTACGAAGTATATTAATTGCTACTTCTAGGTTTTACCTCGCTGTGTGTGGAAACTTAAAAACATACTTTTCAACTCTGTCAGAGTGACAGTATCGGTACCTCGGACTTGACTACTATAAGTAATCCAAAGCGATAGAAACGTGCGCAGTACTATACCAAGTTTACTGTGTAGGCGGGTACGAGCTGTGCGAATTAAATTTTAACCTCAATTAGAAGTATAATTAATTGACAGGTAGGTTATAACATACCTATTAATTCTTCCTTCCACCAATGGATTTACTCACAAGTTACGCGACTCATGAAGTCGTTGGCACAGAGGTCCGTACTACTCACTCCCAAAACTTGGTAACTTCTGCATAAGACTCAATCTGTACACCGACATTCAAACTAGTCAAGACCACCCTAACGACTCGGGACCTGCGGGGACAACCTACAGCACCTCGAATCATAATTCAGCCTCCAGTTCAAAACTTGGGACATGGTTTTTCTCCAGCACTATGTGACGAATTATGTGGACAATATTGAATAAGTACTGACCTCTGGAATGAGAGGCCGACCAGTAGTAGGCTATATATGCTGAATGGAAGGCAACGAATTCATCTCGGATACTATCCAAGATGGGTTGCTTTGGATGAATAAGATCCGCTTACCAAGCCTGGTCTACGCATATAAGATAAATTGTGACCTATATCAGAAAAAATATCAGACCATGTAAGAAACTATGCGAAAGCTAAAATGAGGCGATAGCTTATGCGTAGAAAACAGGAGGATTCCGAGTGACAGAGAGATTTGGACGAAACAAGTAGGGATTTACCGAAGACAACCAACCAACGCCGTCAACGATGAAAGAAAATGAAGAACAACTCCGAGCTCGTATTACAGAAGTGCGTCGATATTCACCCCCGAGCTGCTACAATGTTCTTGTAGCCAACTTCAGTAGTTATTCGGCAAATCTATGCTGGTCTTCGGGAGATTCCCAAGCCGAACTTTTCCCAAGGTCTGCTGCGTGGTGCAACATTGTTGCGTACATCACCCTACCTGCTTGTTGACGATATCCTACACACTATCTTTGCGGCCTTTTCCTTAAGCCAAGATCTTGTGGATCATCCTGGAGTGGCTTATGGCGGCTAGCCTCATAGAATTATTGCTACTTGACGAGATCATGGGGAAGGCCGCTTTGATCATCTTGGAGAAGAATGGGGTTGTACATACGGCGATATTTTGCCCCGATCGCCATCAGTGGTCACCTTATAATCAGCCAAGGTAAACTTCATAGCGGGGAGGAAAGTATGGGTTAGTGCAGTTGTGGAGGGAATTGAGCCAGGTGTCACTTGCGCGCGAGCTGAAATGTTGGCCGTGGGAGTGAGGCAGAGTAAACTTTGATTCTTCTGGAAGTGCGCCATATGCAATGAACATGAGTTACTTTGCAAGGGAAGAGATTACTGTCGCTGCCGTGCATCATGCAAATGAAAAGTACATCTCCACAGTAAAGAAAGATAAGACAAGTCTCTGAATTTCAAAATGTAATGTTGGGATAAATTCTCTGCTTCTGTAATGGGGATTGTAGAGTATAACATATATATCTATGGTCAGAGAGAGGCAACTGGTAAAGGACTTCTTATGCGTTCTACAGAACTGCTCCTATATTCAATGATAGTGATTTGGGACTCGAATACTTTGTAAGGTTCTTGTAGATAGCATATATTTTGCTCCCGCTTACTAACCAGGTAGGCAGAATAACTACGACTCTGCACTGCAGCTTATCATACTTTTACTGAAAAAAACTCTAATTCTTTTCCAGGGATGTAACGTTCCTGTAAGAATGGGGGTAAAACAGCTGGGCGGTTATAGAATCTGCACGCACTTGTTGTCTTCTTGTAGAGGTTCAGAGTTGTGCAGAAAACTACCAAACCTCGGTGTCGAAAGACCAGAACCAGGATGTGATTAATAATGCTACATTTTGCGTCACATAATTACTTATAAAGTACACCACCTCAGTTCAGAGTATTCTCGTGGCTATATGTTGTACCCTCTTGATCTCTACAATCTACTACAAAAAACATCGCCAAAATGTCCATCGCAGATTTTGCTATCAGCTCCCTAGGTGCCTCGGGTAGCTTTGCATTATTCAATCATGCATACATTATCATTGTTTTCACACTTTCGTTAATTATTATCATGTATATTTGCTTCACTCTCTGGAAATCTCCTCTCAAGACCCTTCCAGGGCCATGGTATGCCCCGTTTACTACTGTTCATCTTCAGTACGGATTCGCTAGTGGAAACATCTGGAAATCTGTTGAAAAGGCCCATGAAAAATACGGACAAATTGTTCGACTCGGTCCGCGACAAGTTTGGATATCAGACAAAGAGGCTCTGAAACAAGTTCTCTTGACCATAGATCTTCCCAAAGTATCTATGTATTCCGAGATCTCTCGAGATAGAATGGCCCCTGGGCTTTTTGGAGAAGTGTAAGTGAGAGAGAAAGTCCTGGTCTGCCTACATACAGAGCAAAACGCATCTCCGACGTACTTGCGACTCACTTGTTGTCGATAACTAAAATTTTATATGATTACTAGTCGTCCAGAACCGCATAGAAAGTTGAAGCGCTTCTTGTCCCCAGCCTTCACGGTCGCTTACGTCGACGGACTAGAGTTCCTATTCGAAAAGTGCACACAATCACTCTTGGACAAATATGAATACATGAAAATCCACAATGCAGTCCCGAAATATACTAGCGCTGAAAAAACTGTTGTGTTTGAAACAGATCTTATGGATGATTTGCACAATGTAGCACTTGACATGTAAGAACCTCGCGTGTTGCATCACGGCGGTTACAATACTTATTTATGAGTTGTACAGAATGGGAGAGTGTTCCTTCGGTAAAGGATTCGGCCAAACGAATCCAGCGGCAGAACCAGAAGAAGGTGTTGCCGAAAGTATCTGGAGATCAATTCCAAGGTCAATTTTCGACAATCTGGCAGCCAAGTACCAGGTGTGCATATGCGTACTCTCATTTATATACCCCTCACAGCGACTAACGACAAATTTTTTAGAACGTGTTTATCAAGAGGACATTGAGAACATTCGGGTTGGATTTGAAATTTAACTGGTCTCAAGAAATGGTTACTGTAAGTTCTTTGTGCTGGGCATGGTTGTTAGCAATTGAATTTTTATCATGCTGCGAACTAACCACATTGCTCGCTTAGGCAATTGAGAAAATGGTGCATAAGCGAAGAAGTAGTCCCGAAACAGCTCGGCAGGATGTTCTTCAACATCTGATAGAAGAAGGCACTCGACCTGATACAGGCGTACGAATGGAGGTCCAAGACGTCGTAGATCAGATGTCGGAACTCCTACTCGCAGGATCAGAGACAACGTCTGGTACAATCGCCTGCTTCTTTCTAGAAATAGCCAGAAATTCTGCAGTCAAGCAGAAATTGCTAGCGTCGCTACCGCCAAAGCATTACTCGGATCCTCTCGTCAGTGGAAAAATGGTCCGCAATGATCCGCAGTATGAGTACCTCAATGCTTGCATCAAAGAATGTCTCCGCCTACACCCAATTGCTTCCGAGATGGGACGCCGCACAGGCAATAATTGGGTCAATCTAATGGGATACGATCTTCCCCCACATACAGTTGTATCAGCTTCCTACAGAGCTCTTCACCGTAATCCTGAATTTTGGCCCCAGCCACATAGGTTTTGGCCAGAGAGATGGTTGACCGATGACAAAATGGAAGGAGCACCTGCCCCTGAGTAAGTTCCTTCTAATACCCCCTCCTCCTACCGAGCTACCAGTCATCTGTACGTTATTTCTGTGTTGCTGACCGGCATCGATACTAGCTTAAATGCGTATTATCCATTTTCAGCCGGAAAACATTCCTGTATTGGGATCAAGTAAGTTAAATACATAATTACTTAATTCTCCATTCATATTTGTTTTTGCCTTAATTTTAGAAGAATCAATCTGAAATGATTCAATCTACTGAAACAAATATACTAACTTTTTCTTCTTTTTTCAAAATAGTTTCGCATGGGCAGAAATGAGAGTTATTACAGCTAATATTCTGTCGCGCTATGATGTCGAGGAGGTTCTAGGCCAGGATATAGATTGGCGCCAGTTTATTACTATGCAATTCGCAAGTGCTTCCTGGAAAGCTAATCTTAAAGCACGTATATAGTAATTTACTTTTATCTCTATATGTTTAACGCTTAGACTACTCTTACTAGTAAATGTTAAGATTTATACCTCACTCTACTTGGTAATTATAAGAGATTGATTAATCTATAATTTCTTTATATTTAAAATACTAGTAAAAATATTCTCTGTAATTATATTTATATTAATTACAGTTAGGATTATTTTAGTATTAAGTTAGTGTTAGAAGGCTCTAAACTAGTAGGTAACTAGTAAACTAGTGTATATTATATAATATACTATATTACTTCTTTGATTTAGTAGTTATATTAAGAGTATAACTAAGAGTAAGGTTAAAGCCTTAAGTAGTAAATTTAGCTATATATAACTATACTTAATTAAGCTAGTAGTATACTTAACTATATTCTTTAATTAATTTAAACTAAGCCTAATATATAGTAATACTACTACTACTAGCTTTAGTTAATTACCCTTAAATATAGTAAATATAAATATAGTAATACTAAGTAACTTTTATAAAATAAGTTAAGCTTAAATTACTTAAATAAGTTAAATTACCTATATAAAATAATTTATATAACTAGTTTTAATTAATTTTATATTTAAATTATTATTATATTTAAATAATTTTATATTTTATTTATTTAACTTCCTTTAATTAAACTTTATTTTATATTAATTAATTAATATAAAGTATTATATCCTTTACTTTTAGTTATAGTATCTATTAAATTAATATTACTACTAATCTACTTAATCTCTATAATTTCCTTCTACTTATAAGCTTATTATAAATATATAATATTAATTATTAAATACTTTTCTTAGGTTATACTTAGTTAAACTAGTAAGTTAAATAATAACTTTAAATTAATATAGATAATTAATAGTATTAATATAGAGAAAATTTTATTAATTATTAATTTAATTATAATTATAATATTAAAACTATAAACTACTTTATATAATTTTATTACTAATATAAAGTATATAATATATTTATACTTTATTAATAATTAATAAATAATATTAGCTTTATTTAACTTATCTACTAAGATTATAATAAAGCTTATTTATAAAGAGAAGTTAGTATTATTAGTAAAAGAAGAGTTTATAAATATAAATAATTTTAAACTAATTAAGTTTAACTTAATAAACTTAAGCCTTTTTATAAAGTTATTAATTTACTATTAAAGTTATTAATTAAGTAACTTTATATCTTTATTTATAAGGTTAATTACTTAGGTAGTAAAAGATAAATTAAAAGAATTCTTTAGTTAATAGATAAAAGCTATATATACCTTATATATATATTAAGTTATATACTACTCTTTTATTATTATATTTAAATAAATAACTTTTTAAGAGCTAATAAAGTTTAATATTACTTTAGAGTTAATAATCTTAAAGTTCTAGTATTAATATTATTATAAGAGAGTAATATTATTATTTTATTATAATTTAATAAAACTACTATTAAACTTTATTAGTTTATTAATAAATAATTACTTTTAATCTTTAGTTATAAAGTAAACTTTAACTAGTTCTTCTTACTTAATATTATAAAAAGTATTATCTATAAAAAATAATATATTATTAGTTTAAATACTAATAATTTTAAAGGTATTACTATTTTAAAATAAAAGATAAAGATTATATATAGATTAATTTATTTTTATTTTATTAATATAATAAAAGTAATATATATATAAAACTAGTAATTCTTAGCTTTTAGTACTTTATATAGTAGCTTAATTACTTTTAAAATAAAGTTATATTTAATTTTTAATTTATTATAAAGTTCCTTTAGTACCTTAATAAAGAACTTATAGTTTAGCTCTATTATTAATTAAATATAAGCTTATAAAATATTATATAAATATAAACTAATATTATTAAGTAAAGTAGTAAGGTAAAGAATTAATCTTTAATTAATATATTAAATAATTAATAACTAAGTTAATACTAGGTCTTTACTATAGTTTTAATAGGCTTAGATAATTAAATATAATTTTTTAAAGGCTTAGAGTATACCTTTATACTTTATTTTATTAATAAATTATAAATTAAATATATATATTAAGTAATATATTATTAATATTAATTAGTTTAAAGACTCCCTTTTTAAGTAGGCTTAGTACTTTCTTTTTTTAAGAATTAATAAATAGTATAAGTGTTAAAGGTACTAGTACTTAGCCTTCTTTTTATAGAAATATATAAAGGTTTATAATAAGTAATAAATTCTTTTATAGTTTCTCTTTACTATACTTTATTAATTTTATTAAATAGTTTAAATTAAGCTTAGACTTAGATTATTATAGTTCTTAAGCTTTATTAAGGGTATTTAATCTATTATTAATATTTAAATTAGTACTAGAGCTAGTACTATAATATAGTTTTAGTATAATACTTTAAAACTATATTAAAGATCTATAAGGTATTTAAACTATATAAGTTTCCTTATTTATAGATAATAAATTATATAGGTCTTTTTAGCTTCTAGTTTATTTAGTATTACTTTTATACTAGATTATAATAGATAAGTTTAAAGGTAATTTATAAATAGCTTAGATTATAAGTTTATTTTAAGTTTATAGAGCCTCTTAAACTTATTTATTTATCTAAAGCTTTTAAATTTTAACTATAGCTTTCTTTATTATATTTATATACTTAGAGATAGATAGTATTAGTAAATTTAAATTAATTAGTTATAGATAAGCTTTAAAAACTAAAAGTATAGGTATTAAATTATCTAAGCTTATTATATTATTAATAACTTTAATAGCTATTTAGAGAACTAGTTCTTTATTTATATTAGATAATTTAATTATAATAATTTTATAAGTTTATTAAATTAATTTATAATATTATTTAATAATTTTAATTAAGTTATAAACTTTAATTAGTATAAATTTAGTTTAAATATCTATTATAGTTTTATATTCTTAGAACTCTTTATTAATAAAGTTTTTATTAATATTATAGATAATAAAGTTTAATAAGTTTAAATAAGTATTTATTTAGTATATCTATAAAATATCTTAAGTATATTTTATAGAGATATTTTAGAGCTATTTATTAGCTTAAAATTATATTATTTTATTAATAATATATAATACTAAGTTATTATTAATATATATAATATTTATAATAATACTATAGTTAAATTTAATATTATTATATAAAGTAAACTAAAATTAACCTAGTAACTTTTTATATTTTTAGTATTAGTAATAATACTTAGTAATCTCCTTTAGTATTTAATATATAATATTATAACTAGTATACTCTAAGATATAGTAGAATTTATTAATAGATAAATATCTAAATTATTTATAAAGATGTTATAGTTCTATATTTATTAGATAATAAGTATTTATTAGATAGTAGATATTTATTAGATAACTTATACTTATATTAATAAATTTAATAATATAAAAGTAGGTAGTTTTTAACTTTTATAGTATTATTAGATATTTTATATTATTAAATAATAGGGATTTACTTATCTAGGGAGATTAATAAGTTTTTAATATTATTAAAATAAATACCTAGTTTATTTATATCTATAAGTAAAAGAAAAAATAAAGTACTAACTTTTATAATATAAAACTTAACTTTTTCTACTAGTATAGGTACTTATATTAATTTAAATACTTTAATAGTACTTATTTTAAATTAGATATAGGTTTTATCTTTATTATTAAGTTTAATAATATTTAAGTTAAGTTTTTATAGTACTTAGTATTAGTTTAATCTTATAGTAGATTTAATAGTAGTTTTAGTATTAATTATAATACTTTTAAAAACCTTAAATAAATATTAGTCTTTAATAATAGTTACTAAGCTTTTAAATAAAGCTTTAGTTTTTTTCTTTAAATAAATTATATAGATAAAGCTTTTATTAATTAACTTTAAAGTTATACTTATAGCTTTATAAGCTTAGAGTTTACTAGTTTAAATAATTTATAATATTATAAAGTTTTACTTATTAATATTATTATTATTATTATTAGTACCCTTAGTATTAATATAAAATTTTTAAAGGTTTTAACTAAGATCTTCTTTATTAATATTATTTTTATTTTTTATTATATATTATAAAATAGCTTTATATTACTCTTTATTAAAATAGTTAGTTAAATAGTAACTTAGTTTCTTATATATAAAGTAATACTTTAGGTATTTAGTATTAATAAATTTAATATATTTATTTTACTTATTCTAGCTTTATATATTATATTAACCTTAATTTTAAAAGTTATTATATTTATTACTATAGTAGGTTTATACTAGCTTTTTATTATTATTTTAATAGTACTTATAGTTTATAAAGAATATAATAATATACTTAGAGTACTTTCTTTTATAATTTAATATAAATACTTAAAGTATATTTATTAATATATTATATTCTTCTAGTAATAGTAATATACCTTAGTTATAAGCTAGAACTTTATAGTAAGTTATAAGTAATTTATTATATATAATTTTATTTATCTAAAAGTTTAAGTTAAGCTAATATTTAATACTTTAAATTTTATTTAGTAATAATTATAAGTATTTACTTATAGTTTTACCTTTATTTTCTTTTATAGTTTTTTTAAAATATAATATTATTTTAAGCTATAAGGTTTTTATTATAATAATCTAAGCCTTTAAAGAATTAATAAAAGTACTTATAGATTATATTAAATAGTTTATTATTAAGCTTATAGCTATAGAAGTTATTTAGTATAACTTCTTTTAATATAATTAATATAATTTCCTTAAATTTTTTTATTATATTAAATATATTATAATATTAATAGTTATTATTATTAGAATTATAAGGTATAGTATTCCTAGAAATATATATAGTAATAGGTTCTTAATTATTTATATAATAATAAGTTATTCTATCTATAAAGGATTTAAGTAAGTTCCTTATAATATACTTTACTTACTTAGTAAGGTTATTATAGAATAGAAGTAGTTCTATAATATACTTCTTATACTAATAATCTTTTTTTTTCTTTTTCTACCTATTACTTATAATTTAGTACTTATAAATAATAATAATAGTATTCTATAGAATAGTTTAATTATTTTATAGGATATAACGTTCTATATATAATAAGAATATAATTTTATAAAATATAACGTTTTATAGAATAATAGTAATATAGTTTTATAAAATAATTAAGTTTTATAAAATAATAGTAATATAACTTTATAAAATAATTAGGTAATTATAAATTATTTATAGATTTACTAAATAAATATAAATTATTATTTTATATAATTATTTATATCTTCTATAGTTATAAATTACTTTTTAAAGCTATAAATTATTTATAGATTTACTAAATAAGTATAAATTACTATTTCCTATAACTATTTATATCTTTTATAGCTATAAATTATTCTATAAATTACTTTTAGAGCTATAAATTATTTCTTTATAGAAGATAAGTATTTTAAAAAAAATATAAATACCCCTTCTTACTTTCTTAACCCTTCTTTTAAAAATATAATAAAATATCTTCTTCTTCTCTTTTTAACTTTTATTTTTACTACTATTACTTTTACTACTCTTTAATATTTTCCTTACTTTTATTCTTTAATATTTTTTTTACTTATATTCTTTTCTTTTCTTTAATACTTTCTTTACTTATATTCCTCTTCTTTATATATTCTTATAGAATTATTTTATAACTTCTTATTATTTTCTTATATATTATAGCTCTTTTTTTAAAGCTTATATTTATTATATAATAATTTATTACCTCTAGTAGTAATAATTATTTTTTCTTTTAAAATTTTAATAGTTAATATTAACCTCTATAAAGTACTTTAGTTCCTTAGTATTAAAATTAGCTTCCTTTTAATAATACTTATAATAAGTATTAACTTACTATCTTAGCTTATACTTATAGTATTTTAGGTATTAACTATAATTATTTATATTTATAGTAATTACTATATTTTTATAGATACTATTATCTTTCTATATATTAACTAATAAAATTAGTAGGTTATAATTAAATATATAAATTATTATTTTTAGGTTAATAGTATTAACTATAGTATAATTACTATATAAGAAGGAAATATTCTTATCTTAGCTTTTATTACTACTTAGGCTCTTATAGCTTAAGTACTACTTTAAGCTATTATTTAAGCTCTAGTTACTACTACTACTCTTTAATAATCTATAATATTAGGTAATTATAGATAAGTATTCTATAGAAATATAGATAATTATAGAGGATCTCCTAGTACTAGTTATAGTAGTAGTAGCTCTACTAGAAACTCTTTTTATAGAATAAGAAGTAGTAGAAGTAGTTATAGAAATAATTATAATAAATCTCCCCTTATAATAAATCTAAATTTTAAATCTTCTTATAGTAATCTTACTTCTCTTACTAAAAGTTTTTAAACTACTTAGATATAATTATAATCTCTTAGCTTTTAAATATATTAAAATATCTCTTTTATTAATTATCTTAGATAAGTTTTAAAGTATAATATTAACTATATTTAATTTATATACTATCTTAAAGCTTATAAGCCTTTTTATAAAGAATACTTATCTTATACTTCTCTTTTTAAAGAAGATAGTAGATTTAGTAATTTTTATAAAGAAAAACTTTAAAATTTTATATTTTATAAGAATACTTTACTTTATACTTTTTATATAAGTATTAATAAAGCTTTATAAAATTTTTAAGCTAATAAAGCTAGATACTTTACTTAGTAATAGAGATATTATAGGGAGGATAATAATAATAATCCTTTTAGTAAACTTAGTAGTAGTAACTAACTTTTCTAAGCTACTTTAATTTAATAAGTATTTAGAATAACTTTTTATAGTATTCTAGGATAAAGTTTCTTAGGGTAATATTAGTTTTATAGTATGTTTTTTTATTTTAATAAAATAAGTAATAATTTTAAAAATAACTTTCTTTTATAATTAAAAATAATTCTATAATAACTCTAAAATTTTATAATTTAATCTATAAATTTATTTTTCTTTTAATTTATCTATCTTTTAATCTATACCTTAAAATAGTTTATATTTAAAAGTACTTAAAGGCTTTATTTATTTTTAACTTGTTATAGTATTAGCTAAGTTATCTTTACTAATAATTTATTAAACTTTTTTATAACTTTTTCTTTTTATAAGATTATTATAACTATAATATTAATTATAAAGTATTTTTCTTTAGTTATCTCTAATTTATAGATATTTATAAAGAGAATATAAACTATTATACTATATTAAAATTTAAGGTAAATTAAGTTTTTTTATAATTTAATTAATTATAGAGTTAATAGTAATTACTATATTAACTTCTCTACTATTCTATAGATTTTAAATATAAATATATTATAAATAACTCTTTTATTCTTTAAAAGCTTTAGTATATAAATTTCCTTTAATTTTAAAGTATTTTTTTTCTATAGTTTTATTTATTAAAATAATTTTATAGCTAATTTATAAACTTAAGTTTTTATTATTTATAAATACTTTATCTATAAATATAAAAAGTTTTACTATAAAAAGATTAAGTAAAATATAGTTAATTCTTTAATTTTAATATTATTTATTAAGTTAACCTTTAATTTAATTTTATAATATTATCTTTTAAAGGCTTTTATTATTATACTATTACTATTAAATTATAAGTACTTCTAATTAATAAATTATAGTATATAAGCTTTATGGCTTATTATTATATATTTAGCTTAAGCTTTTATAAATTTTATAGTATCTTCTATATATTAGATATTAATAAGTTAGATTTTTTAACTTTAATCCTTTATATAGTTTAATAGTATCTTTATTTTTTTAAATAATATATCTATTAAAAATTAATGATTCTTTTAAGTAAGTTTTTCCTTTAATTTTACTTTAAACTTTACTTCCTAGAGTTCTTTCTCTTTAAGTTATAAAAACTTCTATAATATAACTATTAAATTATTATCTATTTATATTCTTATAATTCTAAAAATATCCTATATCCTTTAAGGATATTACTAAGAGATAAAGGTTATAGATTAAAGTAATTATATAGCTTTTCTTTATAGTATTTATAGTAAGTTATTTATTAATATATTCTAACCTCTAGTATTTTATATAATAGTTATAGAATAATTATATATATTAATAGGTATTATAGCTTTATTTCTATAAGAAGTTTAGCTAATTAATTTTTAAAGATATATATCTAATTATATAAGCCTAATTAATATTATAAACTAGGTTTTAATATATAATTTATAAAATTAACTTAGTAAGGTATAAAAGTAGTAATAACCCTTTAGCTTACTCTTTAAATTATAGAAGATTATATAAATATAACTTTTTTACCTTTATTATTATATACTTAAATTATAATTTATAACTTTTATAGGTATTTTTATAATTTTCCCCTTAACTTTATTAATAAATCTTAATTTAAAAATTCTCTATATACTATATTTTATAAGATTATATTAATAATTTTAAAAACTTTTATATTAGTAATCTATTAATTTTTTATATTTAAGCTTATTTAAAAGGTAATCTAGGTATTATAATAATATTTTCTTTCTATAGTTTAGAGATAGCTCTTTATTCCTTTCTTCCTTTACTATATAAATATTATTAAGTTTCCTATAATTTTATTTAAAAAATATAATTTATTTTTATTATATTATTATTCTCCTAAGTTTTATATTTTATTACTATAATAATATTTTATATTAAGCTTCTTTAGTTTATTCTTAGATCCTAAAGGTCTTTTTTATCTTTACCTTTAAAAGTTAATTCCTTTTAGTATTTAAGCTTTCTTATATTCTATAGTATTATTATTCTATTTTATTATATTTAATTTATTCTATAATATTATTATTTTCTTCTATAGTATTATATTTTTTATATTCTAGTTCTTCTATTCCTTTAGTTCTTTTATATAATTAAATAAATATTTATTATCTTAAAATTTATAGGTCTATAAGGTATTTAAAGTATATAGTTTTTCCTTTAATAGAGAGTAATTTATAAGGTTTATTTTAACTATTCTTTTCTCTCTAAACTTATATATTTAAACCTATTAGTAATTATAGGGTAAGTAGTATATTTAGTTTATTTCTTATTATTAGGATTATAAGGTTATATTATTCTTAGGAATATATATAGTAATAGGTTCTTATTTATTTATATAATAAATTATTCTATCTATAAAGGATTTTAAGTTTTCTTATAATATACCTTACTTACTTAGTAAGGTTACTATAGAATAAGAGTAGTTCTATAATAACTTCCTATACTAGAATCTTTCTTTTTTTCTTTTCTACCTATTACTTATAATTTAGTACTTATTTATAGTAGTATTTTATAGAATAGTTTAATTATTTTATGAATAATATTCTTATATATAGAATATTTTTAGATATAAGTTTTTGATATAGTTTGTTTTATAATTTGTTTTATAAAGATGTTATTTTATATTATAATTATAAATACTTATAGGTTACTAAATAATATAAATTATTATTTTATATTTATTTTATATCTCCTCTAGTTTAAATTACTTTTTAAAGCTATAAATATTTTATAGATTTACTAGTAAGTATAAATTACATTTTCATAGCTATTTATATCTTCTATAGCTATAAATTATTTATAGATTTACTAAGTAAGTATAAATTACTATTTTCTATAACTATTTATATCTTTATAATTATAATTACTTTCTTATAAAGATAAGTATCTTAGAAAAAGTATAAATACTCCTTCTTACTCTTTTAAATCCTTCTTTTAGAAATATAATAAAACTCCTCCTCTTCTCTTTTTAACTCTTACTTTTACTACTACTACTTTTACTACTCTTTAATATCTTCCTTACTTCTACTCTTTAATATCTTTTTTACTTATATTCTTCTCTTTTCTTTAATATCTTTTTTACTTATACTCCTCTCCTTTATATATCCTTATAGAATTATTTTATAACCTTTTATTATCTCTTTATATATTATAGCTCTTCCTTTAAAGCTTATATTTATTATATAATAACTTATTACCCTTAGTAGTAATAATTATCTCTTCTTTTAAAACTTTAATAATTAATATTATCTCTATAAAGTACCTTTAGTTCCTTAGTATTAAAATTAGCTTCCTTTTAATAATACTTATAATAAGTATTAATTTACTATCTTAGCTTATATTTATAGTATCTTAGGATATTAACTATAATTACTATATCTATAGTAACTACTATATCTTTATAGATACTATTATCTTTCTATATCTTAATTAATAAAATTAGTAGATAATAGTTAAATATATAAATTATTATTTTTAAGCTAATAATACTAACTATAGTATAATTATTATATAAAGAGGAAATATTCTTATCCTAGCTTTTATTATTACTATACCTTAAGCTCTTATAGTTTAGGTACTACCTTAAGCTATTATTCTAGCTCCTTAGTAATCTATAGTATTAAGTAATTAAGGATAATTATCTTATAGGCTTACTTTTTATAGGAATATTTTTTAAAATTAAAGTTATAAAGGATCTTTTAGTACTAGTTATAGAGGTAGAAACTCTACTAGAAATTCCCCTTATAAAATAAAAAATTCTCTTTATAGAATAAGAAGTAGTAGAAATAGTTATAGTAGTTTTCCTTTTTATAATAGAATTAAATTTTAAATCTCCTTATAGTAATTCTACTTCTCCCTCTAAAAGTTTTTAAACTACTTAGGTATAATTATAATCTCCTAGCTTTTTAAAGTATTAAAATATTTTTTTTATTAATTATCCTAGATAAGTTTTAGAGTATAATATTAATTATATTTAACTTTATATACTATCTTAAAGCTTATAAACCTTCCTTATAAAGAGTACTCTTTTTATACCTTAATACTTAAAGAAAATAGTAGTTCTAGTAATCCTTATAAGGAAGGGCTTTAAGATTTTATATCTTATAAAAATACTTTACTTTATACCTTCTTATATAGGTATTAATAAAGCTTTATAAAGATCTTTGTACTAAAAAAGAAAAATATTTTTCTTAATAGTAAAAGGGATATTATAAAGAGGATTAAAACAATAATAATAATTCCTTTTAGTAGACTTAGTAGTAGTAGATAACTTTTTCTAAGCTACCTTTAATTTAATAAGTATTTTATAAAATAGTTTTATAATATTATATATTTCTTATAGTATAGTTTTTTATATTTAATAAAATAAGTAATAATTTTTTAAATAACTCCTTTCTATAACTAAAAGATAACTCTATAGAAAACTTTAAATTTTATAATTTAATCTATAGATTTATTTTCTTTTTAATCTATCTATCCTTTAATTTATATCTTAAGGTAATTTATATTTAAAAATATTTTAAGGGCTTTATTTAACTTTAACTTAGTTATAGTATTAATTAAGTTATCTTTACTAATAATTTATTAAACTTCTTATAATTCTCTTCTTTTATAGAATTATTATAATACTATAATATTAATTATAAAGCGTTTCTCCTTTATTATTCCTAATTTAATAAAACACTTATAAAGAGAATATAAGTCTATATATACTATAATTAAGATTACTAGTAAATTAAGTTGTTCTATAATTTAGTTAATTATAGAATTAATAGTAATTATTATATTAACTCCTTCTAACTATTCTATAAATCTTTAATATAAGTATATTATAAGTAACTCTTTTACTCTTTATAAAGCTCTAGTATACTAGATTTCCCTTTAATTTTAAAGTAGTTATTCTTTATAGTTTTATTTACTAAAATAATTTTATAGTTAATTTAAGAACTTAAGTTTTTATTATTTATAAATACTTTATCTATAAAAAATAAAAAGTTTTACTATAGAAAGGATTAAGTAAGATATAATTAATTCCTTAATTTTAATTATTAATTTATTAATTTAGCCTTTAATTTAATTTTATAATATTATCTTCTAAAGGCTTTTATTATTATACTACTACTCTTAAATTATAAGTAGCTTTCTAGTTAATAAATTATAGTAATATAAGCTCTATAAGCTTATTATTATATATATTAAGTTTTAAGCTTCTTATAATTTTATAGTATCTTTTATAATATCTATAGTATTAATAACTTTAATCTTTTTACCTTACTTCTTTTACTATAATTTAATAGTCTCTCTATTTTTCTAAATAATATAACTATTAAAAATTAAGTAGGTTATTTTAAGTAAGTTTTTCCTTTAGTTTTACTTTAAATTTTACTTTCTAGAGTTCTTTCTCTTTAAGTTTTAAAAAACTTCTTTAATATAATAATTAAAGTATTATTAGTTTATATTTTATAATTCTAAAAATATCCTTATCTTTTAATATTATTATAAGTAGATAAGGGTTATAGGTTAAAGTTATTATAAAAAGCTTCTCTTTATAGTATTTATAGTATATTATCTACTAATAAGTTCCTAGCTTCTAGTATTTTATATAATAGCTATAGAATAACTATAATTATATTTAGTAGGTATTATAGTTTTATTTTCTATTAGAAGTTTAGCTAAAATCAAGCCTTTAGAGATATATATCTAATTATATATAGGCTTAGGTAATATTATAGAGCTAAGCTTTAATATATAATTTATAGAATTAACCTAGTAATAGTATAAGAGTAAGTAATAACCCTTTAGCTTACTCTTTAGATTATAGGGGATTATATAAGGATAACCTCCTTATGCCTTTATTATTATACGCTTAAATTATAAGTCTTCGATTTTTTATAAGGTATTTTTGTAGCTTTACCTTTAACTTTATTAATAAGTCTTAATTTAAAAATTCTTCTGTTTATTATATTTTATAAAGATTGTATTATATAAATTTAAAAACTCCTTTTACTAGTAGTTTATTAATTTCTTAGGCTTAAGCTTATTTAAAAGATAATCTTAGTACTATAATAATATTTTCTTTCTATAGTTTAAGAAGATAACTTCTTATCTCTCTCTTCTTTTACTATAATAAAGATTATTAAATTTTCTATAAAATTATTAAAGAAATATAATTCTATTTTATTATTATCCTTCTAAGTAGGTTATATTCTACTACTTTAACGCTTTTCCTATAGAATTAATCTTTAGTTTATTCCTTAATTCTAGTAGTCTTTTTTATCCTTAATGCTTTTTTAGAATTTAATTATTCTATAGTATTTAGATTTCTTTATATTCTATAGTATTATTATTTTATTCTATAGTATTCTTATTCTTATCCTATAATATTTATCTTTTCCTTCTCTAATCCTCCTTCTTTAACTAGTTCCTTACTATAGTATAAGTACGGATACTTATTATCTAAAAATTTATAGGTCTATATAGTATTTAAAGTATATAAGTCTTCTCCTTAAATTAAAAGTAGTTTATAGGGTTTATTTTAACTATCTTTTTCTCTCTAAACTTATACTTTTAAACTAATTAAGTAATTATAAAGTAGATAAAGTATTTAATTTATTTCTTATATTTATAGTATCTTTAACTTATCTTATAGTATTAATTTTTTAAACTTCTTTTATTATATACCTAATTACCTCGGCTCTCTTTATTATAGATAATATTAGTAGATTTATATTTACTATTTATAGATATACTTTAAAAATAAGTAGAGTTGGTATAATTTTATTTAGTTCTATTAAATTATTTACTACCTTTACTACTATTTATAAAATTACTTTCTTTGTTAGTTTTATTACTAGTTTCTTCTTATAGTATCTTATAGGCTCTCTATAGTAGAGTATAGTATCTTTTAACCTTGCCTATACTATTATAAGATTTAATAGAAACTTTTGTAACTTTAATTAATAGTTCTTTTATATTTCTTTTAAATTTATATAGAAGAGAAATTCTTCCTTATATTATATATAATATATTCTAGAGGTCCTTAATAAATATTAATCTAGTATATTTATAGAATATCCTAGACTATCTTTACTAATATATCCTTAAGAAATTACGAGCTACTTAAAATAAAGTAGTTAAATCTATAACTTATAGTACTAGTTTTCCTTTAAAGGTAAAGTATATTAATTAATATTAAATAATTAAACTTATAGTTATCTTTAAGTATAAACTTAAATCTTTTAAATAACTTTATATATATTTAATATTAATAATAGTATTTTATAAGATATTATAGAATATTAATATTAAATTCTTAATTTACTTTTTATAAAATCTATAATAGTTTATTAACTACTAGGTAACTAAATCTCTAATATAATTACTATAATTTAAATTCTATAAAATAATTCTATACTAATATTCTCTTATTTTCTTTTTAATAATATTTAAAGATATCCTTATTTTTATACTATTAGAATTAACTTATCTCCTTAGATTAAAATATTCTTTAAATTATTTAATTTAATTAATAATTTATCTATATCTTAAATATAATATAAAAATAAAGTACTTATAGAAATAATTTAAAATAAAATAATTCTTATAGAAGAGTATTAACTTCTATAGTTCTTTATAAATTATAGATTCTTTTCTAAATTAAATATTATAGTTCCTTTTAGTTTCTATATTAAGCTAAATTATAAGATAAAGCTTTTAAAGTACTAGAAACTATTAATAACCTCTTATAAAAATACTTATTACTTTAGTATCTAGAATTATATTTTAAAAAGTTTCTATAGAATATTTATCCTTAAATATAAAATATAATACTAATTTATTAGGCCTTTTATAGAATAAATTAAATTTTATAATAATATAAAAAATAATTAATTATCTAGAATTAAAACTATTTATAATCTATTAATTTCTCTAAGTTTTATAAACTAATTTCTATAAGCATCTTCTTTTCTTTTATTATCTTCCTTAAGGTCTATAAGGAATTAATTAACCTTTCTTTATTTTTTATCCTTTATAGTTTCTAGAAAATCTTTAAGTCCTTTATATTCTAAGAAAAAGAATTAGTAATTACCTACTATTAGTTCTTCTTCTATAAGATACTATTCTTACCTTTTAAATTTTATATAAGTTTATTAACGTTCCTCTAAAGTATATTTTATTAATTAATATCCTAGTTTTCTATAAATATAGTATTTCTTTTAATAGTTTTTATAGAATTAAGGATAGTTTTTATATTTTTAAAATTTATCTTAAAAACTTCTCCTTTTTAAAGCTTAATAGTTTCTTTTATAATTTTATTTTTTATTATTATAAAATCCTCTTCTCTAGATTTTATATCTCTTTTTATATATTTTATTTATCTAGTACTAGTTATTTTTTAAATATTTTAATTATTTTATAAAATTAGTTTTTTATAAATATTATTTTAATTCTTAGTATCTTATAATAGTTTTAATTATATTTTATAGATTAGTATATAATCTTTTATAGATTAATATAAGCTTAAATAAAGTATTTATAATCCTTTTTATACTTTTATATATATTAATTATTTAATCTTATAAAGTTTTATTATTATAGTATTCCTTAGTTAATTCTTTTTAAATTTTTTAGAGTTTATTAAAAAGTAACTAAAGATATTATAACTTTAATTTATCTAGGTTTTAATTAAAGATTTTCTAAAGTATAATTTCCTTTTATTTTATAAGATATAATTAATAGTTCTCCTTAGTTTTAAAATATATTTTAATCTTTTTAACTATTATATAAAAATTATATTAATTCTTTAAAATTTTATTATAGTAATATAAACTTACTTAATCCTTAAATATAATTAAAAAAGTAGTTTTATAATAACTTTCCTAAAGTTTAACCTTAGTATAATAGTTAAAGAAGATTTATAACTTAATATTAAAGATATTATATAATTTACCCTTATACTTCCTTTTATTATTTATATAAATCTTTATTATATCTATAAGTAATTTTATAGAATTTAAATTCCTTAAGTTTTATTTTTAAGGGTATACTAGTTTTAAAGGTAATTAAGTTCTTTTCTTATAGTTTTACTTTTTTTACTTTTAGTTATTATTTTTTTTTTTATATTTTCTATAAAATACTATTATTTTATACCTTCTATAGTTTATTTATTTTTAAGGAGTTTATAATTCCTCTCTAGATAAGTAAAGTTTTAAAGTTTATCTATATTTACTAAATTCTACTATAAATTAAAATAGTATTATATTTTAATCTAATATTTAATTTCTTCCTTTATTTATAGATATTATTTCTTCTCTTAGAGCGTTTTATATAATACTTATAAAATTAAAAAGTTCTTTTTTATTTTATATAGTAACTATAGCTTTATAAAAAGTTCTATAGATTTTACTATAGTTTAAAGTTTACTTTTATAAAAATTTCTATTATTTATCCTTTAAAATCTTCCTAAAATACCTTCTATAATATAAAATCTATTATCTTATTATTATTATAGTAATTAATATATTATTTAATATAGTTATTAATAGCTACTTTATTATTTTTTATATCTTTATCTATAGGAATTAAAGATTAATATTAAATTATATAGTAATTAAGGTATAGTTTCTATAGAATAAAAATACTAAAAAATTTATAGTTTTATTTTAATAAATAATATTTATATTTTATAGAAATAAATATAAGTTTATAGTATTATTATTTAAAATAATAGTAACCTTTCTCTTATTATAAATTAGTATTTCTATAGTATATATACTTTTATACTCTTAAATATTCTTTAACCTTTATAGAAAAGAATTTATTTAGTATAATTAAACGCTACTATTTTATTAATTTTAATTAAAATAGATTAAGTATTCTTTTAAATCTTCTTAGTACCTTACTATAAAAGTTATTTAGTTAGAATAAGTGTTTTAATAATTTTATAGTTTAGTTTCTTTTATAATACCTTGTTATTTTATAGTTAAACTATAAAGTTTAACTACTAATTAGTGTTAGAATTATAAGGTATAGTATTCCTAGGAATATATATAGTAATAGGTTCTTATTTATTTATATAATAAATTATTCTATCTATAAAGGATTTAAGTAAGTTCTTTGTAATATGCCCTACTTACTTAGTAAGGTTACTATAGAATAAAAGTAGTTTTATAATATACTTTCTATACTTATAGCTATAGTATTCTTAATTTATTTTATAGTATTAATTTTTTATACTTCTTTTATTACTTACTTAATTACTTCGGCTCTTTTTATTATAGATAATATTAATAGATCTATATTTATTATTTATAAATATACTCTAAAAATAAATAGAGTTAATATAATTTTATCTAGTTTTATAAAGTTATTTATTATTTTAACTACTATTTATAAAGTTATTTCTTTATTAGTTTTTCTTATTAAGTTCTTCTTATAGTATTTTATAAACTCTCTATAATAAAGTATAGTATCTTTTAACCTTACTTATACTATTATAAGATTCTATAAGAACTTTTATAACTTTAATAAATAATTCTTTTATATTTTATTAGAATTCTATAGATAAGAAATTCTTCTTAATATTATAAATAATATATTTTAAAGGTTCTTAGTAAGTATTAATTTAGTATATCTATAAAATATTTTAAGTTATCTTTATAAATATATCTTTTAGAAATTAAGCTACTTAAAATAAAGTAACTATATCTATAATCTATAGTACTAGTTTTCTTTTAAGGTAAAGTATATTTATTACTATAAAGTAGTTAAACTTATAGTTATCCTTAAGTATAAACTTAAACCTTTTAAGTAACTTTATATATATTTAATATATTAATAATAGTATTTTATAAAATATTATAGAATATTAATATTAAATTCTTAATTTACCTTTTATAAAATTTATAATAATTTACTAACTATAAAATAACTAAATCTCTAGTATAATTACTATAATTTTAATTCTATAAAATAATTCTAGATTAATACTTTCTTATTTTTATCTTATAATATTTAGGGATATCTTTATTTTTATACTATTAGAATTAACTTATTTCCTTAAATTAAAATATTTTTTAGATTATTAAACTTAACTAATAATTTATTTATATCTTAAATATAATATAGAAATAAAGTACTTATAAGAATAATTTAAAATAAAATAATTCTTATAAAGGTATTAACTTTTATAGTATTTTATAAGATTAGAGATTCTTTTTTAAATTAAATATTATAGTTTCTTTTAATTTCTATATTAAATTAAATTATAGAATTAAGCTTTTAAAGTACTAGAAACTATTAGTAACCTCTTATAGAAATACTTATAGCTTTAGTATCTAGAATAATACTTTAAAAATTATTTATAGAGTATTTATCTTTAAATATAAAGAGTAAAGTAAGTTCTAGATTTTTCTATAGTATTTTATAAAATAAATTAACTTTTTATAGTAATATAAAAAAATAAATTAATTATTAAAAATTAAAATTATTTATAGTTTATTAATTTTTCTAAGTTTAGTAAACTAGTTTTTATAGAAATCTCCTTTTATATTATTTTTTCTTTATCTTTAAAGTTTATAAGGAACTAATTAATCTCTCTTTATTCCTTATCTTTTATAGTTTCTAGAAATTCTTTAAATTCTTTATATTTTAAGAGAAAGAAACTAGTAATTACTTAATATTAGTTCTTCTTTTATAAGATATTATTTTTACCTTTTAAACTTTATATAAGCTTATTAACGTTCTTTTAAAATATACTTTATTAATTAATATCTTAGTTTTCTATAAATATAGTATTTCTTTTAATAATTTTTATAAAATTAAAAATAGTTTTTATATCTTTAAAATTTATTTTAAAAACTTTTTCTTTTTAAAGCTTAATAGTTTCTTTTATAATTTTATTTTTTATTATTATAAAATCTTCTTTTCTAAGTTTTATATTTCCTTCTATATATTTTTATTTATTTAATACTAATTACTTTTTAAATATTTTAATTATTTTATAAAATTAGTTTTTTATAAATATTATTTTAATTTTTAGTATTTTATAATAATTTTAATTATATTTTATAAATTAATATATAATTCTTTATAGATTAATATAAGTTTAAATAAAATATATTTATAATCTTTTATACTTTTATATATATTAATTATTTAATTTTATAAAGTTTTATTATTATAGTATTCCTTAGTTAATTCTTTTTAAACTTTTTAAAGCTTATTAAAAAGTAATTAAAGATATTATAACTTTAATTTATTTAAGTTTTAATTAAAGATTTTCTAAAGTATAATTTCCTTTTATTTTATAAGATATAATTAATAGTTCTCCTTAGTTTTAAAATATACTTTAATCTTTTTAACTATTATATAGAAATTATACTAATTCCTTAAAATTTTATTATAATAATATAAATTTACTTAGTTCTTAAGTATAATTAAAAAAGTAGTTTTATAGTAACTTTTTTAAAGTTTAACCTTAGTATAATAGTTAAAGAAGATTTATAGCTTAATATTAAAGATATTATATATAATTTACCTTTATACTTTCTTTTATTATCTATATAAATCTTTATTATATTATAAGTAGTTTTATAGAATTTAAACTTCTTAAGTTTTATTCTTAAAGATATACTAGTTTTAAAGGTAATTAAGTTCTTTCTTTATAGTTTTATTCTTTTTATTTTTAGTTATTATTTTTTTCTTTTATATTTTCTATAGAATACTATTATTCTATACCTTCTATAGTTTATTTATTTTTAAAAAGTTTATAATCCCCCTTTAAATAGGTAAGGTTTTAAGGTTTATTTATATTTACTAAATTCTACTATAAATTAAAATAATATTATATTTTAATCTAGTATTTAATTTCTTCTTCTATTTATAAATATTATTCCTTCTTCTAAAGTATTTTATATAATACTTATAAAATTAAAAAAGTTCTTCTTTATTTTTATATAGTAATTATAGCTTTATAGAAAGTTCTATAAATCTTACTATAGTTTAAAGTTTACCTTTATAAAAATTTTTATTATTTATTCTTTAAAATTTTCTTAAAATATCTTTTATAGTATAAAATCTATTATTTTATTATTATTATAGTAATTAATATATTATTTAATATAGTTGTTAATAACTACTTTATTATCTTTTATATCTTTATTTATAAAATTAAAGATTAGTATTAAATTATATAGTAACTAAGGTATAGTTTTTATAAAATAAAAATACTAAAAAAATTTATAGTTTTATTTTAATAAATAAAGTTTATATTTTATAGAAATAAATATAAATTTATAGTATTATTATTTAAAATAATAGTAACCTTCTTTTTATTATAGATTAGTATTTTTATAGTATATATACTCTTATACTCTTAAATATTCTTTAACCTTTATAGAAAAGAATTTATTTAGTATAATTAGATACTACCTTACTAGTTTTAATTAAAATAAATTAAGTATTTCTTTAAATCTTTTTAGTATCTTATTATAAAAGTTATTTAGTTAAGATAAGTATCTTAATAATTCTATAATTTAGTTTCTTTTATAATACTTTATTATTTTATAGTTAAATTATAAAGTTTAACTATTAATTAGTATTAGGATTATAAGGTATAGTATTTCTAGGAATATATATAGTAATAGGTTCTTAATTATTTATATAATAATAAGTTATTCTATCTATAAAGGATTTAAGTAAATTTCTTATAATATACTTTACTTACTTAGTAAGGTTACTATAGAATAAGAGTAGTTTTATAATATACTTCCTATAATTATAAAAGATTATTAATTTATAATTAAAGCTATTATTAATTTTTTTATATTTCTACTTATCTATATATATCTTAGATAATATAGTTATTTTTTAATAAGATTTAATAGTTATAAATTTATATTTAATTAAAGTTAAGCTTAGTAATTAATCTACTTAGCTAGGGTATTATTAATTAAATAAAGTAGTAGTATAAGCTTAGTTTAATATTATATATTTTATATAACTTATAGTATATAAATTACTTTTTATTTTAATACTAAAGCTTATTTTAAAGTAGAGTTAACTATAATTAAAGCTTAATTTAAATATATCTTTTAAAATTATAATTAAATTATATTTAATTAAATTTAATTATTTATTTATTTTTTAAGTTTTTTTATTTTACTATAGTTTATTAATAATAATTTTTTTTTTATAAAACTATTTATATAATATTTATTAATATATACTTTTTAATATTCTTTTAAATAAATATACTATAGTTATATAAATAACTTTAAAGCTTCTATAGTATTATAGTACTTATAAACTTAAAGTTTTTTTATTATAACCTTTAAAGTCTTCTTAGAAGTAGTTTTATAAGTTATTATTTATTATATATTATATTTTTATATTTTACTAGCTTTAATATAGTATATATATATATATTATTATTTAAAGATATATTTAATATATATAAGCTTAAGAGTTTATTTTTTTTTTTTAGTATATTTCTTAATATTATATATAAATTAATATAATATTAAAGTAGATTTTTAAAGTAAGTTTAAAAGTTTAGAAAGTTTATATATAATAATATATAAATATTATATAAATAGTTTAAGAGTTATAAAAAGTTTTATAAATATTATAGTTAACTAAGTAGTATTTAATAGTACTTAGTAATATAATAAGAGAATTATAATAAATTAAATAAATTAATAAATAAAGAACTAATCTTTAAAGATTATAAATATATTCTTAATTTATTTATTAATTAATTAGTATTAAAAAACTTTAAACTAATAAGTAACTAATAAACTAATATATATTATATAATATACTATATTACTTCTTTAATTTAGTAGTTATATTAAGAGTATAACTAAAAGTAAAGTTTAAAGCCTAAGTAAGTAGTAAATCTAACTATATATAACTATACTTAATCAGGCTAGTAGTATACTTAACTACACCTTCTGATTAGTTTAAACCGGGCCTGGCGTATAGCGACGCTACTACTACTAGCTCTAGTCAATTACCCTCGAATACAGTGAATACAGGTGTAGCAACAGTTAGAAAGTAAGGGAGTTTAAGGGAAAGTGGGTGTAAAAAGGTGTGCATATAAGGTGGAACTCGAGTATTGGACATGAAAGTAAGAGTACCTTTTCTCTATATAAAATATTAGTGACGGTAGCTAGCTTGTGCACTAAGCTTAGAGGACTCTCAATCGCGGCGTGGTAATGACTTTGCTACCTGTAGTAACTTAATACGTCTCATCTTACGAGCGTCTTATACTGCATCTTGAGCGTACACCAGCCCGTTCGCCTTCCTGACAGCATCCATTACGCCCATAATGCGCCGCGTCTCTGCTAATGGTATGACTGGGCTCTCCGTCTCTCCCTTTGCTATGCAGGCCGCTACGTGGTCAGCCTCCCAATGGAATCCCCATCCTTGAATCTCAAAGTCAATGCGCTTCTCCTGCTCACCCTTCTTGCGAACAACCAAAAAGTCAGGTCGACTGCAAGCCTTGCCACCCACCGAAACCGTTCCTTCGGAGCCCTCGATCAGGCAAAATTCCTCTGTTGTTTTGGAGAGCACGCTTGCTGTGCAGATGGCTTGCGCGTAAAGCTTCTCATAGTTGAGGATGATGGACACCATTTCGTCTGCACCGCTCGGCGCGAGGGTCATTGAAGAGGCAATCTTTGGAGGTGGCGCACCGACATTGTCAGGATGTTGATCGAGGATAATAGAGGCAAAGGTTAGGGTGTAAATGCCGATGTCGAGGAGAGCACCAGCACCAAGCGAAAGATCCGCAGTGCGAGCGGATGGCGGCAGCGACGCCATTGGCATGTAATGGCCAAAGTCTACAAATACGCGAGAAATGGTTCCGATGGTGCGATCCTGGTGGATGAGCTTTTGCAATCCAGATACGAGTGGGAAGAAGCGTGTCCAGACGGCTATGGAGAGACTCTTAGTATCCCACACAATTCTTCGGGGAACGACTGAACGGATTTTCGACTCACCTTCCATATAGAAGACACCTTTTGCCTTGGCCGCTGCGATTATTTCATCCGTTTCCCTCACATTTATCGTCAATGGCTTCTCACAGAGAACATGCTTACCCGCAGCAATGGCTTCCAGGCTATTTTTCAGGTGCAGAGCGTGTGGTGTACCAATGTAGACAACATCAACATTAGGGTCATTATACACCTCGGCATATGAAGTATATAGCGCTGGCTTTGCTGAGGGTGCATGTTTGGCCACGAAAGCTTCGGCCTTTTCCTTTGACGAAGAGCCAAGCGCTTGCACTACGTGTTTGAATTCGGCTGATGGGCGAGAGAGGACAAGATCAGAGACAAACCAAGAGGAGATAAGTCCGCATCCTTTAATTGTGATTAGTGTTGGATTCAAGGGCCTCAAAAAAGGCTGCTAAGTGGCAGTGGGAGAATCAATATACCTACAATACCCCAACGGAGTGGTTTTTCTGCCTGAGCCATTTTCTATAGAGGAGTCTATTGAGAAGCTTGGGAACCGTGTGTCAAAACAAGGGAAATGAGCAGATTGAAATATCTGAAGTGAAAAGTGAAATAACCAATCTGATTACAGAGAAGAAAAAGAGATGCGGTAAAAGGAAATATCAAAGGGCTTCAGATACAATGCGGATGTTTTCTAAGGAATTATGAAGTGACCAATCCACGTTGATTAGCCTTGTCTCGGGCGCAGTAGCCATAGAAAGGTACAAAGATGGGGGGTGTATCGAAGTCCGAAAGTCCCCGTGGATTTTGCGGAGTGGTGGGGCAGCCAACCCTAAGCGGGGACAGAACAGTCTGAGCTGACTTAGTCCGCTTATTCGTCATACCTTGACTGTAATTTTTGATATAATAGCTAGTAGATTTTCCTTGGCTTAACTGTCTCTATCAGGATTTCTTCGTACTCTCACTTTTCTGTCTATTATTTCTCCAAAGTTTTCTCCTGCTAGTAGTCTATACATTGTTCAAGTTATTGGGATCATAATTGATTAGGACCAATTCACTACCCATAGCCGATTTTGTCTCGCAATGGCTGCATCAGCTAGGATCTTAAAAGTTGGTATCATTGGATGTGGAGAGATTACACAGGTCGCCCATATCTCCACTCTCGGTTTCCTTTCGGACTATTACCAGATCACGTACCTATGCGATGTATCAGACGATGCTCTCAAACACTGCCAGAGGAAAGTCGTTGGCGGCATCCCCAAAACTACGCGGGATGCAGAGGTACTATGTGCTTCACCAGATGTTGATATTGTCCTTGTTGCCAACGCCGACGAGTATCATGTTCCGCATGCTCTACTTGCCCTGAAGCATGATAAGTTTGCCATGATTGAGAAGCCTATGGCTTTGACCCAGCATGACGCCGATTTGGTTATTGAGGCTGAAAAGACATCTAAAGGAAGGGTCTTCGTCGGCTATATGCGGAGATATACCACAGCGTTTTTAGATGCAATTAAGGAAATTGGAGGATTGGACAAGATTGTGTATGCTCGAGTAAGAGGTTGGTGAGCTCCGGTATTACTTGCAAAGTTCCATCAACTCATAAGTCATATAGATATCATCGGACCAAATAGTGGATTTGTCGATCAAAGCGGCACATTCCCCAAGAAATTCGACGACTTCAGAGCAGAAGATATCAAAGACAAGAACGCCAAACGTGAAGCCATTCTCAATACTGGCTTGACCGCTGAGTGCGGAATACCAGTTACGCCAACCTCTAGTAGAATGTGGGCTGTCCTTGGTGGACTCGGCTCTCACGATCTTTCTGCTATGAGAGAAGCTATTGGAATGCCCACATCGGTTCTTGGGGCCTCGTTAGGCTGGCCTATCTTCAGGTATATATACATATTTCTTAATCCAACCAACGCTTACTTATATGTTAATTATAGTGTTTTATTCCAATACCCAGGTTTCGCCGTCAGCTACGAATCCGGCCTTGATAAGATCCCCAGGTTCGATGCACATCTAGAGGTCTACAGTGAGACCAAAATTGTAAGAGTTCAGTACGATTCGCCATATGTAAAAGGTCTCCCCACCACCATGCACATTTCTGAGAATGTCGACGGCGCATACAAACAAACGATGGTTCGCAAAACTTACGAAGATGCATACACGCTAGAGTTCAAAGAGGTTTATAGCGTCATCACTGAAGGTAAAGCGATCAAGACAGGCGCTGAGGACGCGAAGAAGGATTTGGAGATTTTCAAGATGATTGTGCAGGCTGGACAGAAGGGTCTTTCGCCGAGGGCTGATGTGATTAAGCCTGTGGTGAATGGAGTTGATGGAGGAAGTTAAATTAGTTACTGAAATGGAAATGCATTCTTGTAGCAAGCCAATATTTGGAACGATACTTCATACTGGAATCGTGAATAGTATTAAAGATTACATACTATAATCGCTACATGGAAGTATTCTATAAATTTAAGTCTTTTTTTAAGATTCAAGTATGATTTTCCTTATCTTAGATTTTATGCCTTCAATAATAGCAGTATAAAAGAAAGTCCTAATTAATAATGTACTTTAGCTTATAAGAGAACGTATTAGACATAGTTACCGTAGAACTTGCAATTTACCGGAATATTCGGAAACTCTATTGAATGACATGTTGGCAACCCCACATCTAATTTATATTATTCTTAACATCCCTGAAAATCACAGTCGACTTCTACAAAGGAATTCAGATTTCTCTTCAAAATAAACTTCTTCATTATAATAATTACCCTCTTCTACATACTCGGCTCAAAGATACTAGAACGCGCATTTTACAGTACCAGTCATGCCTTTGGTCACTACACAGATTGAAATCGCAGCATCGCCTGAAAAGGTCAGAGCAAAGGTATGAAAGAGATAATTTACATACCAGCATTGTTTGGAATGACGACTCCCCAATTTGATAGCTTACTTTAAAACTCCTCAAACCCGAACTAATAAGTAAAACAGTTTCTCGAATTCTCCCAAATTCCAAACTACACACCAAATGGCTACATCCGTTCAATAGCCCCAGCATTACCTAAAGACCCCTCTGAAATTGTACCTGGCGACGTGATGAATTGCGTACTTAGCTATGGGACCAAAAAAGTCAGCCCCACAGTAGTTGTACGTTTCTCTAATCTACTCTACACTACTCTACTCTACTTCCTTACTGTACTTCTCTTCCTTCTTTCACTCCTCAATCTCAAACTAATCAGGATATATATATGTATGTAGGAAAACTCACCATCAGCATTCCGTTGGATGGTAAATCTTCATGGGCTGTTTGTCGGTGAACATGGCTTTCGGTTTGAAGATTTGAAAAAGACGACTACTGCAGAATCGGAATCTGGAAATCAAGATGAAGCTGCCACGTCGTCGACTTTATTTGTGCATGAGGAGAATTTCTCGGGTGTGCTTTCTTTTTTGATGGGGGATGGAATGGTGGCTGGGTTGTTGGGCGAGAGGGAGAAAATGAGGGAGGGAGGGGTTTGTGGGATTTAATGCGGATTTTAAGGCTTGGGTTGAGAAGAAGTTGTAGATTTGGGGTTTGATGTTGATGTTTTTGTTTTTGTTTGGAGGGTGTTGGGTTTGTATAATGGATATAATAATGTATACCTTTTGATGCACTGCGAAGAGAAGAGAGACGTGAGGGCAAGAATCGTTAGCCAAGGTAAGGTGGAGTGAGGTGCTCAGGCGAGGTGAGGTGAGGTGAGGAGGTGAAGGTGACTGAACTGACGAGAGATCACATGTACTGTGGCTTTTGAGTATCCAGAAAGAAAAGTCGGGATTTAGGTAGATAGCGGCATATACAGTGTAACTTTCTGTTTTCTTTTTTAATCTTATGCTGTCGCTACTCTAGCATGTTGCCATAAGCAGCTAGAGCACTAGGAGGATTCCCGTTAACGCCTTTATCATCCGTCGGTTACAGTGCCCAGCCTAATTCTATATACCTAAGCACCGCAAAGACTTTCCCTACGGACTGCTTTAATTTCAAAAACTACGTTTAATAGCTTAGGATCATTGTATATAGAGTCTAAGGCAGGTGGAACCACAAGTCTTAGTAAATTTCTCTCGGGTGATCGACGATGTTACACCTTTAATGGAGAGCATGTTTACTGGATCCGGGGAACGCTGACAGGATGCAGAATCCGGTCCGAAAAGCGCCAGAGTGAGATTATTACCGGCACTTATAGGCACTGCCACTCAGCCCTACGACTTTTTTGTGCTTGACTACTACTGTAAACGCGTGATTCTTCAGCGTTCGTTGCAATTTGCTTGCCTAAAAGCCACACTTTGTCTTGGCAGTTTGTTCTTGCCGCAGTCCTCGTATTGCGCTGACCTCGCTGACTGCCAAGGCTGTTATTTATGCCAAAAGGAATGATACATCGTCACGTTCCAAAGAAAGAACATTAAAGTCTATTGGGCCGATCGGTAAATTGCAGAATGGCTCAGCTTGTTAGCAACGACTGGAGGGAATTGGAGCTGAGCTGTAGAAAGCCTTGCTCGATCATTGTAAAAAAGATAAAAGGGGTCTCTTCTCTCTGAATTATTCCAGCAAGACAATCAATATCAACTCTACGACTTTACTGGAAAATTACAGCTTAATAAGTCTCAACCTCCCTTCAAAAATCAACATGAAAGCCATTACCATCCTCGCCGCCATTTCTGCCTTGGCAGCCAGCGCTTCTGCTGCCTCTCTTCCCAAGCGTCAAGGCCAGAGCCCGGCTACTTTTGATCTCTACGGTGGCTTCGATTGTACCAGCCCTTTCCTAGGACACTTCGAGATGTCCATCGAGACTGATCAATGCGAGCCTTTCTTCCGCAACCAGACCGTCCAGGCTATCAATGTTGATTACATTTATGACAGATGCCAATGTAAGTCTCGTCTATCTTCACGGCTATTAATGTATCTCCGTTACTTCGAGTACTAATTTTTGCTTCTTCACTGTAGTCATTGTCTTTGAGCAAGTTGATTGCTCTGATTCGGGTACTATCCTTGGTACTGGTGGATGCTTTTCTGATGCTGCTGGATTGTTGGCGTCTAGGCTCATATGCAACTAGATGAGATGAGATTGGAGTTTTGGATTTGCTGTATTCTGGGGCTTTGTGAAGATTCGTAACTATAGATGTGCCGGGGCTCGTGATGTATGCTCCTGCCTCTGCATGTCTATATGCTACTGTAGCTCCCTGATCTGTTGGATCCAGGATATCTAGCGTTAGGAGTTTGGATTTGGGTTGATTATGGTCAGAGTTAGCTTAGATTTAGGGTTTATTTGGACTATTTTTCTTATATTTTTATGGGTTGAGTGATTAGATGTTATTTATCTTGAAGTTGTTCCCTTGGAAGTTTAGTGTGGCCAAATTTAAGCGAGTGAGGGTAGTCAGAGTGCGTATCATGAGCCACTGCTAGTACCTAGAGATAAAAGCAAAGGATACAGGTCCAGCTGCTCTTGCATCTACCCACGTTTTCACATAACCAATCTACAATTATAACTCATTAAAAACGAATTTCTTGATAGTCTTTACTCTGCAAACTTGAATTTAAGATCGACCTTGGATATCTTATTCTTCTTCCTTATCAAGGTACGCCGTCTAGCCTAAGGTACGATTCTTTATGAAAACTCAGCAGTCTTGATAACAAATGATTGTAGAGTGCTATGGTAACTCCATATTGATCTTCTAAGTGATGGTAGAATCCTATAAAATCTATAATCGCTAGATCAATACTTATTCCTATGTCGGTTTGAATGCCTTCACACTTGCGTAGACCTTTCAGTCTCCTCGCTAAAAATGGAGGCCACTTTCAACCATCGGTGCTATTACAATTGCTAGTACTATGCAAGAGAGCGACAGTAAACATGTCCTTATTTTATCTATCCACGTACTGTCCCTAGGCATATGAATGCATCATCCACGACGACGTTCATCTCTACCCCCACCCCCACTTCCCTTCGACTCGTTTCGCTTCACTAGTGCCCGGCATGGCAAGAGAAAGGGACAATTGACCTCATAAAATTCTCGTCCGAAACTCCCCGTCTTCATCTTCCCCAACCACAACGCCCTTCCTCGCGACTCTCCACACTCCACAGAAACGTGCATGCTTGCTTCAACGCTGCAAACTCTCACCCCGGATTTCCCTCTGGTGGGCTCAATCATGGATGCAAGCTACCCAGGCTATCCTCTCACGGGGCCTCTCAAAGCACCTGCACCTGCACCAGCACCAGCTCCAAGTCCCATTAATCACCATGAGCCCGAAGTTCCCCGTCAAGACTCAGCATCCAACAAACACATCACTCCGGATCGTGAAAAGGGTACCGGTAGCAACAAGCGACAGAAGATGGACAACTCACGGACCTCCATGTCATACCCCAGGAAACGTGCCGTCACGGCATGTCAGCTCTGCAGAACACGCAAAACCAAGTGTAACAATGCAAGGCCCAGGTGCAAACTGTGC
Organism: Pezicula neosporulosa; assembly: GCA_009805495.1. Lineage (NCBI taxonomy): Eukaryota > Fungi > Ascomycota > Leotiomycetes > Helotiales > Dermateaceae > Pezicula > Pezicula neosporulosa. The sequence goes on from SELE01000018.1 coordinate 866,416, forward strand.
CAGGATCTGGGCGCCGAATGTCTCTATGAGGACCGTTCGGATCATTCTTCGTGTGTCCCTTCTCATCTCATCACGTGCTTTCCTACCTTCTTTGTCTAACAATACTTCCAGATTCGATCCTGCGAGTCTGATGATGCTAGAGCGCCTGAACACCATCATCGAGCGTCTTGACACCATCGCCCCTGCTTCGGCACCTCCAATCAACACTCCACATTCTGCTGGACAAACCCCAGCCGGCTTCTTACAATCACATAATGGAGATTTAGACGACGATCAGGATGGAGAGTACATGAGAATCCACTCTTCCGAAATGAGCCCCGATAGAGTATTGCAATGGCCCATTTTCGAGGGAAGATACGAGCCCGAATGTTTAGCCAAAGCTCTCTTTGAAACCCAAGGCGGCTCGGAAAATCTGGAAGATCCTCTTCACGGCCGCATGTGTAGTGATCTTGAAGAGAGAATTCCATCGCTTATCGAGACGTTCCTAGGCTATGTCCACATAAAGAACCCTATTCTAGATCCACATACCCTCAAAAGCTACGCGAGGCATGTTACGCAAGAGGGCTTTGGTTGGGATGCAATATCCTGCCTTGTGGTAAGTACATTGACTCCTATGCACTCGGCTAGTTAAAGATCCTAGCTCTAAAAACGTCACATGTTGACTCCAATAGCTTATTGCTTGTGCTCTTGGAGCTCTCGCGGAGCCATTTGACAGCACGCTACACATATATGCTCAACCATCACCTATCCACGAGAAGGACTCTCTTGAGATATCAAGGGATTCTCTATTCATCGCATCTAAGTACTTCACAATGTCTAGAAAGCGAATTGGATTACTAGACGCTACCATCATCCGTTGTCAGTGTTATTTGCTCTCGGGAGTATACCTCATGTACACACTGCGGCCTCTCGAAGCCTGGCAAAACTTCCTTCAGGCTTCAACCTCGTATCACGTCTATCTAAAGGGTCAGTCGCGTCTTAACAAAATTGCAGAATCACCAATCTCCCCAACAAGACTTTTAGAACAGCGTCTCTTTTTTTCTTGTTTCAAATCGGAGTGGTAAGGGTAAATCTCATCCGTCCAGCATGCATCGCTAAGTATGATAGCGAAATCCGGGTCGAGCTTTCTTTACCAGAATCTGGTCTCTTTAGTATAAAATATCCGGATATGTTTCCTTCGCCCCCAATAGAATCTTCCGAGGCAGAAGACCTGTTGCCGATTTCACTCTCCGACCGTTCTACGAACGCGCATCAGGAAGCAAATAATACCGTCAAAGGCCGGGCTCCCAGTTTCAAACAAAATCTAAAGCAAAGTTGGTACTACTATTATACTGAAATTTCATTGCGACGCCTGGGAAATAGTATCTTAAAAGAGTTCTATAAGTCAGACCAGCCGTGCTCTGGATTGTCAATTCCAGAAATGCTAACCATGGCGGCTGGTTTTGACGAGCAATTTTCTCAACTGTAGGAATCACCACAGTGTCATTTATACTAAACATACTGACGCGGTTCAAGACATGCTAAAGTTCCCCCCATCATCGCGTATGACCAAAATGGATCTGGAAAGGTTCCTGACGAAGAACTTCCGTATTTCCTCCGTGCAAGACAACTAGATTGCATGCTTTGGTTCATGAGACCATTTTTATATCATGCTCTGCACAATCCGTATGATGATCCGTACAGACCATTGATTCAAAATTATGTAGACCGCTGTCTTAGTTTAAGTGCATCTATGATCAAAAGCATGGCTATTCGGCACCGACACCATGGAACATGGTGAGTATACTATATGCCCTTCGCTTAGTACATTTATCTCTCTAACACAAGACCATAGGCTTTCGATCAGGCACGGAACCTCTTGTGCATTAAGTCTTCTAGCTGCTGCGAAGTGCGGACATATTGCAATGCCCACCGACTGGAAGACGGCCATTTACACTCATGTGGAGACCTATAAATTCTGGGAAAAGGAGTCGCCTGACATTGTAATTACTCGAAAAATTGTGGAGGCTTTGCTTAACGAAGTTACTTAAAAAGAAAACCTGAAGATTGTTACTCGATGGATGATGGCTTATACATGCGCCTTGGAATGGCATACGTATTCAGAGAGAGCCAGTACCAGTTTTGTATGCCGTCGCTACTCGTACTCGTACTCTGTGGTCACGGCTAATGCTCTTGAGCGAGTCAGGAATTGCTACCAATCCAAGTCGCCAAGTGCGGGACCTTCGGACCATGCCATCAACGTCCCCAGGTTCCCCACAATCTCCGTACAATGGCCGGGGAGTTTCGGACAAGCGCTTGTGACGCCCCTGATTCTGCTTTGAGTTTAAGAGCCCAATTTTTTTCTCTCAAAGTAGAATTCAAGTTGCCGTCTCAATTGACCGAACAATACCATCTCCGCAAGAGACTCCTCCATGCCAACCCCAGACTTCTCCACATCCGCTGGGACGTTCGCTCTCTATGGTTATATAAACTCCAAGATTACGCTCTATCTTGATCATCCATCAATTGTTAAGAGAGTTTCACAATCGTGAAAACTCGTATCCAGACGCCCTTTTTAATCCAGTTTCCTCTGAAAAAAAGACGGTCCTCTATCTGACCTTGTCTTCATATCTGCAGCAATCATGGTGACGGCCGCATCGCAGTCAGTTGGAGCGGATTTAGCAGCTGTATGTAAACCACATCTCTTAGCTCTCTGAGACACGTCTGACAATTTCAGGTCCTTCCTCCTCGAACCAAAGGGTGGTGGGCCACGCCTCATCTTTTGAAGCTTAATTGGCTTCTCTTCAGCGTCATGTTGATGTCGGCTACAGTTGGATACGACAATAGCAGTAAGAGTGACCACAATCTGAAGGGTTATGGGCTTAAAGTTACTAAATACCCATAGTGATGAATGGGCTTCAGGCTCTAGAACAGTGGCAGGACTTCATGGGCCATCCGAAGGGCGCTTTGCTGGGAGGCATCAATGCCATCCAATCTGGAGGAAGTATATTCGGATATCCAGCAATGTCATGGATTGCCAACAAGTATGGCCGCAAGAGGTCTGCATATATCGGACTGGTCATCATCACTATTGGAGTTGCTGTACAGACAGCTGCGAACGGGGTCGGGGTATTTATGTTTTCTAGGTTCCTGGTGGGAACAGCATCTGGATTTCTAGGTGCTGCACCAATCCTCGTTACTGAGACCGCATACCCAACACATCGCGGGAAGTTGACTGCTGGCTATAAGTATGTATACAAAGGATTTTGCTCCGTAATATGGATTGAATGTCTAGTTAACATTGCATTTACAGTACACTCTACTATGTAGGATCCCTCATAGCAGCAGCATGGACAACTTTCGGTACCCGCAACATCAACTCATCATGGTCCTGGCGAATCCCTTCTCTCTTTCAGATCCTCATTCCCGCCGTTGGTTGTTGCTGTGGACTTTTCCTATGTCCAGAATCCCCCAGATGGTTGATAGCCAACGAACGGAACGAAGAAGCAAGAGCAATATTGGTTAAATATCATGCTGGAGGTGATGAGAGAACTCGGCGCTAGTGGCTTTTGAGATGGCCGAGATCCAGCAAGCGATTCAACTTGAGAAAGCAATCAACAGTGATACTTCTTATGCAGACATGTTCAAGACGAAGGGAAATAGACATCGAGTATTTATCTCCATTTCTATGGGCATCTTTGCACAATGGAACGGTGTCGGGGTTGTAAGCATCCCCCAAAGTGTCCAATGAGTAAAGTATGGACTAACTGATGGATCTTCAGGTTTCTTACTATCTCGCAGCAGTACTCACAACCATTGGCATCACGTCTACCACAAAGCAAACTTTGATAAATGGATTCTTGCAGCTCTGGAACTTGCTCGTAGCCGTCCTGGCTGCCACACAAGTTGATCGTATGGGTCGCCGAGGTCTACTTCTCTGGTCTAGCTTTGGCATGCTCATCTGCTATGTCATCATTACAGGACTCTCTGGATCCTTCGCACAAAGCCAAAACTCTGCCGTTGGGCTTGCCGTCATTCCTATGCTCTTTATATACTACGGCTTTTACGACATAGCGTACACGCCTCTTTTGGTCTCCTACCCGGCTGAGATCTGGCAATACCAGTATAGATCTAAGGGCCTTGCAATAACCTTTAGCTCAACATTCGCGGCTTTATTTTTCAACCTTTTTGTCAACCCAATTGCACTCGCGGATATTGCATGGAAGTATTACATTGTGTACGTTATTTTGCTGGTGATTATTTGCATCACTGTCTACTTCTTTTATCCCGAGACCAAAGGAAGGAGTCTTGAGGAGATTGCAGAAGTTTTCGATGGTGAGGATGCGCGTGTCCCTGAACCGGGCATCGTTCTAAGTGCGGTTGAAGAGAAGCTGAAAGCTCGTGGGGATGTAGAGCAGATGGAGTACCAACACGTTGAAAGTCCGTCCAAGGTTTAAAGACCTTTTGGTCCGTAGCTTAGTCCGCTAGCTATTACAAGATTAGACTAGCAGGACTGTACTAAGCGACTATCGCTGCCAAAACCCCAATTAAATGTAAAATTGCCTTGAATACATATATAAAATGGCTCTAGTAGTTCGAGCTTGAAGACCACCTACTCGTTTATTCAATAAGTGGGAGCTCAAATATTCGTACATTCGCGGGGCCTCGAATTCTTCCCATCAAGGATGAGCACCTAGTACAGCCTAGGTATCATTCCAATCATTAATCTGTCTGAAAATTGTCTTGTTCGTGTATTATTTTAGGCACTGTTCCACCCAACTAGCTAGTTGTAATTGACCAAGATGTTTCCCAGCTGCCTTGAAGCCAAGTGCCCAGCGTCCATAAGCCCACATCTTTCCCCAACCCGAAGAATTATGATAGCGCAGAAAGTTCCGCAAAAATTAAAATTTACAGTATATGATATATTTCACAAACAACAACGATCGATTATCTCGGCAGACAGACAAAATTCAAACCAAGGCAAGGCTAGCTGTGCCTATATCACACTTAGAAACAGTATAGCAAACAATCCAGCTATCATTTGCATCTTGAAGCTTAAGGCCTTCGACGTTAACGCACCGCTCCGTGTACTTGTGGCCGTCGCTTGTGAAGAACTTGAAGAAGAAACCGCAGTTGCAGTTCCAGCTGCGGTCCCAGTCCCAAGACTAGAGCTTGCCGAGGTCGTTTCCACAAATAAGCTACTTGCTAGAAAAACAACTTTATCGAGGCTCACTTACTGCTGTTACTGTTGCTGTTGTTGTAGCGCTTAGTGACGAATATGTAGCGCCCGATGAAGTTCGAAGTGGTGTCCCAGCTATAATTCCGGATTCCGTACCGGTATATGTTGTGCTGCTGGTAGTGGTAGTCTCGGCAGGGTTCCGGTTGATGATCATTACGGGTGGGAGTGGGGTTGTGGTGATTGCATTGTTGATTTGTAGCGCCATGGACGGGAGTAGAGTAAGGAAAGGGAGGAGGTTTTGGAGGATGTCTGGAAGTATGGCGGTAAATGATATGATACTATCGTGATAGCTATATCGTTCGTGAGTCGAGTTATGCAAGTGATGGCGCTCGTAGTAGTTATATACCGTTTTCCTATCTAGTCGTTTGGTAAAGTGCTAGTTTATAAGTCTTGAATTCCACAGTAATAACCAGAGAGAAAAGCGGGGTGATTTGATACGTTCTTATACTTTGAAAGATGAACGAACTACGATTACCCCTTGGTGTGTTGGAGGTTGAGGAGTTTTTCTTGGCAATTCAGGCGACCAGTTAACTCTCCATACCACTAGAGTCTAGCGTGTATAGTATAAGTAACAAGCTTATAAGCTGTAAATGCAGAAGACCATATGGACCATATATACCGGTACCTTACTCCTTATGTGCTGTCCTGTAAGTAAAGAACCAGATTTTCACAACAATGCCTACTAGGATCGTCCTGGGTCTGACCCCAAATTTTACTATCGGATAAGCATAGTAGACTGGGGACGTGCATGGCATCTTCTTTTTGGAGACTTCTCAATTCCGCAGCCTATGGGATGTTGTGTTTATGTTGTTTGCAGGGTTTATGCTTGAGAATATCATGTTTTGGATACACTCCCGCACAGACGCTATATCAGCACGTACAGTATAGTACAGTACGATACTGTACTGTACTGAATGCCGAGGTATGATTGAATGCTAAGCAAATATGAGGATCTTTACAAAGGTACGAAAAGGTACGAAGTACAGTACTGGACATAAGTTGTATCATCACTTTATACGGGGGATGTTACTTTGCTCTATAAAATGCGCTAGAGAGATAATTTGTGTGCTAAACCCTAACCCAGGAGATATAACTTACGAGGTTAGGCCCTGCACCTAGCTCAATTCTTATTCCCTTGCAAAAAATAGCAGAGGCATAGTTTCCTAACGCGGGGTCACTGTTTAAGATTCAATGCCTATATTGAGAGAGAGAGAGAGATTAATAAATCGAATAATTGGGTTCAAGCTAAATCGCCTTTGAAAAGGTTTCAATCTCCGCCGTCGCTTAGAAGTTTTAGTAGGAAATAATACACTAAAAGTAAACTTAAGTTTTGAGTGCTTCTTTCTAGTCGTTTTAAGGGTATATTCCCTTATAACACTAAGCCTAGCTAATCTTAATCCTATGTCCCTAATCTAACTTCTTAACTCTCTAATCTATATTGTGAATATAGATGTGTGCGAACGAGGTAGTTCGCGGCCTGGAAAAGGCGATGCAGCATTTTCTACATACGAAGGCATGGCCATCTAAATACTTTGAGTAAACAATCCAACGTTTCCCACTAATTAGCCTCGTGCTTCCAACTCATAGCGCTGCGCCTCATTCAGTGGCAGTTCGGGCTTTTGATATTCAAAGGTGTGTGAGCCTTGCGTGCCATCTGAAGGAACGCTGACGGGAGGCTGGTCTTGCGGCTCGCTTACGGCTACCTTCTTGAAACGCTGAGAGCGCTTCCAGTAGATGAAGCCTGCAATGACCACGGCGATCACAAAAACAATTATAGAGATTGCTATCCCGGCTTTTGCGCCCGTGCTGAGGCCGGAACTCGAGGCTGTTGTCGAAGAGGTAGGTTGAGGGTTCGAGGATGAAGAGGAAGGCTGAGAGTTCGAGGATGAAGAAGTAGGTAGAATGGTTGAGGATGAAGATGCAGACGAAGTTATATTAAAGTAGTGGCAGTTGAAGGAAGTGGTGTAATTATCTGGGTCTGCACCTTCGTAGTAGAGAGTAAACCAAAATACGGGGTTGGAGACGAAATTGAGCTTTGATTCGACATCCCATGCAAAGGTTGTATCTTGCTGTCCGGAGATGGAATTACTACCTGTTGCTAGAGGGTGTCAGAACATAAGTGACCAAGCTGGAGATTTGAGCGCTTACTTAGAATTGCAGGAGTACCGCCCTGCTGATGAATAACAAGCTGCCAGTCTGTATAGTTGCTAACCCAACGAACTGTTTGTGTCGAGTCAAGAGGCCAGGCCAAATTACCAGTATAATTACCAGCTGGTCCAGGGGGTGGAGGGACGATAAAGCCGTTCTGCACAGTCTGCGACAAGACGAAACCTGGGAAGAGGGAGAGGAGTATATAGAGGTTCATCTTGACAGCTATGTTGGTATTTTAGTTCATAAGGGAGGAGAGAGAAGTTTGAAAGAATTCTAGAATCGGAGAGTCAAAGGGGCTCAGCCTTATCTATAGCGTTGTATACCAGCCACTATGCTGATATACTGTACTTTAGCTGCTACTTTTAACCTTTTATGTATTAATTAAGCTCGCTTTCTTGAGTCTGGTTTTTTTTTTTTTTTTTTTTTTCATTTTGCGTATTTCTTCTCTTTACCATAACTTAGCATACTTCAAGGTTACATAAATAGGAGTATATCATATAATATCCTTTAAAGCTTATATATATTGCTATTCAATTTCAAGACTATTGTTTACTATACTCGTACTTTGAAAAGTTCTCACGATATTTATTAAATAAGACATGATTTCTTCCTTGAGGAAAATACAATATTTACTTTATTTTACCTATACACCCTTTGGCCCCCATATACCTTTGGCCTCCATTGCCTTCTACAAGTTAGGCCAGCGCAGCTTCCTTCCGTAAGTGGTAAATGGTCTGCTAGCCTTCGGGGGCTTTAATTGTTAGACGGAGGTACGGAGGTACAGGGAATAAGTTGTGCCTCACCGTTTTATTTTCTGCCACGCAAAATCCTGCTCCAGCGCTTGCTACAGGGTTTATTAGCGTATCCGCAGCAAAAGCGGTGAGATACAACTTATTGATAAGCACGGTGCCTGTTATGGCCTGTTATAGCCTGTACCTCCGTACTGCTGAGCTGCTGAGGCTATCATACAGTAATTTGTTGTATCAAGCAGCGCTGTTATTCCTGACCAATAAATGATGGAGTCCTGTGAGCATGCATCGCCACCCCACCTAATACATCAATATTAATGCCAACTAATATCACCTCTACTGTAAAGTGGGGAGGAAGTGCTGTTCATAAAATACTCAATTTTGTATAAGATCCAATTCCAGGACGACATCCAGGCACGGGCACATGTCTAATGACCCAGGGCAGGTACTGTACATACTAGAGTACCGTGCAACGCCATCTCTCTCCACAAACTACAACAGGAACAAAGTTTCAACTCAGAAATATATAATACCTCACTCACTCGCTCTGATGAAGTAAGGAAAGCAGCTTACTCTACTCCTACTAACGATATTGCGCGAACATGCTCGTGCCCACACTCGTTCTCGTTGCCTCTTGGGCCATCGCCGTACTAGCGGTCCCCGTCTCCCTTTCAGAACTGGCCCTACAGAAGGTGCTTGAAGATGCCTCGCCCATCTTCGGCTCTTATGAAAAGAGCTCGATCAATACGGCAGAATGGATGAAGCAGTATCCCGACTCTACAAAGCTCGTCCATATGAACCTCCCAGGGACCCACGATCCGCAAACGTGGAACTATTCCCAAGCTACACAAGATGCGTTGAAACATGTGACCGACCTCGATGGCTCTACAATGTATCCTCCGGAGCTGTTTCGGTGCCAGCAAAAGTCTATGATCGATATGCTCGACGCTGGCATCCGAGTTTTTGACCTTCGTTTTGCCTTCGACGTCACAAATACAACCCTTGTCTTTTGGCACAGTCAAGCCTTGCTATCAGAGACGGCCACGGTAGAGGATGTTCTCTTTGGTTTCTACCAATGGCTTGATGACCATCCGACCGAGACCCTCCTTCTATCTTTCCAGTACGAAGGATCCACGACACTTTATGGCAGCAACGACGCGGCCGTCCAACTGAACATCTATGGAATTTTAACATCACCTGCTGCTCAAAAATACTTCTTGCAGACCCAAGGAGAACTGGGTACGTTGGGTGAAGCAAGAGGAAAGATCACGCTCCTCCGCCGTTTCGATCTCGATCAACTTCCAGATTCGTATTCAGATGCGCTTCCCGGTCTACATTTGTCACCAGCACTTTGGACCGATAATGATGCGGACATCTCTCTAGTGTACAACACAGAGAAGAATTTGACTGCATATATCGAGGACTACTACGGCCTCGACTCTCCCATTGGGTCTGGTGCTGCACTCAACATCCAATGGAAATACAATGCAACCACTTCACATCTCATCAAAGCGGCAACACAGTACCCAGACAGTTTATTCTGGACCTTCGCGTCCAGTGAATATGATACTGATACTCCGGTGGAGACCCCCATGATCATGGCCCTTGGCAACGGGACTGAATATACGCCTCTCGGTGGTGTAAACCAGCAGCTACTTCCGTTCTTTCAAAACCAGACTGGGAAGCGCCTCGGTATTGTCATGTTTGATTTCTATGATACACCGGGTGGCCTGGTAGAAGCTCTTTTGGATATCTGAAGCCTGCTACATAATACCACAGCCAAAAGTAGGTAGCGGCTTGTTTGTAATATGGTAATACGGTAATACAAAAAGGTGTAAATAGTGTACCTCAAATAGTTAATAATAACTGCAAAAGAACAGGAATGAATCGAGATGTTTAATAAGAATGCCTAGCTTTAAATTAAGTACAAAAGCCAAGTAGGTTATCCGGAAAGGAAACTTATAAAACACTTGACTTGTTAGATCAAGTAAGTCATCCAATTGATATAGGTTAAAAAGCTTCCTTTTGGGGTAATAACTCATTTCAGCTAAGTACTTAAGACAGTTGTCTAGATCAAATCAGTTACTAAATGCAAACGCTTCCAAGTTAATTACCGGCGTGGTCACGTGTAAATATCAGCATTCAAAAATTGTTTTCTAGTTTCGATACTTATGGCTTAGGAAGTGATCTGATATATCCATCTTTATTCTTATTCTATGTAAGAAAAGCGGACTAGAGTACTGTACTGAACACCCGCATGGAGTAGGTCGGTGCCACGTGATGCTCAGGACGCTTCCCCGCCGGCTTCCGTCATTGAGATTCGGCTCGTCCCTTCGCAGCCCCACCATAGGTAAGTATATCCTCTCACAACAACCACCATCACAATAACAACTCCTCAATATCGAGGTAGTTCACAGGTTAATACGATACTACGTCTAAATCCTCACAACCCAACATGCCACAACCCCAAGCATCTCTCGTCTCGGAGCCTTCCGCAACCACTACGCATCACCAAGTCACCGAGACCCTCCCGGACGAGGTAGTCCAGTGTCTACAGAATGCACGATTCGTAGGGCATTCCCCTCTCCATATTGCTACTTGTGGCTCGATATATACTTCTCCTTCATGTCACTGACTTATTATTCAGCTCCACCTTGCAACTTGCACTGATCGATTTCCCCATGTCGCCCTCATGAATTACACCTACGTACCCACCTCGCCCTACTCCTCCTCACCCACCATTATAATGACGACGAATCCCTCCTCGAAGAAAACACACAATCTTGTTTCCAATCCTAACGTCTCTCTTCTCGTCCACGACTGGGTCTCTCATCGCCCGCCGACCACCAACGCTCGTCGCATGTCTACCGACCGTACAGGCTCTCCTCCCCCCGAAGTTCGAAATTCAAGCTTAGCAACATTGTTGGCAAATCTTAATACCAGCGCTCTCAGCAGTATCAGCGCTACTATCAATGGGGAGGCAAGATTAGTAGACCAAGGGACAGATGAGGAGAAATTCTTTCGAGAAATACATCTAGAGAACAACACGTTTGGGGACGGCGAGGATGGTGGTAATCGATGGGATGCTCTTGGGAATGCAGCACCCGACGGTGGAAGAGGCATTTTCATTGAAGGAGAGGAAGTCAGGGTTGTTGTGGTCAAAATCAGGGATGCACGGGTCTCAGATTGGAAGGGAGCTGTCAGAGACTGGAGTTTGAGCGAAGGTGGAGAATCGAATTCTGTTCAACACGGAGCGTTGGTCAACGGGGTTTCTTGATTTCAACCGTGATCTTAGGACTGTGGTATTGGGGTTATTGTCAAAGGGATTTATAAAGGCTGGGAAAAGCTATGTAAAGAAAGCATAATTAGTTATACGGGTGGTCGGAGTTGGCAAGGTCATCTTGTTAGAGGTCTCTGGCTCATGATGAGATATACAGCATATTCGGAGCCGTAGTCTCATCGCCTATAGTGAGATTGGGATTTATACATGATAGGGTTTTCCTTTACTCCAATAATTCCTATCATCTTTTCAATGATGCAGTTCATTGAGGTCTTGAACGCCACTTGGCCAATTTCATACAAGGAAATTCTGCATGTACACTTGATTTTTTGGTTTCCAAATAATGATTAACTTAGGCTGGTACTGAACTTATTATGAGATCTCCATGCCGGGGCCATGGATAAAATAAATACATTGTAGACTGATTCTTCCTGTCAATACCTGATCGCTAATTAGATTCTACTATCAGCTCTTGATGGAGATCTGAACACTGTAGTCCATCCTTCCAACCATATCAAAACCAAAACCTATGCCTCTATGCCCACTAAACATGGGAACAGTCTTTAGCTTTAAGTCTCGCGTGACTAGTCTCAAAGGAGTTTCATTTGAACACCGCCGAACAGCACAATGTACCCATTAATGTTTGTCACCATGAGCTGTAATATCATTCTGCCTGTCATAAGTCATCTTTCATTTCTATCAAACTTACAACCTTGATTACTGCATGTTAGATAATCATCAACTGCTTTTAATTTCATGATCATGTTCCTACAGAGTTTGGATCTGAGTTAAGGTAAGTGATGCAACTGTGGAAAACGTAACATGAACTTAAACTTTTATTTCTCACCCAAGAAAAACTTACAGCTAATCAACCCACTTATCAGCGTTATGTCTCAACTGCATATGTCTTTTGATAGACTTTCTTTTAGCCTTCTCGTCTCTTGGTGATGAAAAGTCATGGCGGAAGTACGGGGGGTAATTGGTGGTATAAGGAATACTATTTTAATTAATGCACGGCGGCATAACTACAAACTTCCAACCTATCTCTTTATGCTAGTTAGCTATATCTCAATTTCTTCCTGTCACTGATATTGTACCAGATTTATATTTAGTCAGTCCCTACCTAGTTAGTATATGAAGCCAAACTTAGTGATGTGTTCAAGTCATCAATGACCTGAGTGATTAGATATCTCGCTTAACTTTTCTGTGCTCAATACCCAACGATTGGAGTTCAAAGGAGCCTGGGGGATGCGGCATTACAGCTTGTAAGTATTAGTAGAACTTATGACTTTAGAAGTGATAACCATGCATCTTTCAGGGCTAAGGTAACGTTGTCCCTTGGCTTCTAGTAAAAGGGAAGTTTTTTATGTGGAAAAGTAAGGATGAGCATAGTTATTTGATAGTATTATGTAAAGCCTTCGAGGAATGTAGCTTAATGATTTATAAAGGAATAATTATTAAAACGAGACTTTTAATTGCCTTGCTGATGTGGTGCTCTATTGGCACAGTTCGAATTAGCGTCTCCCGCAGCTCCTGCAGCTCAGGTTCTCTTCCTCACTTGTAATTCTTCTATCCTTCACACTCTGACTATTGCTTTGAACATAATATGTTCGGCATTTTCCATTGTCTTTCAACAGAGTTTGGACTCTAATCCCATACTTTGACGTTCAATCTGGCATGAAGTGTCGACGGGAATTCTTTCCTTGAAAGATCAGATTCTCTGGTTGCAACTCGACTTCAAGTTCTCTACCATAGGATCACAACTCAGGGTTTTGATAATCCACGTAGGAGTTCCACAGATTTTAGTCCTCGCTGCAACGCAACGCACGTTTAAATCAGCAGTAGGCCTACGTGCACTCAATAACCTAATCTGGTCGTCTTTGTTAAATTAAGGGAATAGGGGGGCGAGGGGGAAGCTAACTCACCTTTGAAAGAAGACTCCGCAGTGTACGTTCAAAGTTTGCATTCTACAGGACGACTGTCTCTTCCGCCAAGCAATCATGATTTTCAACTAGCTTTGCGCAATCAGTTGTTCATCTCTGCTTCTTGTGTGCAACGATCGATATAAAGTCTTCTATCTGGATCTGTCGAAAGTTGTTCCTTGTCATCAGTTTCCGCCCTCTTCCTAGTCTCCCACAATACGCTGCTTTGTCCTGCGGTCCAGGACGATGCTTTACTCTTTCTTCACGCTCATATTCGTTTCCCAGGAGTATTGAATTGATCTACTCTTCTCAAAAGTAAAGACAGCAGTGGATCACATACGTACGCTCCTTATAACGCCAAGCCGCACTCGACCTTCTTCAATTTCATTTTCCTATTGTAGTTGTTTGAGCCAGCCAAGAGCTTTCCCTACCACCTTCAGAGTACAGCCATTGCACCAAGACCTTGTACTGCGGAACCAGGTCCAACATTGTTCATCAGCAATCATGTCTGGGCCCGACGTACTTCGAGATTACAGTTTATTAGAATCATGGGCGAACTTTACAGGCTACGTTCGTATTGAGGAACCTGAGGATACGGAACTATCTCAAAGAGAAAAGGATTTCTTATCAGGCAAATATGCCGGACCAGAAGGTTTCAACCATAGACACTTTAGCAATGGAAAATTCAAGCATCCATGTCCAATCGCCAATTGCGTAAGTCAAACTCCAAGTTTCCAACTTTTGCAAAGTCGAGAGAGAGAGAGAGAGAGAGATAGAGAGAGACAGAGAAATAGAACCCTTCCTAACAGCACTGATCTTCTAGAACGATCATCACCCAACAGATCCCTTACAGATGTACAAACGATTCGCCCGACTCCCATTCCTTCTCAACGATCCCTTCTTCAAAACCTTCCCACCAGCCGCAGCCACAGAATCAAGCGTCATAGACTGGATGAAAACCCTCTACGAATTCAAGCATCGAACAGCCGTATTTGGAGATCCGGCAAACGTGGACGCAGTAGACTATCTGGCTCTGGATGGGAAGAAACTTCGGTATTATACTGCGTCGGGTTGTAGTGGTAGTACTTATGCGCTGCAGTGTCATCTATTGGATCGTGGGTTTACGAATCAGGGATCGGAATATGTTGCTACGATTTTGATTAAGGCTTCTACGGTATGTATAGTACACCAGTTTTATTCTTTTATTTTAACTCTCTTTCTCCTGGAGTTATTTATTTTGTTTCCTTTTGTTGAAATAAGTTGATTCTGTTCTGTTCTGTTGCTAATTGCTAAATTCTTTAGGAAACTCTTGGTAGTGGGATTCTATTTATGATTCTCAATGCTGTTGGTGATATTCCAGGCTTTGGGTGGCTTAAACCTTGAGTTGGATTCTTCACTAAGTTTCTGAAGACTTCGCAAAATACGGCAACGTATCACCTTTCAGAAGGATATGCTGGAGCTTTTCGATTGTACTATCCACTTGGCGCTCGGTTTCTGGTATATCCTTGTTGTATTGTTGTACTTGTCTCTTCTGTCATTCCTGGATTGAGCGTTTTCCTTCTCTTTTTGCTAGTATCTGCCAGAGGTATTAGTATTTTGTAATGATATAACCCAAGACTGTTAGAATATACGCTTATAAGTGATGTCTTCATTGAACTCTCAAGCTTGGTTATGCTTGCCTGTAGTGCATTGTCTGTGGTACGGCACAGCTGTGGCTTGGAAAGATGACTTTACACAGTTTCCTTTTCTCCGAATCACACAAAACTTCTAATACTTTGCCAGCTTGATGCCGCTGCAAAATTGTATACACAAGATTATAAAAGTAACGTTGAATGATAATAAGATAACATGTCTTTAATGATTAAAGTCTAATGCCTTGTTGCTCGCTTACTGTATTCGAGCTTATGAGAATTCGCCGAGGGAGTAAGTATATCAAAGCTTAAAAGAACATTCCCTAGCTTTATGAATTAATGGCTTTACGTTGCATACTTTCAATTAACATGTTGAGGTTCAAATTGCTATTTGTTGACTGTTCTCAACCACTTAGGCTTCACCCAATCAATAAAGCTTCTAAAATCTAAGCTAAAGTCCTAAGGTGTTTGTTAAACTAACCTACCATATCATTTTCATCAGTCTTTTAAGTATTACATGGCTTAAGGTCTATCAAGACCGAGTTTCTAGCGGAAGACTAAGATTTGATTTCCTCAACTTCTATACAATTACCATTATAAAGCACAACGTTTACCTCTACATGCACTCGTCAGTAAATACCTTATATCCATTGCCTAAAAATCTCGTAAATGAATTAGCAACTTTTTGATAAGAAGTAAATTGGCAATTGTCGGATCCATATCTGCTACTAATATGAGACATGTTAGAATTAACTTCCCCTGCGGAGCAACCTCAATCAAGGTAACTCGCTTAACTTCGAAATACACAACATGAGGCGCATGACTTGGTCACGCTGACTGTTCTTCTTGTTTCATCATAGAATAATGATAGTCCGAGGTGCAGCTGCGCTGGCTTGTGTGCAAGCTGTTTGTCGCTTCAAACATAGATGTCTCGGTGCTTGGGGTCATCTGAGAAACAAGTAACCTTACCAAATGCAAGATTTGCCCCTGACTGCGCTGCTAAAGAAAGGGTATCTATGCCTCTCACGCGTTCGAAGTATAGGGGAAGTATGCCTTGCGCACTGCTCGTAGAATTGGATACGGGAATGCTGCACATAAAAAAATTGTAGAGAGAGAGTTGTTGAAGGTTGCACTTGAATGGCCGCTGAAGAAACTAAAATACTGGGAGTCTTTCAAAACTAAACCGAAGCTTTCCCTTGATTATAACCACATCTAATGCAATACTACATGAAACCTTTTGCAAATAGTAGATCCACAAGAACGCCTGCTTCCCATAATATGTGCATTGAAATGAATTCGAATCGGAGGGGAATCATAAAAACAATTGCCGAAATCCGCCGCCGGAGATGCTGCAATCCTAATTCAACGCCGAACATGGAAGTAAGTTGAAAGAAATGATGCTACGTGAATGTGGCGTGGCGCCAATGATGGGCGGTAGAAGAGAGGCGCCGTGAGTAGGTCTATATTCCTAGAAGGCCATCTTCGGAATTCCTTAATCATTCGAAGGCGATCTCGATGGCGGAGCATTAGATAAGTCGTAGCCAGCGAGAGTGTAAAAAAAAAAAAGTAGACAACAGGTCAACTACAACGCCAATGGCATGGCCGCCTCGACCAAGGATTTCTGGCAATTGCTGCCTCACATAATCTGACACTTCCCATCCTCCTTCCCCCCATTCGGCTTGACACTGAGTGCGACTCTGGCTGTCTCGGTGAAAGCCTCATTAACACCCCGGTTCCTCATGGCTGAGCACTCTAGATATCTCGACGCCCCGATCTTCTTTGCAACATCCAAACCCTGGTTGTAGGTGATCATCGGTTTCTTCTCCCGTGGTGCTTCGCCCTCAGCAGCCTCCTCGTTATCTTGTTCCCGCAAGTCGCATTTGAGCGCAACCAAGACTAGCTTGACGCCTTGGCAGTTCTCGGCGATTTCACCAACCCACTTTGATTCGACGTTCTCGAGGGAATCTTTGGAATCGACGCTGAAGCAGAGCATTATCGCATGTGTGTCATCGTAAGAAAGGGAACGGAGGCGGTCGAATTCTTCTTGACCCGCTGTATCCCACAGGGAGAGTTCGATGTGAACATTGTCAACGAATATATCTATCCAAGGTCCAGTCAGCTAGGGGATTGAACTCATCGCCAGGTGAAAAGACATACCGTGCACATAATTCTCAAATACTGTAGGTTCGTAGACTGTAGGGAAATAACTATCCAGAGAGGCTCCAGCCTTAGCACACTCTTCCTTCAGTAAGTCTAATTGGGGGGCAACTGTACATACCCTCTCGTGAAAACATTTAGTAGAGATGTTTTGCCGCAAGCACCGTCGCCTCTATCACATCGCCTTGTCAGTTCTCGGGATCTAGCATGCGACAAGGCTTCGCGCATCATGTACTCCGTATAGCATCGCATGTTTGCGGTGGATGTACGTACAGCAACACCAACTTCCTCTGCGTTGTCTTGTTTCCTCCGAGGCCGCACAGCATCTCGTCCAATTTTCCTAAAGTATGTGCAAGCCTACGAGATGGGAATGACGGTAATAATGGGACTTTTGGAGGCGGAGGTGCGTTGACGATGCTCAATGTTGAATGCTGGATCTGGTGGTGGATGTTTGATGCTTGGATGCTTGGATGCTGGATGCTGGATATGCTGGGGATGGCAAAGCGGGTCGAGTCAAGGGGTGACCTGGATCTGGATACTCGAAATGACACTGGAGTCAGCAACAAGTCGATGATAATTCTAGGCGCAAATTAATTATGGCGGACTCGGAAATTGTTCGTCGGGAACAGTGGCGGATGAGGTGAGGATGGTCTAGTGCACTGTGCTAATTGAATTCGAGCGCTGAGGAAGGAAAGGCGGAGTACAGTGGCAGTACAGCCCCGGGGTCCAGTCCAATACTTGGGTGAAGCCTGGAAGCGTCGCGCGTGCTACCGAGCAGCTATCTAATGATTCACGTTCTGACGGCCTCGGGATGGAAGTGATAAATATATTTTCCACAAATACAGGTAGGTAGGTAGATAGGTAGATAGATAGTAGGCAATGCTAATATTTCACACCACAGGTGTTCTCTACAGTATATACAGTACAGTAAAGTACAGTACTTGAAGTGCGGGATCTCATGACGAGGAGTAATAGTTCGCTAATAGCTAATATCGTGATTTGATGAGACCTGTCACGTCTCACAGCATACCCTACCGTAGTATGTACTTACGACTAACTAATACAAGCAAAGTACATAGAAAACTATTGTACAGGTACGCGGCTAATCCCTACGTAATCATCGACAATCCCAATACCAACTTTCTACTGCCCGAGCACAGCTTCATAACACCCCTCACCGACAAGATGGTCTGTGGCTTGAAGGCTGGCTCGTATGGTAGGTACTGGACGGGTACTTGTATTGTACATGCACGCGTGCATGATCTACGCATGGAGAGGGATCTCTACACCTTGGCGGCTTTTAAACTTCAATAATCGTCGATTCCTATGTACCTTATACACCGGACCTAGGCTATCAGGAAAGTACTCTAATTTATACATGGCCCGACTGTAGGAAGTCCATTCTAATAATTTCTGCTGCTCGCCGTTGATTCAACACCAGATGAAATCGTGGAAATCTGCGGCGACATTTCCTCTTGAGCTGTGTCATGCGCATGAAGCTACGAAGGTAGGTAGCGAGAAAACGCAATAAAAAAAGAAACCAAAAAGCGGAACCACAAGATGCGAACCTGGTTCTGCTCTCTTCGTCTTTTCGGAACGACTAAGCTATCCATCTACCTACTCGTCTCCCTTCTGCAATCCTTGCCGCCCTCTACCAATTCGGTCTGCGAGGCTCATATCTCCCGCCTTGCGATGTAGCCCGTTGATGAAGTCTCCTTTGCCGCCGTATTTTGAAGACTTTGCTCTAGCCTGGTCCTCAGCATCTCGCTGTGCCTGCTCTTGCTCTGCCAGAGCTGCAAGGCGTTTCTCACGGTCCTGGTCCAAGCTCGAGGCGTCTTGTTGCATCGCTGCTAGTTTCCGCTGTCGTTCAGCCTCTCTATCCTCCTTCGGTTGCTGCCGTGAGCTTTCATTCTTGTATCCCCTAGCCTGATAATCCTTACGCCTCTCCTCGCCTCTATCAGGATATGATTTGCGACGGTTGGGTGACTTTGGTCGACGTTCTGGTGAGGGTGTTCTTGACTCTGACGAATAAGACCTTCTATAATTATCATTTCTTGCCGAACTCCTTCTCCCCCGATCCTCCGGTGAGGCTGATCTTGGGCGCTGGTCTCTCGTAAAACTGTCTCGCCTCCGCACTGGGGACGGTGACCTTGAATATGAATCCAATCGACGTCTTCTGTGCTCTGATCTACTACTCCGGTGTCTGTGTTCATCATCGTCTCTTCGCCTCCGCTTATGCCTTCTCTCATCGTCCGAATCATCGCGGTGTCTGTGATGTCTTCGGTGCTTCTTCTCCTTCTTTGATTTGAGTTCTTCTGATCCACCAGCCTTCGCCAACAGAAGCCGTCTCTTGATTGGGTCATTCATCATAGCCTCGTAGGTAGCTTGCTCTTGCCTCTTGATGGCTAGCATTGGGTCTTCGCGAATCTTGGAAGCGGTATCGCGAAGGGTGTTGGCATGCTGCAAAGCCATGAAACTCTCCTCGGCAGCTTGTTTCTCTAATTTCTTGTGCTCTGTGCCCTTGATCAACCCGTCGATGCGTCTCTTGCCTAAAAGATATCCTTCCATCTCCTCGGTCGTGCCTGCTTGGCCACTGGAAGGACCTTGGTACATCCAATCCACACGATCGACGCGCGCTTTCGACTTCCCGCAGCCTCGAGCTTCTGCTGGATTTCTTCCTTTGCCCTCTCCTCCTTCAGCTCCTTGATCCTCTGTTCGGTTCGTTTCCGCTCATCTAAGGCTTTCTTCTCTTCCTCCCACACCCGCCGCTGATTGCTCATAAGCACGGGGTGCCATGACTTCTTGAGGTTTAGATCACCACCCATGTTGGCGCGGTGCTATGGTCACAAGGATTCTCAACAGCTGCTGGTGTTGCTGATATTGTTGATGTTGTAGATATTGTGGTTGTTGTAGTTGTTGAACTTTGAAGAGTAGGGTACCGAGAAGGCGCTGCACGAAAGGCTGTTGAAATGCGAATGGCGGGGAGTCAGAATATCTACCTCTAACCCGAAGAGACTAGCGCGGATCTAGAAGGTCCCCGTTCCGACTAGCCCGCTACAGCCTCACGCAGGCAAACGCAGCCTTGGAGTGGAAGCTCACTTCCAACCTCACTTTCTAAATTCCTCTACAGCTCTTATCCTTTGCGACCTGAGCTCTGCACACCGCACTATAAAACACAAAGACAATAATAACCACTGTTCTTCTGTCGCTTGACACCATGTCTGACGATGAGGATTTTATGCAAGATTCGGACCAAGATGGGTAAGTCAAGGTGGGCCCCATTCCTCGCAAGCTCTTCTAATGGCCTCAGATATGATTTCGAGTATGAGGAAGATGATGATGAGGAGGGAGGCGATGTCGATATCGAAAATAAATACTACAATGCGAAACAGATGAAGGCATCAGACCCGGAAGATGCTATTGTCGAGTTCTTGGGCGTGCCAGCCTTGGAGCAGGAGAAGGGCGATTGGGGATTCAAAGGCCTCAAACAAGCCATTAAGCTGGAGTACAAATTGGGCCAGTATGACAAGGCAGGCTCCACACGTAACCCATAGGTTCCCTCAATGGCTGACCCTACCTCCAGGCTGTGGAGCATTACGCAGAACTCCTCACGTACGTCAAATCCGCCGTCACACGCAACTATTCCGAAAAGTCCATCAACAATATCCTCGATTACATAGAGAAAGGCTCTGAGGATCCTAATGCTGCTCACTGCATGGAAGCTTTCTATTCCCAGACGTTACAATCGTTCCAGAGTACCAACAATGAACGGCTTTGGTTGAAGACCAACATCAAGCTCGCCAAGCTCCATCTCGACCGCAAAGAGTATAGCTCTGTAGTAAAGAAGCTGCGCGAACTTCATGCAGCCTGTCAGCGAGAAGATGGCTCCGAGGACCCCAGCAAGGCGACTTATTCTCTGGAGATATATGCTCTCGAAATCCAGATGTATGCGGACACCAAGAACAATAAACAGCTAAAAAACTAAAAAGACTATATCAGCGAGCACTGTTGGTCAAGTCTGCAGTCCCGCACCCAAAGATCCAAGGTATCATACGGGAATGCGGCGGGAAGATGCACATGAGCGAAGAGAACTGGAAAGATGCGTATTTTGACTTCTTTGATGCGTTCAAGAATTATGACGAAGCGGGTTCGTTACAGCGAATACAAGTTCTGAAATACCTGGTTCTTGTAACAATGCTAATGAAATCGGATATCAACCCTTTTGATTCTCAGGAGACGAAGCCTTACAAGAACGACCCCCGAATCTCTTCTATGACAGATCTTGTCGATGCATATCAGCGAGATGACATCCACAGATACGAGGCTGTACTGAAGAATAATCCAGACCTGATGTCGGACACCTTCATCGCCGAGAACATTGATGAAGTGACAAGGAATATGAGAACAAAGGCCGTACTCAAGCTTATTTCTCCATATACTCGGTTCAATTTGAGCTTCATTGGTAAGCAATTGAAGATCCCGGTCTCTGAAGTCCAAGACATATTGGGCTTCTTGATCGTTGATAAGAAGGTCAATGGCAAGATCAATCAACAAGATGGTACTGTGGATATCGAGGATGGTAGCGATGCGGAGCGACTCAAAGCAATGCAAGACTGGACCGCGGCAATCGGATCACTTTACAAGACAGTATTCTCGGATGCGGAAGGATTCAAGATGCCAGAGGTGTCTCAGATAGGCGATGAGAAGGATCTGAATGCCTTCGCACCTGGTTCGCTGAACGCCCGCGAGGGTGGAGGTAGACATCCTGGCAGGGGTGGCGGGAAAGGCCGAGGGAAGAAAAGTTTCTTTGGGTTGTGATTTGGTATGTGGTGGAGTTGGTGCAAGTGTACGACCGACCTATCTGGTCACACGTAACATCACAAAACGACACATACTCATGCGTAAGGGCGATCTGGGGTCGATGTGCTACAGAGAGGCCGATGCATACTTGCATCGGAGCAGTCGGAGTGCATTGGACTCGGGTGCGCTGCAGTACATGTAGTACAAGGCAGCAGATTAACGACGAAGGTGGCAGACCAATAGCTAGGAATTGCAAAGCATCACTGACATAACTTGGCAGCACAAAATATGTTGAGCCGTTGGCGTTGCAGCAGTAGCAAGATATACTCTACAGCAAATGAAGATCCCATAATGATGAACACCTCTGTCCAACTGGCCGATATTATTGACGTGGGCCGTTGTACTTTTTGCTGTCTCATGTTACCAAATCAACGTTCTGCCCCAGTCTCCTATTGCTGCAAGCATGCACACAAGCACACGCGAATTTGGAGGCTTCTCGGGCCGGCCAATGTAACGCACGACTTGCCGTTGGTTAGACCAATGACCAAGTAATGAAGGCAATAGTTATTCGTCTTGCATTCCTGCTCGTAGTCACTTTGCAGATATCACTCGTGCGCAAGACTCAGCCTTTGTGGGATTTGACTGTCGTGCTTTTTCTCCACGAATCTGGGCACGGGTTGCTAGTGGACTCCAGGGACTACTTGTCGCCTGTTGACCAGTGAGACTTGCGACGACGGCAGAGATGATGGATGCTACAGAGGACCCTCGTCGTCATCGTCAACAGACCATCCCCATCTGCAGCTACCCGCTTCTTCAGGAGTCAGGGCGGAATTTGTGTTACCACTCTCACCATTATCACGGGAGAAGATATCTATGGACCAAGCGGGGGTTTGATGTGTGGTCCTGCGCTTAGCCAGAGAATGATATGGACCAAGAGTGCAGAGCGAGGTATCTCCGTCGGGAGAGAAAGTCTG
Source organism: Pezicula neosporulosa (assembly GCA_009805495.1). Taxonomy (NCBI): domain Eukaryota; kingdom Fungi; phylum Ascomycota; class Leotiomycetes; order Helotiales; family Dermateaceae; genus Pezicula; species Pezicula neosporulosa. The sequence goes on from SELE01000018.1 coordinate 889,298, forward strand.
TAGTATATAATGACCAGCTCGGAGTTGGATGGTCGCGAGCACATATTCAAAAAGTCCAATCACCTCGGGCACATTATTACATCCCAAGCATTCCTATGGAGTGGAACGTGTGGTTGTGGATGAGTTTTCGGGGCCGCAGAGATGTGGATGTGATACATCGTGCCGGCATGCATATTAAGCTAGTCTAGTCTAGCTAGTGATTCAACAAAACAAACGCTATTGCCGCGCGGTACAGCGTAGGGATTACAGGTCGGAGCAGCAGAGCACGGTTGTAGGGCTCACTCAGCCCATCTTTGCTCGTTGGTCAGTGTTGGATTTCCTGCAGCGGGGAGACCGGGTGGTGAGTGCGCATAGTGGTACCTCCGTAGTACATCCATGGAAATATCGCGTCCACCACTCCTTTGCTGCAAGGCAATAATAATAAGAACGAATGCTATGCTGCGGATGCCCTCCGCACTCGGAATTAGGCTGTCAGGTTGATGAGACAAGGACAAGTATTATTGTACAGTAAAACGGTACGGTACGGAAGGTGCCGTACGTAGCAGTTTTTGTTGACGGCTACGTCCAAGAGCAGTGTACAGTAGTAGGTAGTATTACTGGGTAGATACTGTAGATGATGTGCAGTGGGTAAAGTCCTGTACAGTACCTACCCACCTACTACTACCCTCCTACCTTAGATATCAATGCTACGTAAGGTAGTTCCTCGAGTACGTACAGTACAGTATAGTAGTACTATACAGTGAGTGGTGATAGTAATCAGTACTGTAGGTAGGTACAGTACCTAGTAAGTAGTAAGTGGTAAGTAGTGATAAGTAGTACCTTAGGTTGTACAAATAAGGTACATGGGTGTATTACAGTAGGTTATACTGGGCTGTACTGTGAGTGGTAACGAAGTACTCTACAGCGCAGCTTTCTCCGACGTGGGGCTGGCCTAGGCTGGGTCTGCTGCGTGTAGCCGCAGCGTGTGGTGCTCGGCTATACGGTACCTATGTCACTATACGCTAGGGTGGTGCGTACGAAAGTACGCTACGGTAGTCAGGTAGTCAGCTAGTCGTAAAGAAGAGAGGGGAAGGTAAGTAGGTAAGTAGGTAAGTAGGGAGGTAAGTAATAATGTATAGTATTGTACTGTACTCTACAGGGCGTATTATTAATAAGACTGTTGTAGAGGCTTCTTTCCCATAAGGAATTTCTGTTTGGCCAAGTTATCTCAATTCAGATATATACTAAGGTACAGTACCTCTACCTGCGCTGCCTTTTGGAATGATACCAACCTATAAAGTACCTACCCACCTACAACAGGTAGGGGAGGTAAGTAAAAGTAGCTGTAGCTGTGGGGGTGCATGTTTTCACATTCACACACAAATTATCTGCTGTTTACCGTAATCCGGTGCACCGTCGTCCGTATTTCGTACCTTTGTAACTTTCTACATCTCAGTGATTGGCCTCCAAGCCCTTCCACACCCCTACACCAACATTTCAACCAAATCAGAGCTTGGTAAAGTTGCTAGTGCCTGCGATGCAGCACAGTACTGTCCTGTGAATTACGGCCACCGACTTCGCTCGCTGCCGCAAGCTGCTACCACCTCACCACCACCTCACCACCAGCAGCTCACCATTTTCCTCTCCTTCCATTTCATTCAAAGCGCAGACGCAGGCAGCGCGGCTCCCTCAGCTCCAGCTATCGGTATTCCTCTTGTTGCTGCTGTCGTCGTCGTTGTTGTTGCTATCGCTGTTGCTACAACTACGGCTTGCTCTCTGACCCTACTGCTATGTTCCAGCCACAGCCAACTCCTTACTCCCCCTTCTCATCATATGGCGTAGGCCCAGGACTATCCGATTGCACCTTCTCTTCGATCCCCACGACCGGGGGAGGTAGTGTTGGTGGTGTTGGTATTGGTAGCAGTGGCAGTGGTGGGCCAACTCTCTTTCGCGATCCCGTCTTCAGACCTCTCCCCACATCCTCACTCGCCAACCCTGCGCCCTTCCACAACTCGACACAACCACCATTCAAGATGGACGGCAGCACTGCGGGGGATCTAGAACAGCAGGAGGAGCTGGCCAGGAACTTTCAGCCGGACCTGAAGGTATGTTCGCTGTTATATACCTGTTCTGCGCTCTGTCAGGTTAGCGCCACGAGTGCTCATGCAACCGATTTAGGGTCCTCTAGTGGGCGAGAAGAAGAGCAGTCTTGCAATCGCAGAGGAGTATGCGAAGGCGGACCCCATCTACGTTACAAAAACAGCCGTGAGTCGATCTGTAGATGATTAGAAATGGTGCGTGCTCATCATCGTGTAGGCTCTACCACAGAAATACTCTCATTATCGTCCCATACTCGGAGATGGAAACTGCGGATGGCGAGGTACGTGGTTATCATTTTGAAACCTCCAACATCTAAGGAGCATCCATCGGTGGCTAACATTCCTCAGCTGCTGGCTTTTCCTACTTTGAGACCCTTCTGAGACTGGGCGACTCGGGCAGAGTGGAGGAGGAGATTGCACGAATCACGTCCCTGAACAACCTGATTCTGACGGCTGGCTTTGAAGCATGGTTGCTCGAGGACTTTGTGGAGGAGACTATAAATCTTTTGAAGGATCTGTCATCCGCCACGCAGGACCAAACTACAGCCATGGAGCTGATAATGGATCGTTTCAACAACCCTGAGACGTCGAACACCATTGTCTATCATCTAAGACTGCTTGCAAGCTCCTGGCTTAAGAAGAATGCTCCAATCTATCAGGACTTCATCGACGACGGCCTGGGCATTGATGGCTACTGTAAGGACTGGCTTGAAGCACCAAACCAAGAGATTGACCACCTAGGAATGACTCTTCTCATCGATGTCCTCCTGAAACCAATCGGAATTGCGGTCGAGATCGTCTACCTCGATCGAAGTGAAGGAACACAAGTCAACAGCCATGTGATGCAAGAGACAGATCCCAACGGAGTGCCAACCAACCTTGGAAGTCCTATGATACATCTGCTGTACCGACCCAGTCATTACGACATACTGTACAGAGACCGAAGCACTCCCCCAGTTCCTGTGCGCCAAGAAATTCAAGTTAACCGGGCCACATCTTTCAGCCAGCAACATGCTATTGAGAGCACTCCTGCAATAAATGGCTTCTCTAATGTTGATCTTTCAGCGTTACTAAGCATTCCGGGGTTCTCTCTACCTCCTCAACCGTCCCATCACGGCTTTCCTTCACAATTTCAGGTACCGGACTTTGCGCCTACACCAATAAACACCTCTCTCTCGCCCATCTCACCTACTACAACTCCAACGACTAATCTTTCTTCAAACTTTCAAAAGATCAACCATGGCTCGCCGCCGCCTACCCAATTTCCCGTTGCAAACAATACACTTATGATGCATCAATCCTCTGCCACAGGTCCCGGTTCTTCCTTCCGCCCAAGTAAATACAACTGGGAAGCAGCAACAGATTGGCAGGATCCACCGACGTTTCAAACAAACACTTTCAAGAATAGTCATTTTAATACAGCACATTATAACAATTTGAATTTCCAGCCAGAGCAGTGGACACCCGAGAGCGAAGAGTCTTCGAGTTGTGGGGGAGGTGGAAGAAAGAAGAGTACTTGAAGCTCGCGGTTGCCGCACTTGGTGAAAGGGGCGAGGTCTGAAGGTCTTGGTCACGGCACGATGCACGTATCGAACAGATCCAGACACAACCATAAAACGACGAAACGAAACGAAACGACATTAAATGAAAACTGACGAGCACGACGGATGGCTGGCTGGCGTTTACACCAATTGCACGTATGACATTGGCATCATATCTTTTGGGCATCTTCTTCTCCCTTCTCTTTCACTGTCTTGTTAATTTTTAGCATGGATCCTCAATGGTCAGCTTAGCCTGGCTACAGTCTGTGCTTCTTCTGTCTCTCACATCTTCATATGGGCAGGAGAAAGGAGTGCGGGAGCGATTCCCTGAACAGGATTGCAGGTTGTTATTATTTGCTTTCTAATTGCCTTTTTAGCGTAGCGACTGTTGTATTGCTTTCTTTTTACCCGTTTGAGATGAGTATGGAATGATGAGGTTTTAGCGAGTAGCCAAAAATGATTAAGATTAAGACCGTCCCTGACCATTTTCGTACCGACCTGTGACAAAGTCCGTCTCTTGCCTTTTAAGTGGCGAAGAAATAAAGAAATAACTATGCTCTTTTTCTGCATATTTTGTTGATGTGGTCAATCGAAACCTGCGTTGGGTAAGATACTTCTAAGTATCGACTAACGTGGTGAGATTTTCACGGTTCTTCACATAGTTAATACGTCTTTGGCCCGTCCCACGATCTTGCAGAAGAATTCCAATTCACAAGGCCCCTGCTGTTATTCTAGCCTTCTTAGTTCTTCAGTGATGTACTAGGAGTAGCTGAAGACCAGCGGACATGAAGGCTATTCGAATGCTAGAATGGGTGAGGAAAAAAGCCTTGCCGCCTCGACTAGAGTTGACGTTATTATTAGGGAGGGAGGAAACTGTGGGCCTACGAAAACGGAGCCAGATATATTCGAAAGCAGGTCAATATGGGTGGTTTATCCCTCTCGCCTGGCTGGACGGAAGCAGAACACTAATCAAGACCACGTGGTGTAATATCATTGATAAATTTCTGCGTATTTGAGGTCCTGGGTAATCAATAGATCTTGAACAGACAACTTTTTGTGTGGGGAACGTTCGAAATACAGGTACTTCTCTGTGGTGCGGACCTGCTGTTGTATTATTCGACATGATCCAACGAGGTGACGGTCCACTATCCCATCAACAGGCCCGAAATGAATTTTACCTCTTGAGTGTAGACTTTGTTGTCTTAAAAATGGCTATTCCAGTCGGCTGCGCAATTGTCGTACGTCTCTCCTTTCTCAACGTGCATCAGATCAAGCCGAGGCAACTCCATCATGAAGGCATCATAGTCATCTCCAGTTGGCAAGCTGTCTTCGATCTATTCGCATCTTGGGCAGGGGGTTGTGGCCCAGATACAATGTGTGCGCCTGTACCTTAGGTTTGTTGCAGAAGGGTGCGGAGAGGAGAGTAAGACATCCTACATCAACTACACACGGTACCTATTCCAGCCCTACATCTTGTCTCCCAGAAAACTTCCTGCAGCACCAGCTCCATCTACCTCAGAGCGCCTTGCGTTGGAATACGAGATTGCCAGTAGGGATTCAGCTAAGTGGTACAGTACATCAAGGCAGCGAAAGTATGCGCTTCTTGGTTCTTCTCAGCTACGATATGGCGGGAAGCTTGTTTGCGATTATGAATGCGAAGTATCAACCGCTGGATACCGTTGTACGGTATGTGGAGTCGGATGAGTGCAGGCTTGATGGTGAAAAACCAGGCTCGAGTCGACAGTGCGTTCATTCATGGTGGTGGGTCGCAGAATGGAAAGGATTGCTGTGCAAAGAGAAGAGATCCGTCGAAATGATTATGGGGCAGTGTTGGATGATACTGTAGTATTCATGATAGCATAGGTTCTGTGATGAAGGAGAAAGAGAGTGCTCTGTACATCGAATAGTTTCCTCAGGTGTACTGACTGTACCTATGCTGAACTGATTCGGCTTGCGCTGGGCGGCTAACCTTAATTGTACGTCCGGACTGCAGTGTACTGTCTCGAGAACAGAAACAAGCATCATCTGTCAACATCGTCTCTCTCTCTCTCTACCCGACCCTTCTCGGCGTCCCTTTCGCATTATTTGACAAAGCTCGGCGGACAGTGAACCCAACATGCGAGGTGTTTGATGGATGCTGGATCCCACAATATGCCACAGGATGCCACCGGCCAAGGACAACCCACCGTTTCACCGCGCCCTGCCAAGGGCACACTGATGACCGCTGAGCCGCTGAGCATTTCCCCATCCATCTTCTCACAGCATTCTCCTGCTTCTTCTTCTGTTGTCTCATTCGTTATGACGAGTGGCTTATGAATGAGATACTGTATTCAGGACTGGATGTGCGGTATTGCTACTGTATCATTCCTTACTACCGCATCGCAGCTCGCCCACATGGTGAGGTAAGGTACTCACTCTTGCTGTACAGTACAAGTACAAGTTCAGTGGTGGAGTACCTCCTCCTTCGTGCACAGTGCGCACACTCCACAAAATGACAGTACCATTCCATCCATCCATCCCCTAGTGGCCGAGATGGGTTGCTTCACAATTGCATACTGCTTCTGCTTCACACAGCAATGCCTTCGATGCTGATGTTTTCATCTCTACTCGTGCAGGCCATTACATTACAGTACTGTAACTCCAAGTCAAGTTTAATTCTGAGCACAAACCCTCGCCCATGATTCATTCTGACATTTTGACGTTCTGGCATTCTGTCATTCCGTCCGGGTCGGGGTGGTTGCCCAGTGGATGGCAACTGTCACGGTTTCATTGAGGCTGGACTGTGCCCACTGCCATAATATATATTATACGGTTATAAAGAAGCTTAAAGAGGCCCCAGTCACAGTACAAGACAGTCAAGACTTTTCATCTCCAAATGCTCTCGCTTTTCAGACGGAGATGCCATCCAAGCTTTGGGACGAAACGGGCTGAAGCGACATTTGAAGCAATGCTGGGCACCTTGGCACAACCATGACCGCTACGAGAATTTGCTTCCTTTGCACACCTTCTTCTCACTCGCTCTCTGCGCCCAAAGACCCTGCTGTCCAAGAAAGCTCCGACCTCATTATGCTTGACTTGGTGTTGTACAGATCTTGGGTCCATCTTGGCTGTTTCTCGAAGCTTATATCTCTGTCACTCCCAAATGCCTCGCTCAGCACAAGCTCCTTTTTCCCTTCAACTCCTCCCTCTTCCCGTCCATCTTTACCCTTTCTTCTCTAATTCTCTTCAACTCAAGCCATTCTTTTGCTGCTTTTTTTGATTTCTTCTGTGGCTACGTTGATCGTGCCTTGCATTCCTTTTCTACCGCAACTCTCTACTCTCTAGTACCAATTTACTGTCAATATGCGCATCAACGGGGCCCTGATTTTGCTTTCGCTCGCTGCGTTTACCCAAGCCGCATCTATCGATCGCAGACAACAAGGCAAAGGCAACGCCAATGCTAATGCGAACAAAGGTGGTGCAGGCGCTGCGGCTGCCTCTGCTGCTGCTGCAAAGAATAACGGCGGTGCTGCTGCTGCTTCTGCTGCCGCCGCCGCAAAAAATAATGGCGGGAGTGCGACTTGCTTGAGCGCAAATGCTGTGCAGACGGGGAGTAATAAAGATGGGCAGGATGTTCCAGCGGACGGACAAGCATCCTCAGACACGTAAGTAGTATATGTCAACAACCTACATACATTCAAGTTGTCTAATACTTTCATACTTAGTGATCCTGCCAACTTCATCAACTTCTGCGCTGGCCAGACGTTGACAAACGGCCTTCAAACGAAGGGTGGATCCTGCAATGGAGTCGGTATGTGATTGAGACTCGAAGAATTGTCGCATGCGTTAATGCTAACCCTCTGTCTAGTTATGGGCAAGATCCCATCGACTGCCAATATGGTATCTAGTATCATCGTATCTCCAAAACCCGCTGAAAACATCGCCGCTGGCAAGACTTTCGACGTCCAGGTTCAAACGAGCGGTCTCACAGCAGGCTCCTTCACCAACGCCGCCAGTACTTACTACTCTGCACCACAGGACCTTGCCTCTAATGGCCAGATCATTGGTCATACGCACGTAACTATCCAAGACATGGGCAAGAGCCTCACACCTACGACTGCTCTAGACGCCACCAAATTCGCCTTCTTCAAGGGCATCAACGATGCTGGTAACGGCAAGGGCCTCTTGTCAGCCACTGTCACTGGTGGTCTTCCAGCTGGAAATTACCGCGTTTGCACCATGAGCTCTTCCTCTAACCATCAACCTGTTCTTATGCCAGTCGCTCAGCGTGGCGCTCAAGATGATTGCCAGAAATTCACAGTCGGTGGCGCAGGTGGAAGGTGGAAATGCGAATGCCGGTGCTGCTAATGCAAATGCCGGTGCTGCTAATGCAAATGCCGGTGTGCTGCTAATGCAAATGCGAACGCTGGAGCTGCTGCAAATGCAAACGCAGGAAAAGGCAAATGCAGGTGCGAATGCAAATGGTGCAAAGGCGGCAGCAGGCGGTGGAAGGGGCCAGTAAGGAGAGTGATACTTGACTGTGTGAGTGGAGTGGCGGTAGCCGCCTATAATGAGGGAGTTTGTTTATTCTGGGGTACGAGGAATTTTACTTAGGGGCACTGGTGTCTGGCTTGGAAGGAGGTTGGTTTTCTTCCTCTCTCTCTCTGGCAGTGCAGTGATGTATAGACGTAGAACTACAAACACAGACTTTAGCAAATCTGAACTTTTAATGCTTGATAATTGGAAAAAGTCTTGGGATGAGTTACAAAGTTAAGACAGATGAACCTACCTTAGGCACCAAGACGAGAAAGCATTATTACAACAAGTCAAGTCTCGAAAAGTGAATAGCCGAATCAGCCAAGCTATAGCCAACACAATCCTACGGTTTACTCGAGTACGATCAGCAGGAGCCGAAACTGGTGCCCAGAAGTTGGTCACAGTGGTCACCGCCCCCATGAAACAAAAGAGACCGAGTACGGAGGTACTGCTCTACTATACGATACTGTAGATCAGGCTGCCGAGCGAGACAATTCCATCCCATCCAATGCCATTCCGTTCCATCCCGTTCCGTTCTGTTCCATTGAGTCAATGGAACAGAACATGACTGAACAGAACAGGACTGAATGAATGAATGATTGAATGGATTTCCACTCGGCTTATACTGTATCCGATTGGATCGGGTAGGTTAAAAGTTTAAAAGGTCTTTTAACTACCTATCTGCCCTACCTAAGGTATTGTACCTTACTGTATTGTGTGTATGTGTATATGTATGTATGTATGTATGTATGTATGTATGGAACCATACAGTACAGTAGTATACTACGTTATCTGAGGTATTATCGTGTCTAACTAACTACTGTACTACTGTTGTATGTTTACTATATATTATGTTTTACTGTGGTATTGAGTGAAGTAAGGTAAGGTGAGGTAAAGTAAAGTAGAGTGGAGTAAAGTAAGTGTAGGAGTGAATTAGAGATGTAAGGTAGTTGGTTGCCTTTTATTATTTGGTGGGGTACTGGTATTAGTGTGCTGTGTTGTGTTGTGTTGTATTGTATTGTATTGGAATGGCTTGAATTTTGAATGTATTTCAATAGTTTGATCTAGGTTATTAAGGGATTTATTTATTAGGGATTTGGGAACTTGGGTTGGGAGATACTTGGGTAGGAAGGTAGGTAGGTAGGTAGTTGTACTATATTTAGTGTATATTGTAGGTAGTTGAAGGGGATGGATAATGTACTTGTATTGTACGTTGAGTTTAACTAGGTAGGTAGATTATAACAGGTATTACTTACTTACTATCTCTTCTCTCTCTGCTGCCTAACCCGCCCCCCCCCTCCAAAAACCACCCACCACCCTTCTTCTCTCTCTCGCACACAGAAGCTATATTATGAATATAACTCTTTTAAGATATAGTATGCAGTAAGTACAATAAATTTAACATTCAGTAGTCAAGTGGTTCTTAGGGATAAGATGTAAAACTATATATAGTTGGTGCGGGATAGATACGGTAAAGAGATCCTACTGTACCTACCTACCTAGACTCTGCGAAATTTGAAATTATAAGGTTTATTATGTATCTTATCTGGGGTAGTTATAGATAGTCTTGATTTCCTATACTGTATCAAGAACAACATGGATAGATATATCTGGATGGAAATATCGAATTTGGATACTTACTTATAGTATTGTAAGGAGAGGGTAGGTCAACCTTGGTTTTACAGTACCTAGGTACCTAGGTAGGTAGGTATCAATTACCTTAAAAGGTAAATGCTGAGGTACCTCTAGGTAGGTACTAAATAGTCGTATAGCAATGTGTATTCATTACCTCAAGTTATTGCTTACTTTATACGATGAGATAGGAGTATGAGAGACTTAATTCGTACTATGCGTTTAGGAAACAGATAGAGGATTTTAAATCTAGTTAATGTTCTGTAACGAATAATATATAGATAGATTCGTTTGACAAGAACCACCTAGATACTGTAGAGTACGTGATTGTGATTCTTGATATTAATAGTATTAGTAGATTTATTGGGTCTTGAATTTTTAATCTCTATCATTTACATTATTTGCATCATCCTTGAGATTTTCGATGGCTCTACATGTTGATGGATGTACTTCGACGTAAAAAAGCGCCTGTCACGCATTATATTTCATCAATATCACAAAAAGACAGAGTATACATTGAATACAGCCCATGATGGTATATAAACTATGTACACTTAGTGGCTGTTGGTTTGTCCAGTAGGGTGCAGAGTCAAAGAGACAGTTCTTTGCACCTTGGGCTATTTAGGTAGGCTGGGCGGACAGCTCAGCTGATCTCCTTGGTCAATACATCCTTCAAGCCTTTATAATGGTTGCATAGAGACAGTGCCCTTTTGCAAAATTTGACGAGGCTATTTCAGTCGGCACTCATGGTTAGAACGATGGTAGTGCATCGCAGTTCCAAGAGGCTAATGGCGTGAAAGGTTGGTATCAAATCCAAGGTAAAAAAACCAAAAAAGAAAAGAGAAAAAAAGGTTGAAGACCTTGCCTTGAAGGCCCTCCTCTAGCACCGCGTGCACCTATTGAGTCATTTCCTCCGAGGCTCAGTTTGCCAATATATAACATAGCTTCTGAGTCGCAGTCCCAAGACTCTGTTCCGTACATCATCCGCATGTAATGTTTTCCTCCGTACTCGCGCGGCAGATGATGGCTTGTTGAACCCCAGCTCGAAGTCGTGATGGTGTATGGCAAATTCGACACATGCACTGATATGTGCCATAGATCTACACCCACACTTAGAATGCATGTTGCTAATAAACACAATGAATCTCTTACTCTGTAGCAAGGACCAAGTTTGCGGTTATGCTCAATTAACCCGTATCCGTTCATCTCAACACCAATGTGATCTCGCCATCTTGCTTGGTCTTGATTTCAGCTTTCGAGAGTTCTCTGTCTGCACCCGCTGATCGTGGTACACCATTGACCTTGCCCATCTGTCGCCTCTTTCGACTGGATCTAATCGTCATCAGATGTTCGACGTTGCGATACTCGTCCACCTTGCCGTTCAGAGCTTGACCAGGTTTTGCCCCGCGTGTCGCAATTTTTTGCAGCGCCGCTTCACGCTCCGCCTTGATTTCAGCATTGCGTGTTTCGACAAGTGATCGAGCGTCCATGATGGGCGCAGGTCAGTCAGGGAGAGGTGTCTTGTCTCTTTGCGTTGCGATTACTGTTGCGATTGCGATTGTTTGGAACTTTGTACTCGAAAAGTATGGTAGAAGTTCTCTAGATGGCCTAGAAACAAGGTGGGAGTGGTTCAGAGGAGGGTAGTAAGAAGAAAAGCAGGCAAATAGCAACAGTATTAACTGTAGACCAGAAGCTGACTCGACCAAAAATAATTGAGGAGGTTGTTGAGGTAGATGTGCTGCCACTATGATAAATTTCATGCTACCACTTTAATTGGTGCTGCTGTAACACGTGATGGTACTTTTTTTAAGCTCTGGTGGGGGAGCTCTGTTCCCTACAGGTAGGTACTTACTTGCCTAGGTTGTACCTACCGATTGCTCTCTGCTGTACCACTCCACTGTGCAGGACTTGTGAGTATATTCATCTTGTTACCCTCACCTGCGCAGGACGACGTAAACCAGCATGTAAATGCAAGTGCACGCTTGGAACAGCCCAATTGATGTTGATTGAATGTTCATTTGATCCTCAAAACAGAGCACGAGCCTCGCAAGGCATGGCATGGCATGGCATGGCAAGGTTTCTCGCAAAGTCCAGCTCCCGCTTCCTCTCCTATACGCCATTCCTCGCATAGCCAACAACTATGCTACTATAGGTAAGATACCTTCGAGAGCATTCACATCACATTCGACTCCAGTTGACAGCGCCCTGTCAATGATATGTATCTTCATCGCAGACCGCCTGTTTCTGTACCCCTATTCTGGCGACAATGAAGCTTTAGGTGTGGTCATGACTCTTCCTCTTCTTCTACTACAAAGTGCACTCTGCTACCTGCTGTAAGCCTCAACTGTTGCATCTTTTAATCGCCTCTAGGTCAGTGCCCCCCGCCGCTCGTTCCCTATTTTCTGTCACTGATAATCTGTCTTCAGTCATTCTAGTATCCCACCTCATCTCTGCAAGCGCAAGTCCAGTAGAGGCAATGAGTGTCAAGGACCTTCAGAGCCCGTTTGCGGCAATCGTAAATCAATCGCCACCCGTTGACACGACCAAACCATACGATGCCTCTTGGGTGAAAGGAAAGACCATTCTGATAACAGGAGGCGCCTCGGGCTTTGGGGAAGGCTTCTTCAGGAAGTGGGCAGAACATGGTGCAGATATCATTATCGGCGACGTCAATGATACGAGGGGAAAGGCTCTAGTTGCAGAAGTGCGAAAGACGACGGGCAATGAAAACCATCATTATTTGCATTGCGATGTCACAAATTGGCAATCCCAGGTCGACTTATTCCGCACGGCAGCCAAGCTCAGTACCCACGGGGGAATCGATGCAGTTGTAGCCAATGCTGGCGTCACGGATACTTCAATGTTTGAGTTCCCAATGAAACTCGACGCCGAAGAGCCTCCCAAGCCAAACCTTAAGGCCTTAGAGGTCAATTTACTTGGAGTGTTGTACACGGCGCATCTATCTCTCTTCTACTTACCTCGTAACCCAAATTCGGCGAAGGCTAGCTCCTCTTCTGTCCCGGGCCAAAGTTCACGCGACCGACATTTGCTGTTAATTAGTTCAATGGCTGGTCTTAATCCGATACCTGGCCAAGTTTTATATGGGGTTTCGAAGCATGGGGTAGTCGGATTATTCCGACAACTACGGTCAACGTCCTTTCAAAGCGGCATTAGATGCAACCTTGTCTGCCCCTATTTTATAGATACGCCACTGATACCCGCTCAAGGACGAGCGATATTGGCTGGAGGTGCAATGGGAAAACCAGAGGATGTAGTCGATGCTGCAACGAGATTTATGGCAGACTCTAGAATTTCTGGAAGAGGACTAGTTATCGGACCAAAGGTTAGTGTCGACGAGAACGGGGAAGTAGTTCCGAAAAGAGACCGTAGGCGGGAAGGAGGTCGCAGTATGGGAATGCTACGCCCATGACTTCGAGCAAGCTGAAGTCTTCTCTGTTCGTTTTCTCAGAATGCTGAACGCAGTTGAAATAGCCCGAGGTTGGTATGGCTGGGCTTACGACATGGCTGGTGCATTCACCTATCCTATCCGATCCTGGCTATGGCGCTAGTAAACTTATCTCCTGGAATATGTTCAATGGGGTGTATATCTGGAAGCAATCTATGTTGCCTTTGAGAGCTTCTTTGAGGTAACTTGCTTCTCTTAGTTTAAGCAAAGCTCTAGTTTCGCAATTTCTCTCCTGTAATTTAACTTAGTTGGATAGCCAATTCACTTCACTTGGATTACTCAGTTTGAATATTATGACACAAAGATTCTCAACCATTTACTCACATCAAGTGAGTTACCCAGAAAGTAAACTAGCTGATTATACAAATCAAGTGAACTGTTTATAGTAGCGGCGTTCTAAACTAAGCTACTTGTTTAAATCAGGTTAAACTGTTTGATATGTACTAGAGTAATCGTATACCCATTGTCGAATCTTATAGAGGATGTTACAGTGTATAGATAAGGTAGTGAATCTAAGTAACTATAATATTCTATAAAAATAAAGTCTATATCTTTCAATTAATACCTCTAATGACTAGCCCCCCCACACCCCCCAACCTTCACGTCCCCTCCTTCTATTTACTCCATCTAAGTTTCAGAAATGACAATAATAATAATACTATTAGATTTCGATCGTAGCTTAGGTTAGGTTCTGTAGTATAGGTAATTTTTAGTTTAGTACCTACGTACCGTAGGGTTTTAAATGATCTTATTCTTTGGTGGAATGTTAAGGATGTTATTATCGTTGTGGTGTAGTGATGGTGAGTTTATTTTTTTGTGTTACCTAGGTAGGTAGGATTCTTAGCTGATAAGTACTGTACGTATGATTTTCAAGTTCTGACCTGTTTTCTACATCAGTCTTCAGGTCTACAGCTTTGAGTTTACCGCGGTGCATAACGAGAGAATTAATTAAGGAGGTACTGAAGTCAAGTAATTAGGTGAATTTCTCAAGTCAAGTGACCGGCTGCGATTGTAGATCACTTTATATATAGAGATTTGGTAGCTGGGTATCTTTATTATTTTCAGACGCTTATTTGGAGCTGTTTTAGCTCTTTTATAGCCATGTGCACATCTCATGGCCTATCATTTGGGGCGCCGTCTTCATCTTCACTATCCTCGCTAGTATCACCTGCCATGTCCAATTCCCCGTTAACCATCATCTTCCACTGATCTGCAAACTCTCGCATTGAGCTCTCCCCGCCAAGGGAAGCATCTACAACATCCTTGGGCTCCTTGGGCAGCTTATGCGCACTGTACTGAGGACTTGCAAAACTGTATGCTTCTGGATCATCTTTCTTCACTAGCCTCAGCTCGGGTTGCCAGTCCAACTCTTCTACACCATCATGGTCGGTATCCTCATCGCTACTCGAGACGGGAAGAGAAACAGACACCGAACTTTCAGGTATGCCTAGTAGTGGCGCAGGAAGAGTCATGGTAAGGAGTTCCAACCAAGAGAAGAGGAGTGGATCGGTTCGCGGTGCCCATGGGTTGATATCCACCAAGCGCACTTTGTCATAGGGCTCCGGAAGGTACACATCGAAAGTAAAATTTGAGTCTGGAAAGGAAGTTCTTAAGGTCTGGTCGAAAAAGGCTTGAATACTTTCAAGCAGTTTCGGGACCAGAGTAAAAAGAAAGTCAAAATGGTTCAGATCTCTCTGGCATATACCAATGATCCTTCTGTCTCTCACGAAACATCGAAATTCACAGGACGGGTTGACCTTGAACCACTTCCTCAACACCAGTACGTATTTAATTCTTCCCTCGTTGAGACCCTCGTCGAGAACCTCGTCATTCGCACAATCATCGAACGCGTGCTGCAAGTCGTGAGTGATAAAGTCACTTGATTTGAGGAGGAGGTAGATGTCGTTCGGTGTTGCACACTCCATGCTATTCTTCTTTAGACTGATCCATGTCGCATCTTTCGGTGCGGACCAGTTAAGCTTGGGTGCGACCAGGCCACCCAACTCGGCGATTGTTTCTTTGATTTGCTTATGAATTTCTAGGAAGTCGTGGGATGGGTCTTGGTCAGAATCATCGTCGTTGTCATCGTCATTTTCATCGTCCTCGGATGTGAGAACTATGCCATCTGCGCGCAGGTACGAGAGGAAAGCGGGACTGAGGGGTATGATTCGTGATTTGAGAGCGGACGACCGATATCTAAGGCATGAGGGTCAGTGATTGCGACGGTATTATCACATTGACCACATTCCACACTCACCTCGGATGCCAGAAGTCATAGGAACAATGGAGAATATGCGATTTCGTGACTGGAGGAAAGGGAAGGCTGGTGAGCGTTTGCGGTTCTGCAGAGGCAGTTGGGCCCGCAGATTCGAAAGTTGGCATTGTTGTCAAGGTGCAAGGTACAATAGCGGGGGTTCTGGTGGTGTTGAGTCTTTAAATAATATCAGAAGCGAGTTGTGTGAAGGAAGAGCGGTCATTGTATGCAAAACTTAGGATTTATATTGAGTCATTCTTTCTCTCGATTTTCAGCCTTGTCGTTCAGACGATCTCCTGCGGACAAACCCTGTTGTTCCGGGCAATGGAGGGGTACAAGACCTAGTGCATACCTCACCGCTTCAGTTTCTGCCACGCAAAATATGGCTCCATCCCATATTATAGGGTGTTCTAGCATCCTCCCTTGTAAAGCGGTGAGACAAAACCTAGGTCCTGTTCAGTATCCACCCTCTGTATAGTACCAGAACTGTTACTCGTTAATGTGCACGTAACCTAGCCCCGCCCCTGTCTAAGCATCTTGGAATACTTCGTATGGTGACAACTTTTATACATTCTATTAGTTATGTGTAATTTGTAAGGGGTATCTAAATATTCAAGTTGAGATGGCGTTATCTTATCTTAGCGTGACGGTATAGAATTCCCCCACCTCTGGCTTTGGAGGGGTTGTTAGCAAACGAAGATAATATCTGACTGAGATCTCAGCCTCAGCCTCCGTAACAACCTCTCTACTTAGCTAACTAAATAAGTAGTCAGTCTTTACCAAGTGAGACTGATCAAAGACCGATCCTCACTTGTTCTGTCTGTACTTGTACTTCGACGACCCCGCAAGCAAACATGGCCCCAAGCAGAGCCCCCGAAACGTACCCCCCGCAGTTGACAGCTGCAGCAGAGACGGAGCACCTTCTTACGACCATCAAAGACTGGTCAATAGCCAATGGCCTGGCTGTAAGACCACCGCCTTCTCTTGTCTCCGAAGGGTCAGATCCACATGGAGTTTTGGCGACGACTGTACCTGTCACGCTGTTTCCTAGCCCGTTTCCTCGTGTCTGCTTTGAGCAGGCCAAGGCCATTCAGAAATTCTACAATCAGCTATACGCATCAATCGCACAGGATGAAGACTTCCTAAAAGAGATTGTTGACCAGTAAGCCGTCCTGCTATATTACCTTGCATGAATCTGCACACTTTACCTTTTGTTTTTTTTTTGTTCCTCTTTAAGAGCACCATTCTGACAACTCGCAGGTTACTTGACGTGGATGAATTCATCGCCGAGCTTTGGCAAGTGCACCTCAAAGTCAAGGAGGAAGGCCACTCCCAGGTATGGCAAGGGACTGACAGTAACGGACATCAAAAGCTCATTAACATAGAATCTCTCACTTGGTATTTTCAGGTCTGATTACATGGTCCACCAAAGTGAGCCTAGCACGACACCTACGATAAAACAAGTCGAGTTCAATACGATAGCGGCTTCATTTGGCGGCCTATCCTCCCAAACCTCAAGCTTGCACAAGTAAGTGTTGTAGATGGAGAATCTCTACTGCAGAACGACCAAAAAACATGCAGGTCTGGAGCTGACTATGAACAGGTACCTAGCAGGTGACTATGCTCTTCTTGGGGCTGCAATCCAGAGAAAAGACTTGGATCTTCCAGAAAACACAAGTACGCAATCCTTGGCTGCAGGTTTACAGGTAGCTTTCCAAGCTTATGGAACCTCGGAATGCGTTCACGACCCTTGCATTATATTTATTGTTCAGACACCGGAGAGAAACATCTTTGATCAAAGACACTTGGAGTACGAACTTCGAAAACATAATGTCCCTGTTTTTCGCCTACCCTTCCCTGAAGTGTTGAAACATACTTCAATCGCCGATAATCCGAAGCGCCAGCTCTACTATCATCTACCAAGCAATCCATCAAAGATATTTGAAGTCGCCGTCGTTTACTATCGTGCAGGCTATGGACCTGAGGACTATCGTGATGATTCCGCTTGGAAAGCGCGTCTTCACATTGAACGCTCAAATGCAATCAAGTGTCCTTCTATCCTGACACAACTTGCTGGAGCAAAAAAGGTGCAGCAAGTCCTTGCGACACCCACCGTAGCGTCCGGATCCTCGATACTCAAGCGCTTCATTGGAGCCACGAGCACACCCGAAGAACTCGATGCGCTCGAGAAGACATTCACTAATATTTTCCCCTTCGACGACTCGCCTGCTGGGCTCGAAGCTCGGAAATTGGCTCAAGATCCCGAGAAATGTCAAGACTACGTGCTAAAACCACAGCGAGAAGGCGGAGGCAACAACACTTACCGCTCCGCGATACCACCGTTATTGAAAGAACTGCCAGAGCCTCACTGGAAGTCCTTTATCCTCATGGAAATAATTTCACCACCGCCAGTGCAGAATATCATCTTGCGGAATGGTGCAACCGAAAAGGGAGGTGTGATTTGTGAACTTGGGGTGTATGGAACTTGTCTTTGGAATCAAGTGACAAAGGAGATTCTCTCGAACGAGGAAGCAGGATACCTCTTAAGAACCAAAGGTGATAAATCGGAAGAGGGCGGCGTGGCAGCGGGATTTGGATCTATGGATTCAGTTCGGTTGGTGGTATGACGGATCTAGACGGGTGCTGATGATGATTGGCGATCTTGAGCAGCGAATTGAATAGAACAAGCTCAGCAGCTAGATTTGATACCTACACAAGGATAAGATTGCGATTATTGGGTAGTTATTTTAAATCTGAGTATAAGGTACTGAGTGGCAGGTTCCCCTTACGTATTCGTGAAATAGTAATTTCTGCCTCAGGCCTAAAACCTCAAGTTTTGCAGGGCTGGCGAGGCTGCTTCTCGTTGGCTGTAGCGACATCAACCCTTTTGCAAAGAGCGCCCATCTACAGCTAATTCCTCTCTCAACTCCCCTTCCAACCAACCGCCATGTCTATGTTCAGGGCCAAAAAGCTCGATTTGGGCTGCTACGTCAATGTGAAAGTTCTCCGCGATCATACCAAACGGAAGGTCTTCGCTGAGTACGAGACGGAGAGGTCAGTACAGTACACTCAGTTTATCATCTCGCCCTACTTCCTCCCTTCCTCCCTTCCTCCCTTCCTCCCTCCCCCTCTAAACCAAACAATTGGCTAACAAACATTATCGTACCTTAACAGACAAGCCCTACGCTACATCATCCGCAATCTTGCCCTCCCAGCTCGTACACGCGCCCAAGCCCAACTCCAATTGACCTCGATGCACTGTTACACGCGATCCACACAGATTCGCAACCGATGTACGGAAGGAGGAAAAGGCAGAGGTATATTAAGAGATTTTAAGATGTCAAGAGTACGTTTTCCCCGGCTTTTTATTTAGTTGATTGAAATATGTCATGTCATGTCATGTTTGTGGTATAGTGGGTGTGTCTATGCTAATGATGGGATTTCTTTTGGGGGGAATAGTTTAACTTTCGAATGCATGCGCTTGAGGGCTCGATACCGGGAGTTAAGAAGGCTAGTTGGTAGAGAGTATGTATGTATGTATGTACGTATGTACGTATGTAGGAATATGTATATTATTGGCGTATGGGAGTATCGACTGGTACTGGTGATGGTGAAGAATGGCTGTAATGGCTTTGCTGCAATGGAAGTGGTTTTGCAGCGAGCGGCATTGGGTGGTGTATGGCAAGCATGGTGATGGCCGTTATGGATGCTTGTAATTGCTTGGCTTAGTGCTCCAGCAACTCCAAATACGTTACTGCTCAAGAGAAGCTTAAAAAGGCAGTAAGGTGATAGCATATACAACTCTTAAAGTACCTATCCCATTTCCAAAGCTACTCTGTTTAGTCATTCGCCATTCAATGCTTCAACGCTAGCGCCCTCTTCATTATCATCTTTCTTTTGGGATTCAACAAACAACAAACTTTTTGCAAACAATAACTTCAGGTAGCCAAACAAGTAGCGGCTCCTTCCATACAAATCATTATCCCTTCTTTTTTCTCTGTTTCTTCCATCACTTTCTCTCTCTCTCTCTCTCAATCACACACAACCACCCCCAAACCAAGAGACTGCACATTTCTTGTCTGAGGAATACCCGCAGTTCATCATCATCCTCACCTTCGTCATCATCATGTTTCGTCGTCTTCCATCAGGTCTTCCCAAAGACCCCGTCTTTCCAACCACCCTTGATGGCCTAGGGTAAGATGATCATCACAATCTGCACCGGTATGAGCAACCAACTAACATCTTCTGCAGTTACTTCATCAATGAAAAGGATGAGATTCGCAGCATTGAAAATCCTAAGGCCTACTTCAAGTTCTTCATCACTAAGAATGAGCGCTACAATTCCATGCAGCGTGAATCAATGAATGGTAGGTTTCACCTTCTTGCCTTCAAAGCGTGCAAAACTAACTAACTAATTTCTGGCTACAGAAACGATCCACAAAATTGTCTTTGAGCGACTTGAGAAACTCGGTTTGGAGAAGATTCAACTCCCATTGGGTGCGACAGCACAGCAACCAAACCTTCCCATCTTCGTTTCTTCAAATCTGAAGGCAAAGGAACGTATTATCATCCTCTTCTACGAGCACACTCAAGACCTTGGTATTCTTGCCCACCGTGTCCTTGGAGGTGGAGGTAGTGGAGGTATCAACAAAGGATCGGTCATCAACCTCGTGAAGTACATCCAGTCAAAGCCAACTTCCAAAGACAACCCTGATTCTCCAGGTATTATCCTCGCCAATCTGGGTCAGCTGCGATGGCTCCGTCGAGGTCGGAAGGCCATAACACAGAGCTCATGGTACGCGATCCCGCAGAGAAAACTGCTGTTGAAGCTCCCTTTCCCTTCGATTTGGACAAGAACACCATTCCCAGTAACCGAACCACCGAGGAACACTGCAGCTACATCTTCAACACTGTCGTTGGTGGGCTTGCTAGCCCAACTGCCAAGCTTGATATCATCGGAGTCTCAGAAGGTGCAATAGTGGTGTCTGCTTTCTTGAACGATGAATCCAATTGGAAGAACTTTGCAGGACGTATCTCAACCTTTGCTGGAGTTGCTACTTACTTTCACGCCGATGAGATTGCCCATGAGGCGTTCTCGGACTGGCTGCAAAAGGTTTAGTCTTCCTCGTTTTACTTTTACGCTTTCGCTGACTTCATGTTCTAGCGGGGACGAGTATATCTGCTCTCTGATGATCCTTGCGGCACTTTCATTGCAGGGCCTGAAGGTCGCAAGCGCATTCCAGCTCATGGATGTCCAGCTTTCAGCCTCGGAGAACCATATTATAGCGAGGTTATGCTTCCAAAAGGATACTCAGTTATCATTGACTGGTTCCAAGAGGTTGCCAATGATCCGACGTATGAGAATCCTGGCTTCCAAAGATTTGGAGACGATGACACCGACGAGTAGTTGACAGGTACGCCATGGACTGATAGCCATCAACCGCAAGTCGTCAACGAGAATTGATGAGTGGCGTTCTTGGTGGAGACGAAGTGATACGACGGTTCATACTACGAGGCTCTACAGATTATTCTTTCTTGCCTTATAGGTAGACATATGGTCACATACCCGGCTAGTCTCTTTCGACTTGCAGCTACCATTTCAATTATATTACATAAAGAGCATCGATATGTTCCACGTCCTAGTAGTGTTTGTACTATCCAGAAGCTCTTTGACTCGTCGCATTCTCTCCTGGACCACATGGTTCTCACTCTCCCACCGACCAACCACCTCTTTGTGATCATTGCCGCGGAAGCCAAGCCACCCAGAGGATGTCACTCCCTTGGTCTGTGATTTTTCCTCTCGAGCGAGTCGAGACACCATTGTTGCCCAATTTGTGAGACCCACCTGGAGGCAGTCTTTACATTTACTCTTCCCATCCTTGTCTAGCCCTTTCCCTCGCAAAATCTCTTCGGCAATATCAACAGCTTCTCGAGTCCATGCCAATCCATCCTCTTGGCTATTCTTCTTCTGATTCGATGCGTAGAGAATCTCGCCAATATACGTCATGATGCCAGCCTCTTCGCATCGTTCTTTTTCATCACGTTGCGGGGGGTGCCGTACCGTCGTCTGGCGGTGGTGGGTATTGGGGAGGTGTGACCGCGTATTTTACTAAGGAAAAAAATGGTTTCCAAAACCCACGATCCACGTCGTCTCCGTCCTGTTCAAGAGGTGATCGCATTGTTGCGGAAGGACCAGGAAGAGATCGTCGAGCTCTTAACACGGAGAGAAATATAGGAAGTGCTGCAGCAACATTAGAATGTGAAGCATGGTGTACAGCAAGTGCCGTCGTAGCAGACAGCAAGTTTGAGGATGGTGGCCCAGCGTCAGCATTGAGAATTCCTGTTGCGCGATCGATATTCTCTGGCTGGCTCGAGCTTGCAATATCGATGGCCCATTTGAATGTCTCCAGTGCAGCCTCTGGTGCCGCCTTGTAATCCAACCATGTTCCATAAGCCAATGCAGCGTCAAGTCTTTGCTTCTCTGTAAATCCTCGTGTAGTCAAGATCTTCATGTAGAACTTCTCTGGAGGATCGAATGCGACATCACAATCCTCCTCTCTGGGTGGAGATGCGGCACCAGGAGGTAATGGACGTGGATTGGGATTCGAAGGACCGATGACTGCATTAGTGGGAAACGAGATCTTCGTCGTTCTATCCTCTACCCAGCCATCCAAATATTCTGCTGACCTCGCAGCACCCATGAGAATGTCGTAGTATCCTCGTCTCCATGGCTCCGACTTTCCTGTGATATCAAACCCTGTCTTACCAACGCCTTCCACCAGTATACCGCCCTCGTCCTGCTCCTGTAGCCCAGCTCCTTCACCTGCTGGGTCCTCCAACATCTCCAGTAATCGCAAGTACGCATGACCACTGCTCGCCCAATCCACTATCCCATCATCTGAGTCGTAGAAACGATCGCTGTACTTTGTGTCTCTATAGTGCTTCCGCAGTAACCATGACCACTCATGCGGCGAGGGAAACTCGCGTTCGAGGAACTCTTGCCGAACGCCGAATGAAATGAGGAACAGTAGGGCTGTGCCTACGTACGCGAGTGCACCATACTTGACACCCTTCCGCACTTCGTCCTTGATCCAACGCTTTGTTTCTGTCGTGAGGAATCGGGCAATGGGCCGTATCTTGGTTGACCTCTGGTAGAGGAACGGTACTTGGGGTCGCGACCGGGATACGAGGCTGTTCTGGGTGAATGGGCGAGGTGTATTTGGTGGCCGAAGAGGCCGTACAAAGAGTATCCTTCGCGGTGGGAGTCGAGACCTCATTGTGATGGGTGTAGAGAGTTGGATTAAGCGTGTTGATATATTCTGTCAAGGTACAGACTCATCATTGGTATTCGCGTATGATATCTTAGTCACGTGTATACTCGACCAGGTAGGTAGAGGTTACCAAATTAATGAAAAGTACTGTTTCATACATAATTCACTTTTACTTATTGAAGTTTTCCTACACCTATCACTCAATTATAATCACAATAGCTTGTTACAGCTTTGCATCCTTAAAAGCGCCATGCCGTCCATCTCCTCCACTAAACTTTGTAGCCCCTGCAACACCCTCGGTTGCAACGACTTTGATGCCTTCATCAAACTCATTCCTCAGGGCATCTTGGAATGAGGTAGCGTTGTAAGCTGAATAGTAACAGTTCGTACGGTCGACATTCATGCAGGCTTGCGGGAAAGTCAGAAGCTGTTTCGCAATTTGAGTCGCCTCGGCCAAAGCCTGACCTTTAGGAACAAGGCGATTAGCAAGGCCCATCTGGAGTGCTTCCTGGGCCGAGACGGCGCGGCCGGTGAGGATCATGTCGAGCGCCCTCCCGAGACCGACTATGGCCTGGAGCCGCACTGTACCACCGTCGATGAGGGGCACTCCGAACCTCCGGCAGAAAACACCGAATACAGCATCCTCCTCGGCAACTCGCATGTCACCAAGAAGAGAGAGCTCGAGGCCTCCAGCAACAGCGTAGCCCGATACAGCGCTGATGACGGGCTTCTTGATCTGCATTCTTGATGGGCCCATAGGCCCGGTGTTACGCCCGTCCACGCGATGATTTGGATCCGTAACGGGGATCGGGCCTTTCTTTTCAGAGTCTCCTCCTGCATTGGATTTGGCTACTTCATGGAGGTCGTAACCCGCGCAGAAGGTACCGTTGGCACCGTAAAACACGCAGACTTTTTGCGTCGGCTCATTCTCAAAGGCTAAGAAGGCTTCAGCGAGCTTCTTGGCTGTGAGGCTATTAACGGCGTTTCTCCGATTGGGACGATTGATGGTGATAGTCGTAATGCCATCAGAAGTCTTGTCGACCTGAACGGCTTGGGGTTCGGTGTCTGCCATCTGTTCTAGAACTAAGATAGTGATTGTCCAGTTTGATATTGCAAGTAAGTGCACATACAGTAAGGGGAATGAAATTGTTTCCTTTCATTCATTTCGCTCCCTCTTCCCCCTCTTCCCCCTCGTTCTCCCCCAGAGTCCTTGTATAATAACTAAGGTAAAGTGCGGGGGTAGATCTTACTGTCACGTCAGCTCGCTTAGTACCCCAACTACCGAAAGTTCAAATGCTACTCATTGAAAGATACTTATAATAGCTTCTTTAGTAGTAGTAAATAAATATATTATACTACGCAGGTACGTATCTAAATAATAGTAAAATTTTGAAAGCTAGGCATTATCTCAAGACCAGGTACATTAACGTTAGAACTAGTACTCACTATAACCTCATAACCATAACGAACACACTTGCAATGCTGACCATAGTATATTTGTCTCCGAGCTTGCGAAGCACAAATGGAGAATTGATCCCAAAAAGGCCTGCGATGATGTCTCCTCCGTTTACATTTCCAATAGCTAGCCCTACTCGTTTGGTTTCGGTCACAAAGAAAGTGTTGTCAAGACACGAAGGTGTCAACCATCCTCACTTTTTCAATGTCGTCAGGTATACCGCAGATATCAACAACTAAGATGTCTCCAAATGGATTCTCTCTTTTCGCGTGGTTGAATAGTCGTTTGAAAGCCGGATATGCTGCATCCCAGGCCTCCGAGCGGTCGTCGTAGGGCCGGCATAACGACTCTAGGATAGCTTTAATTGGAATGTGTCGTCCACGGACAACTGATACGACCTGATAGAACCAGTCTTCCCAAGACTCAAGCTCAGGAACCGGTATCAAGCGACGTCCGGAACAAAACGAAGCTTGGACAGAACCAAGTTCGACCCCATAAGTGTACAGGACCCGAAAATCGTCGGAGAATCTAGCAATTAGGGCAATCCTATCTGCTCGGCGATTTCGGCATCGAGAACCTCTGTAGACTTCAGGGTAAGGTATTGGGTAAGGTATTCAGGGCTGACCCAGACACGGGGAGAAAAGGTTTGTGCAGCAAAGTTCGGCACCCAGGTCGGGAAGTCTTATCTGCTCTCACTATCTGTACCTTCAAGGATTAATGATGGGTATCCTAACTTGAAATCCTCCGCGATAATGTAAGCAATTGCTTCTGAATATACTTGTATTACTGACTTCGAGTAATCGGGAACGATTCTTTTAGATCCAAAAGTACACATGTCTAGCAAGCCAAACACCTTGTCACGCCGATCCGTCACCTGAAGGTGCAATGTTATATTTAACAGAAATGGAAAGAATCCTAGAAGGTCAACAGACCGCATGCTTCGTATGCCTCGCACTTTCATAATTCCAGTCGCAACACCATAGAAGTCACCAAAGGCTCGAGACTTCTCTTTAACCTTTTGATAACCATCATAACCGATGAATAGCTTCTATGGATCATAATCTTCACGGATAATCTTGACCATGCATGGAAACTGGTCGTCATCGGGGACTGGTTCACGTTGTCTCGTTGGAAAGAGCACTGTATTGGCCGGACCACAGCCGGCCCGGTTGGGTCTAGTTCGGTATAGCGGTCACGTGCCGCCAATCCCGTATTTAGACTCATAGGTTCCATAGCAGAAATACTATGCTTTTACATCTTCGTTTCGGGACGCCCACTACACGCTGGTAGACAGTACCACTTCTACGACCCAAGTTCGCTCAAACCAAAGGTCGTTGGCAAAATTTGTCAACGGAGTAAAGGAACTGTGGTATGTTACCTGGTGTGACCGTGGCCGCCTTCGTCTAGCGTAGCATGAAATCGCTATCTTCCGTCGGATGGACTAGCCAGACGATAACTTCGCTCGCGGTCGAGCAGATCTGGCCTATGAGTTGTACCTAATGATTGCGTTCTACAATATTGCTCTAATTTATATAACATATAGTTAGTCGATACTGAAGGAGAAACGAGTAAGTTGTACACACCATTTAAAACGATTTAATTTTGGACTTAAGCTACATATTGAACGAACTTCAACTAAATAGATCATGGTACATAAGAAAGTCGAACAGGCCCTTCAACGATTAAGAGTATCTCGCATTGATTTGGTGGTGGAAACGCTTCATCCGCGAGGGTCAGCCCCGGCGCAGTGGGCGAACGAAGGAGCGAATATCTTCAGTCATGAGCTTCGGTTCCTCGGCTGCCCCGAAATGTCCTCCGCTGGGAAATACTGTCCACTGGCGCAGATCACTATGAGCGGCGACGAGCGAGCGGGGCCTATACATCAGGTCCTTGGGCAGTATCGCAACAGCTGTTGGCACGTTGATTTCGGGCTTGATGTCATTAGCCAGAGCCATAGGCTGGGGAAATCCTGATGCTCGGCAAAACAGCTCTGAGCTGATGAAGCTGTTTGTGAACCAGTAGAGCGAAAGATGCGTGAGCAGCGTATCTTTGTCGAACTTGGTCTCCACGTCTCCATGACAATCGCTCCAGGCGCGGCGGCGAAGGAGTATCCACGCGGCCTGACCAACGGGACTGTCGTGCATCGCCCAGTCGAGGGTCTGCGGGTCAAAGGTATTGATTAAAACGTGGACGAAGGCCCCTGGGCCTCTGTCCTGCCCTTCAACCAGCGCGCGTTCTTCCGGCGTGAAGTCTGCTGGGTCGGCGGCGTCATGAGGCACTCCCGGCAGGATAGGGAAACTCAGATGAACGCCCATGACCGATTCCGCATGCGCATGCCCAAGTCGCGCACTCACAAAGGCGCCTGCGTCACCTCCATGGGTGGTGAACTTCTCATAGCCCAATTCCCTCATCAGCTTAACCCACATGCTGGCTGTCTCGACATAGCCTACACCGTTCCGGGGCAGTGGCCCCGAGAAGGCGAAGCCCGGCAGCGAAGGGACGACAACATCAAATGCGTCTTCAGGATTGCCACCATGTGCAGCAGGGTCGGCTAGTGCCATAATAATGTCCTTAAAATCCCAAAACGTCCACGGCCATCCGTGGTTTAGAATGATGGGAACGGGGTTGGGCCCCTTGCCACGCACATGGATGAAGTGAATCGGTACGCCGTCGATCTCTGCTCGGAACTGTGGCAAGTCGTTCATGCGCGCCTCCTGTGTGCGCCAGTCGAAATCGTGCTGCCAATAGGTCATCAGTTCGCGCAGATAAGTGCCATTGACTCCGTAGGACCAGTTCTCGTTATCAAGTTCGGGCGCCCAGCGCGTGTTGGCCAAGCGCGTGCGGAGCGCATCTATCTCACTTTGAGGCACATCGATTTCGAATGGTTCAATCTTCATTGTCACCTAGTGTTCGAACGTAGTCAAAATGTGCGAAATGCAGGCGACTGACTTGTGGAGCGACCGTGGTAGGCACTATGTATAGCGATGGATAACTTGTGATGGATAAAGAATCGTTTTCAGAAAGATTATGGTGAGTGATGCTGTGACCAAATTTATGGCCTCTGCTTACATGTTTCTAGTAGTTTCTAGTATGTTCGCTTCCATACGAAGTAAGCCCTTGGAATTCAGGTGTCACGTTCTTCAATAATCTAAACCTAACGACAACATCTTCTGCGTACGGTTCGAGGTATTATTGGTCTTGGGCCTTTCGCACAAGCACGATGTTAGAGTGTAGAGCGAGGGACATTGCCATAATCTGCGAGAGCACGATATGATTCAGGTACGCCAGGAGGTACGCCGCTATATATATGTGGTCTGGCATGTAAGAGAGAATTAAGCGAGTGGCGACGTAGAAACGTGACAGTACTGTAGGATAACAATCACCTCACCCTGCTAAGGGACCCTTTTGGCGATAGAAGAGCAATGGTAAAGATTCCCAAGTTACACAAGAGAAATTACAGAAAATCTTGAAAATTCTAACAACCAAATCCAGACTGATAGTAGAATCTAGCAAGTGCCTTAGTTCATGCTGGGAGGTCGTTTCCGAGCGATCAAGGGATGAAGTTGTAGAACTTGATTTTCTTCACTTGCTTATTACTAACTCGCTGGGCTCCCATCTTCACAAGACGAATTGCCTATCTTGGATTAATTTACAAGGAAAGCTCTTGCAATTTGTACCTATATAGAATCCTCGCTTACATAAATTAAAAACAAACTCCAAATCATTTAGAAACATCAAACAGCAACAAATAACATAAGAAATCATTTAGCGTTGTGCTACAGACTTAAATCAAGTCCTCTGTCTCTCCTGCGGCCTTGCTCTCCCCCTCCTTTATGTCATCATTCATTAATTACAATCGACCTTTGCTAACAAACCAATTTGATCCTCGATGGTAGGATTCTCGAGAACATCGTCTACGTTGATGTTATAGCCTCTTTCTTGGAAAAGAACTGATATCTGAGCTGCGCTGACGAAATCTCCTCCTAATTCGTAGAAGGTGACATGATTGGATCTGTCAGGTTGCGATTTAATCCCCAGAATCTGGTTCCATATGTCTTCCACCACTGATTGTAGCTTGGAACGCTCTTCATTTGATAGGCTTGCAATGACGGTTTGTTGCAGATGAGCATCCGTGGAGCTTTCTGGGCTTTTACTCTCAATTGGAATATGAGGACTACCTTCTTTGACATCTGGGAGGATGATCGAAACGTGTAGGTCAAAATTCTCCAGTACGGAGACGACCTCGCTTAGAAGTTGCTCGGCAAAGTCGGAGGGGATGGATCTTTCAGTGTGTATGATGTTGACGTCGATATCGCTATCACGTTGTGAGGAGTAGACCGTGATATCAGTGATATCTTCTTCGCTACCAAATCCAAAGACTTTGTAGACCGTATCTCCCAGCATAATCTCTGGTGCCGGATCGATATTCTGATGCTGTACGACGGAGCCAAAGCGCGTCCAAGATGGCCAATTAGTACACTTCATCATCATTTCCCTAAAGCCCAAGGTTTCAAAATCGATATTGCTCAGCTGTTGGTTTTGTAGGTATTGGCAAAGCTGCATCATTGTCCACGTTGGCTGGAGTTTTACTCTCACTGGAACCACATTTATGGTCCCTCCTAGAATACTAGGCGCGTCCTCTACCGAGACGTTGGACCCTTAGGTCCCTCCTAGAATACTAGGCGCGTCCTCTACCGAGACGTTGCGACCCGAGATCAGATTACCAAAGGTTACATCTGATTGCGAGGTGTGAGATGCAAGAACAATCGACCAAGCCGCTTTGATCACAGTAGCAATTGTTATGCCGTCAATGGCAAGCTTCTTAGCTGGGATTGAGCGCGTAGCCGTAGTGGTGACACCGGATGGTCGAATCATGTACGGAGGGTTTGGGATTGCTAGATTGGTCATTTTAGCGCCACGAAGGAACCGTTTCCAATGCAAGCAATGTCTGGTGTTGTTCTTTTTCAACTCCTCGAGATACGTGTGGAATGATCCATGTGTTGGTAGAGGGCGGGAGTTATAAGCTGATTCAAGCGCTCGCCACATGCTAGGCATAGAGACACCATCATATTGTGCGTGTGATATACGAAGGAGAAGACGGTGATCGAGGCTTTGTTTTTGCTGGATGAAGGCAAATCGTACTAATGGTTCTCCTAAACGAGGTTTGTCGTTCATGTGTACGCTTGTGAGATTTCTTGTAAACTCCGTGAGATCTTCTTCTGTCTCGTAGAAATCAAATTTGATGGGGGCTGAACGAAGAATAACCTGGATAAACTGGTTATCGAAAAGGACAAAGACAGTTCGTAGCATATCGTAATCCTCAACAATGTCGAGACAGCTCTTCCTCAAAAGCTCCTTGTCAATTCTTCCTGTTCCAGCCAGAGCGAAGTAATTTAGTTGCCACTGCGATTGTGTTAAGTTTGCTGCGATACTCAGTGACTGGAAATCGGTGAGGTACATCGCGTCCACAATGTTATCCTTCGTAGTGGCCGCAAGAGAACAAAGCTTGTTGCTAAGGAGCTCGTCGGGATCAGATGTATCCAGTAGTAGAGAGAATGGTTTGTAGATTTCCTCCTCTTCTTCTACTTTGTCTTCAAGAGAAGAATTTGCCGCAAGAGCCATATCCCAAAGTTGTGGGTGCTTGAAAATGTCTGCCACAGTAAGAGAAATCCTTTCCTTTCGACAGGAGGCCACCAATTTCATTGTGGTGATAGAATGACCACCGAGTTTAAAGATATCATCATCAGGCTTGATATCTTCCTCGTTTATGCCCAAAACTTGAGCCCATAGAGCTCTAAGTTTGTTCTCCATTGTAAGATCGCGGGGAGAGTAGGTCGACAAAACGAGGTCTTGGGGTTGAGTCAACTCATTCTTGGCAGCTTTATTGTCAGCTACTGCCTTCTCAATCATCGTGATATCAAGCTCATAGTCTTCATCAACCGAAATATCAAAGTCTTCAATAAACTCCTCGGGTTTCTGCGCGATATCCAGAAGAGTTTTCTGGAATAGCTTGGATAGTTTTGCGACTTGATCGTCGGAAATGAAGGACTGGGAGTACACGAAAGAGATTACGATCTTTTGCTTGTCCACTCCAATATTTATAGTCATATCATACTGGATAGAAAAGTTAGTATAACACATAATAGTGATTATTTGTGCTTACCTCTGTCGGGTCCTCTCCTCCTAGAGTTCGGAGTGTCACGCCCGATGTATCAGTTGCATCACCAGCTTCAAGTCTCTGGTATGATACGACTGTATTGAAAAGAGGAACACCAGACATATCGAGGGCATGTTGTATATCTACCAAGGCAGCATGTTGATGGGTCAAGCCACGAAGGAAATCTTCTTGCATTCTGGAGGCAACCCTCGATATGGCTGCAGGCTTAGTATCTAACCTGCAGACCATCATGTTAATGTATGGGCCAACAGAATGCTCAATTCCTTCGACGGGAATATCTCTGCCGGAAGAGAGGTAGCCGAAGCAAGCTGGAGTTGAAGTATACTTCTGAAGTACGATACCCCAAGCCAATTGGAGAGTATTTGCAAGAGTGACGCCGTGGTTCTCACAGAACTCGTAGAGCAACGGCACTCCTTGAACATCCAGCAAGTACTTAGTTAAATTTGGCGATGTTGAATCTGGTGATATGCTTGGGAAATAGCAAGGTTGGACTCCTCGGAGATACTCTGCCCAGTAGTCTATGCTCGCTTGTTGGTCTTGCTTCATAATGTAGGAGACATAATCGCTGTACCGAGGGCCAGACCCTTGAGGAAGGCTTTGTTTGTAGGCCAATGCAAAGTCATCCATCAAGATACCCAACGATAAACCGTCAATGAGAGCATGGCTTATTTCGAGCATGAAGTATAATTTTCCGGAGATGGAATGCGCCAGTGTCACACGATGCGGCGGTTCTTTCTCTGAGAATCCGGTATAAGCTTGCTTTTGAAGTTCAGCCGTAATATCGGGTTCATCACTGCAATGAACGAGAACAACATTGGCTTGATGTTTTTTCAGAACCACTTGATCAAAGAGTCCATCGGTGCGCACAGTGTCGATGAAAACTGTTCGTAAAGTTTGGTGGCGATCAACCACCTGCTGCCAAGCTGTACGAAGTCGTTGGAGATCAATCGGACGAGATGGATCCAAAGAGACAACCTCACAAACAGATTGAACTGTGTAGGTTCCTGGCTGCCTGCTCTGACTTATTAGAATACCTTGCTGCATAGGGGTGCATGGATACACGTTTTCGATTCCATGCACATCGTCAATACCGAGTCTAAGTAGACGATGAGTGAGGTTATCAAGTTGAGTATAAGACAATGGCAGGAGCGGGACGTCACCGAGAGTAAGCTCCGGGCTAAGAAGCATTACACCGTGGATGAGGTTGTGTAGTGACGACTTCCAGTTTTCAACCCAAGCCTGTATCTTATTCTGGTGTCTCATATTTCGGTTGAAAGCGACAGATATCTCCAAACCACTATTGGATGTAGATGCCGTGATATCAAAAAGGGCAAGTCGATTCATATTTGATGTATCGTCGGTTTCTTGATCGTCTCCTATTTCCGAGGCAAAGCGGAATAGGGCATCATCTTTTCCCTCGAACTGATGATATTTGCCCAGATAGTTGAAAAGAATCTCCATGTTGCGATGAGCTGCGAATGTTTTTCGGCCTTCATTGTTCAGGAATCGTGACGCAAAGTATTGCAGACCATTTCCTGGAGTTTTTCGACGGTAATCTTTGGTTTGTCGTAAGGTGGCTATCGGGTCATCTCCTTTAGCGACGTGTACACTTATAGGAGTGATGGTAGTGAACCACCCGATGGTATCTGTTAAATCAAAGCTGGAGTCCCATGATTCTCTACCATGCCCTTCATTGAATACTGCAGGTGGAGCTCGTTGAAATGTTTGAGAGAAAGAATGCATTAGAGAGGACATAATTAACTCCACAGGCTCTGTTCGAAGAGCGTTGTTAGCGGTACCGAAGAGGTGAGCAGTGTCTACCTCGTCAAGAGCCAACTTTGCGAAAACTTGGTCGGAATAAGAATTGGATACGTCAGACATTCCCCAGTATTCAAAGTCTGGTGCGGTAATATCATGGGGCAATACGTTCGCTGGAGAAAAGTATTCTGCAGCATAATCGGCTTGGAAACGAGCCCATGCTTGGAACGGTACGAGCTGAGATGGCGGCATTTGTGACAACTCGTTGTCGAGGAGTCGTGTAAGGTCACGCATCAATATACGCCATGAGACGAGGTCAACAACTAAGTGATGCGCGGCGAAATATACCAGCTGTTTGTCATTTCGTACATTGAATAGATCGATTTTAATCAGAGGGCCATTCTCTATGTTGAGACTTTTCTGAGATTTTGATGCAATTGGGACCGCCTCATTCGGGTGATTAATTTCATGTACTTGGAATGTATATGACTTTGCAACGTCGGTAGAGATATATTGCATCCACTGTCCATTTGGCTGAGGGCGGAACCGAGCTCGCAGCATGGAATGAAATCCGACCAAAGCTTTCAATGATCTTGATAGATCAGCTGCTTCAATATGCCTGGTGATTTGCAGCATGAAGCTCTGGGTATATGTGTGCAATGGCGAGACCAATGATAAATCGTGTGGCGGTTGATGGAGGGCGTCTTTGGGCACTATCTGTTCGAAGAAGAGTCTTTGAATTGGAGATAGTGCGAAGACTTTGTCAGAAGGATCCTCCATTGTGATTATCGACTTAGTGACCTGCGTAGCCTTCTGAGAGAGCTGTGAGATGCCTTCTGATTGAAGAACATCGCGGACAGTCACTGCTATGCCTTCCAAGCGACAACGAGATACCACTTGCATTGCTGTAATAGAGTCCCCACCAAGACTGAGGAATGACTGCTTGAGATTGCTGATCGGAGTGTTCAGGATACTACTCCAGATTGTCAGGAGCTGCCTCTCCAGTGATGTGCCGCTCTCTCTTAGTCTTTGGTCCTCATCAAATGCCTGTTCTAACTTGATGATTTGGCTGAAGGTCTTTTGATCCAGATTCTCCAACCAAGTAGCGACTCGTTTCCTATCGACCTTGCCAGATCTATTTAGCGGTATATCGCGGAGTGCTATCCACAATGATGGTACCATATATCCTGCTACACGGTTCGCTAGATGAGCACTGACTGCATGTAGTTGAGTAAGAGCTTGTGTAGATGCAAGAATAGTGAAATCCGACTCGATTGTAGCCTCCTGCTCATCTCTCAACTGATCCTCCTCGTTCTTATCTAGCTCAACTACTCCGACGAGTCGCTCTTTACAAACCCCCGATCTTGGCCAAGCGATGACCGCTGCCTTAACAATAGCTTGGGTAAGAACATGGTGTTCAACCTCGCCAAGTTCGATACGTTGTCCGCGAAGTTTGATTTGGTTGTCTTTACGACCGACGAAGCTGATTACATCAGGGGCAGTATACTGGACCAAATCTCCAGTCCTGTAGACCATTCCACTCCTGCCTGCCTCAACAAGCCATTTGGGACTGTCTATGAATGATGCTTTGGTTTTCTCCGGATCATTGATATATTCGCGACCGACCAGTGGTCCTTCGATGAGCAGCTCGCCAACTGAGCCGATGGGACTGAGTTGATCTGGATTATGTGGTTGAGTAATCCATAGAACGGTTGCGATAGGTTTCCCAATATTTGCGGTTGAATCGCCTACACTAAGCACTCTCATCGAAGCCCAAATGGTACATTCTGAAGGGCCGTAACGTAACTGTTTACGAACCGTAACTTGCCTGCCCAGTCGGTCACTGCCTTGTCACCGATTTGTGCCCCGCCAGAAACCAAAGTCTTCAACGTCGGGACAGACTCTGCTCCATCTATCAGTGATATCAGGGCTGGTGTCATAAAAAGCCAGGTAATTTGCATTCTATTCATAACGCCCGCGAGGTCGTTCATGCGTTCGTATTCTGACGGAACACAGACACAGCCACCACTCATAAGAGTAGTGAAGATCTCGGAATTGCTAACGTCAAAGGAGTATGCTGCAAATTGCAACACTCTTGTCTCAGTGCTGAAGCCCATGTATGACCAATTTGCGTGTGCCATTGTGCATAGGGATCGATGTTCTAAAACCACGCCTTTAGGTTTTCCTGTACTGCCGGATGTAAACACAACTACTGCTGTATTACCCGGCTGGACGTCTGTGTTGACAAAACCATTGTTGCTGGGAAGTGTATCTAACAGATCTTCATCGACGACGATAACCTGCTGAAGAAGATCGTGTAGAAGATCAGAATGTTGATCTGCGCAAAGGGCAATAGTGCCACTAATATCATTGATAATCGATGAGATACGCTGCTTTGGTTGCGTTGGATCCAATGATACGTACGCTCCCCCAGCTTTGAGTACTGCCAACATTGATATAATGGCCCATGCGGATTTATCGAAACATAAAGTAACCTTGACTTCTAGACCAACACCAATGCTAACAAGATGTGCCGCTAGCTGTGAAGACAGATCACCTAGTTCTTCGTACGTAAAGTCTTCATCCCATGCGGTAATTGCAAGTGCATCTGGCTGTTCTAAAGTTCGTTGTTGGACAACATGATGAATGCAGGTTTCCACAGCAGTTGGGGCAACACTGTTTGATTCCATGATTATCTTTTGATCCTCGGGTGATGCTAGCTGGATATCTGCTAATGTTGAGGTATCATCATAGCTGTTCAATTGCTGAATAACGTAGTCGAATCGTTCCAGTATTTTCTCCATCGCATCTGTGGAAATTAAGTTGGAATCAAATCGCGTTTCTAGCTCAACCTCTTCGTCCAATATTGTGCATTCTACATCCAGAGGATAAGTGTCAAACTCGCCAAGGTGCCCGGGATCTTGATCTACACCCAAGAATGTAGAATTGATGTTTTCACGTTCTCTTGCTAACTGAACCGTGAAGGCATTTTGTATGTTGAGCGCTGCTTGAACGTCTGAGCCCATCCGCCGAATATTTTGAATGCCGGTCTGTTCGAAAGGAATCATATCAATTGCTTGCTTCTGGGCCTTGTAGAGAAAGTCAATGATTTTGTCTGACCATTCAAAGTTCATTCTGACTGGGACGGTAGTGATCGTAGGAGCTGCCATATTTATCATATCGGGAATGGGTGCATTGCGTCCCGACAAAGTCATGGCGAATACTAAATCATTAGAGTCCAGCTGATCTGACGCAACAAGTGCCCACGCTGCTCGCAATATCGTAGTAGAAAGCATTATATCTGAACCAGGATGATGTTTGACCTGGACTTTCCTGTGTTGTCGTTGGTCTATGCAAATTTCATATGCGTCGGTAGGTAGCTGTGGGAAACTTAATGGGGCACCTCCACCAAGCTGAGATATCCAAAAAGCTTGGGTTGCCTCATGATTCATAGAAGAGAGGTATTGAATGAAGTTTTTATACGGAACTGTCGTTGGCAGCCCTTTATTTTCATAAGCTCTCTGAACTTGGTTGAAAAGGAGGGAAATGCTCCAGCCGTCGTATACACTGTGGTGAACAGTGAAGATAAAGAAAGTTTTGGAGTTCTGACTACCTCGACGAGGCTCATGAATGATTGCAAAACGCGAAAGGGGGCGTCCGTAGAGGATAGGTGTGGATCTGTCTTCCTCGATGTAGGTCTCCAATGATGTGCCAGTTTGCCATGAAATCGACTCGCGGATAACAACCTGCACTGAAGAGTGCCCGGATCTTGCTAGTAACACTCGGCTTCGCAAAATAGGGTTGTGCTGATAGACCGTTTCCCAGGCTGATTGAAATCTCTCGAGATCAATTGTGTCGGGAAAAGAAAATACTCGACGTGCAACATACTGATTTTGCTTCTGTTGAGTAGTAATAGCCATGAGTCCTTCTTGAAGTGGAGCGCAGGGATAGGCATCCTCGATCTGGTCTATATGTACGTCGCACTCGCCAGCAAATTCAGCCATGTAAGCTTGGGTATTTTCGCCAAATGGCTTCCATACATTATTTCCTCCTATTTCTCCAGTCGATGTAGCTTGTTCAGTCTGTATGGCCATTTTCGAAAGACTAGGATGAGTGAAAATATCAGCAACTGAGAGAACAATGCCATTTTGGTGTGCGTTAGTTGTGAGGCGCATAGCTGCAATTGAGTCGCCCCCAAGTCTGAAGAAGTTGTCGTCCGCTCCGATTTGTTCTAGAGGGATATCTAGTGTCTGACTCCACAATCTTTGCACGATAATTTCCATATCGGTCTCGGGCTCGCGCTTTGGCAGAGAACTATTCTGTAGCAAGTACGTTCCGAACACTTCCCTTGACTGTGCCTCAGTAATTTGGCGAAGGAATTGTCGATCTAGCTTTCCAGATGTACTTAGAGGCAGGCGGCTGATAGGAATATACATCGAAGGTATCATAATGGAAGGTAGTACTTCAGCCAAGTATGACTGAGCGGCAAGGGCGTGTTGTCGGAAAAGATCGGATACTGGCAAGAGGACTTGGTCATCTTTGCCGTAAGTCAATGATTGCACAAATGCAGCCAGTGCAGGCCTTCCCGCTTGATACTGGTCTTTGATGATATCCACTACAACATTCTTGGAGTCCTTCATCATTGAACTCAGATGATGCTCTATCTCCCCTAACTCCATTCGTTGGCCGTGGAGCTTCACCTGGGTATCCTTGCGTGTTACGAAGGTAAGAGACCCATCTGAAGCATATTGAACTAGATCTCCAGTTTTATAAAGTCTCCCTTGCTTCCCTATAGCAGTCAACCAAGCTGGGTCCTCTATAAATGCGGCTTGTGTAGCTTTGGTATCGTTCAGGTAACTTCTAGCCAACAAAGGACCATGAAGAAGGAGCTCTCCCACACATCCCAGGGGAGCAAGCTTATCATGATCATCAGACTCAACGACCCATGTTAGGTTTGCCAACGCATATCCAATGTTTGATGCGTTACATGATTGTGTTGTGATAGGATGGCATGTAGTCCAGATTGATGATTCAGCGGGGCCGTAAACATTGAATAGTGTAGCTTTATTAAGCCACTTGTTGACAACCTCTTGCGTGGCTGGTTCTCCTCCGAGAATCAATTTCTTAATAGAAGGAACGTCCTCTGGATTGAGTAGGTTCGCTACTGTGGATGTTAGGCACGCCCAGTTCACTCTTAACTGCCGGATAGCTTTTGCCAAATTATTGAATCTGTCGAAGTCTGATATAACACAAACACAACCGCCCCTCTTTAGCGTAGTGAAAATGTCTTGAATACTGACATCAAATGTGTACGATGCGAATTGTAGAACCCTCGAGGTATGGTCTATTCCGGTGGCTGAGCCATGTGCAATAGCACTTGTTGAAATAGAGCGATGATCAAGCATAATGCCTTTTGGAACACCAGTACTACCTGACGTAAACACAACAAATGCAAGGTCCGTACATTGCACGGCAGCGCAAACGGGATTGATGCTCGACGGCAGTGTCTCAAAGAAGGAATTTTGGATAACAAGGCAGTTTGAAACAATGCTTCCAAACAGGCGTGCGTTGATTTCGCTTGCAAGTACCAGGGAACTATTAAGATTGGCCTGGATGCTCTTCAAACGATGATCTTGAATAGCAGGGTCGATGAAAACACATGCACCTCCGGCCTTCAATACTGCTAGCGCCGAAACAATAGCCCACATTGATTTGTGGAAGCAAAGTAGAACGGTGACATTTGGTCCAACACCTAATCCATTTAGCTTGGTAGCTAATCGTGATGCTAGATTGTCGAGCTTGGAATATGACAGCTGGCCATCGAAAGCACATATCGCTGGTGCATCAGGCCTTTCCAAAACTTGCTGGTATACGATATCATGAATACATGACTTTGAAGCTTCTGCTGGGTCTTTATTCCATCTAAGCAGCTGTTGCATGTCTTGAGGGCTACTGATGTTAATATCGCTAATCATGATACCCTGTTCTTCTCTGTTTAGCTGTTGGATGACATGGGCGAATTGATCCAAAATCCATTCCATCTTTGTTGGTTCAATAACAGTTGTGTCAAAATGAGCCCGTATAGTGATGCGACCTTCATCCATCGTGCACTGAACAGACAATGCATACGTATCAAAAGCTCCAATATCTTCAGAGTCGGGCTGAAGACCAAGGAATGGTTTGTTAAATTCCTGTTCTTCGGACGTTTCAATTGAAAACAAATGCTTGACGTCAAGTGTGCTCTTTGGAAGCTCAGGAAGAAGGCTTCGAATGTTCTGTAAACCTGTGTGCTCAAAGGGTATCATCTCTACTGCTTGGGTTTGAAGAGAGTCGATGAAGATAGAAACTTGTTGGCTGCTTGGCTGTACGTTGGGGGAACTGTTGTAATTGTCGGTGCTATCATTTGCGTAATCCCCACAACGGGTGCAGTACGGCCTGATAGAGTCATAGCAAAGATGACATCGTCAGATTCGGAATGTCGTGATATTACTGTTGCCCAAGCAGCCTTGAGAAGTGTGGATGTCATTATTCGGGAGCCCAGTTTGCGATCAAGTTGTAGATCTCGCGAGCAAACGGCAGCTGGTTTTGGAATGTACATAGCTGAAGGGCTAGCTGGGAAGTGAATTGGGGAGACATCTTCGAACTGTCTAGCCCAGAATGCTTTTGTGTGCTCAGGATCTCTATTTTGTAGATAGCGTACGAACCGATTGTAGGGTATAGACTCGGGAACATCATCCAAGTCATGATAAAGCCTCTCTACATGCTGGAACATTTTTAATACGCTCCAGCCGTCGTATACTGAGTGGTGGTGTGAAGTCCATACAAAATGTCTTGATTGAGGGCCAGCGTCGATTATGGCAAACCGTACAAGAGGCTGCCCGTGTGCAATTGGGATCTCTTGATCTTTCTTAATATAGCGCTCCAGAGAGTCTCCGATATTCCATGATAGGCTTTCTCTTACTATCACTTGCATGGAGGGAACCGATGCAGACCTCGCAGGCAAGATGCGAGTTCTCAGAATCGAATGGATGGAGAAGAGCTTTTCCCATGCTTTCTTCAGTCGTTCTATATTAATATTTGCTGGGATATCGAATATTCTTCGAGCCACATATGCCCCGGGTTGTCGTATAGCCAATATCATCAAGCCTTCCTGTAAAGGTGTGCATGGGTAGATATCTTGAATCGCGTCTTTCAAGACACCACACTGTTCTGCGACGATGTCTAACGACGTAGATTCGTGACATAGTTCGAATGGAGCAAGTTGCTTTGATGTGTCAAGAATCTCATCGTCTTCTGTAGCAATCACTGAAAGATCGCATAGTCTCGGATGGGAAAATATATCAGCCACAGTTAGGTAAATGCCTTGTCTTCGACTTTCATCCGAAAGCCACATAGCGAGAAATGAGTCGCCTCCCAGCTCAAAAAAGTTATCTTCTGCTCGAATAGAAGTAGTTGGAAGTTTAAGGACGCTCGCCCAAATTTCTTGTAGTGCAATTTCCATGGACGTGGTAGGTGCAGTCCCATTGCTACTTGCTAGCGAATATGTGTTTAGAGACTCAACGGGGAGCCTACTAGCCAGCAGAGCCAGTTGCCTACGGTCAACCTTCTCAGACATGTTTCTTGGTATCTTGGCGACAGGTATGTACAAGGAGGGGATCATGTAGGTCGTCACCGAATTCCTCAGAGATGCTTTTAGCTGAGTTAAGCGATGATGAAACCAGTCATCCGAGATTGGCAAGATGATTTCATCTTGAGCAGTATCCTCATCACCACCAGCAAAGTGGAGGAAAGCAACCAGTGTGGAAGCGTTATCACGGCTTTCTAGAGTAACAACCTGTGCAACTACCTGTTCCAATCCAGGCAAATTGATGTTTATGTGGTGTTCAATGTCGCCTAGCTCTACTCTTTGACCGTTGATCTTGACTTGAGTATCTTTACGGCCAACGAAGCTGATACTAGAGTCCTCATTGTATCGCACCAAGTCTCCAGACTTATACATCCGTCGGCCTATTTCAAGTGGCTCTGTCCAATTACTATCTGCAGCCCAAACTGGATCGACTATGAAAGCGTTGTTTGTCTTTTCGTGATCATTCAAGTAGCCTCGGGATAGAGTCGGTCCTTCGATTACAAGTTCACCAGTGCAACCAATTGGTGTTAGGCGATTGTGATCAGTTGGATCGGTAATCCATAGACGCGTACTTTGTAGTCCATGGCCAAGGTTCCGTGGATCGCTATCAATTGATATAGGCTCTGTGGACGTCGCATAAATTGTACATTCTGCTGGTCCATAGACGATATAGAAGTCCAAAGCTGGGCCCCAGCGAAGGACATTTTCCTCCAAGATAGCATCACCCCCGATAGCAAGGGTCTTGAGGGTAGGAACATCTTCTGGCCGCAGAAGATTGGCTACCATTGGCGTTAAAAACACAGTATTGGCATTCATAGACGTAATTGCTCCGGCCAAGTCGTCCATACGTTGTCTTTCCGAAGGGATACAGATACAACCACCATGTATTAGTGTGTTGTAAAAATATCCGACACGCTTACGTCAAAAGTATACGCAGAGAACTGGAAAACTCTTGTCTCAGGACCAAAGCGAAGCCTTGAACCAAAGGCAAAAGCGGTATTGCACATTCCTTCATGTTCCACTATAATACCCTTTGATTTTCCAGTGCTTCCTGAAGTAAATAAGATGAATATAGGGCTTTTGGGGGAGATTATAGGCAAGTCAAATGTATCCGGCAGACTCTCAATGAGAGTTGCATCAACAATAATTCTCGGTTGCGAAAAGCCCTCAAAGAGATGTGCGTGTTGAGGAGCAACTAATAGAAGGGGAGCTTTGGCATCCTCGACAATTTCTCTCGAACGCTGCTCAGGATACGCGGGACCGAGGAAGAAAAAGGCACCTCCGGCCTTTACCACTGCGAATGCTGCCACAATTGCCCAAATCGATTTGTCAAAGCAGAGGCCGACGATTATCTCCTGGGTTACATTAAATTGCTGTAGGTATCCCGCGAGACGTGATGTGAGCTTATCTAATTCCTTGTAGGTGAGGTTTCCATCCCACGAATTTATAGCAGGAGAATCGGGTGTTGCCAGGATATGTTTTTGTATCAAACTGGGCACTGAATCAGTGAATTTCAAGGGAGGCCTGCTGTTCCATCGTTGTAGTTGTTGGCGATCATGCTCGCTAAAGAAGTCGATCCCATCCAATTTGGTATCACTTTCCTTAGCAAGACACTTGATGACATGCGTAAAGTTTTGTAAGACCCTCTGCATAGTAGCGGGAGCAATCACTGCTGAGTCGAACCGAGCAGACACTTCAATAGTCCCTGTCTGTGGCTTTGTGGTGCATTCAAGAACTAGTGGATATGTATCAAAACCATCATTAGACGAGGGTATTAGCTCAAGATCGAGAAGCGCAGTATTGGAAATATTCTCATCGCTTGATTGAATGACGAACAAATGATTCAAGGCTAGAGAATTCTCCACTTGTTGACCTAAGCGACGAATATTCTGAAGCCCTGTATGCTCGAATTCAATCATATCCGTAGCTTGGCGCTGACAGTTGGCAAGGTAGTCAGCAACTGTCAAACCGTAATCAATACGCATGCGCATGGGAACAGTTGTGATGGTTGGTGCTACCATATCAGTTATACCAGGAATCGATGCGTTGCGACCAGAAAGGGTCATGGCAAACACAACATCATTAGATTCGGAATGTTGACCAAGCACAATACCCCATGCCGCCCTAAGTAAAGTTGAACTTGTAATAATTGAGCCTGGCTTTCGTTTCAAATTCTCTATGCGCTCAACATATTCCTGATCAGGATGTGGCACATATGACACGGAAGGAAGTTGTGGAAAACTTGTAGGGGTGCCACCAGCAAGTTCGGAGAGCCAATAAGTGTTGGCAGCATCGACATCCATATCCAGGAGGTACTGCAAAAAGTTGTTGTATGAAATGCTCTGAGGTATTGAGTTATCTGCATAGATTTGTGCGATACTCTCCATGAGAAGTCGCGCACTCCACCCGTCATATAGCGCATGATGAGATCTCCATATGAAGTATTGGTCATCGGTGATTGCAAGCCAATTTAGAGGCTCACCATAAGCAATCGGTGCTTTCTCATGCTTTAATTTCCAAGTTCTCAGGGAGATATCTTCTTGCCAGTGGATATCTTCCCTTATTACAACCTGTAAAGAGCCTGACAGAGTCGACGAAGTTGAAGGCACAATTCGAGTACGTAGGATTGCGTAACGCTCAAATGCTATTTCCCAGGCATTTTTAAACCGCTCTATATCGATAGAGGGCGATATTTTGAAAATCATCTTGCTTATATAGGTTCCTGGATCTCGAGTAGAGATTGACATTAGACCAGATTGAAGAGGGGTACAAGGGTAAACGTCCTCAATCGACGACACAGGAACATTGCACTGTTTAGCTACATATTGCAAGTCGTTTGATATGTCTCCGGCGAGACTAAATGGTGCGACTTCTTGTCGTCTTGAAGTTTTGGTGCTGACGAGCGAACTGTCGAGGAACTTGGATATCTCTGAAAGTTGAGGGTGTCGGAAAAGTTGCGCGACGGAAAGAGAAGTGAGGATTTCGATTTTAGATGCAGCTGACACAAGCTGCATAGCTCCAAAGGAGTCGCCGCCGAGTGCAAAGAAGTTGTCGTCTGATCCAATGAAATCCTCATCAATTTTCAAAGTCTGAGACCATAAACGACGTACAGCCCTCTCCATTGCAGTGGATACTGGTTGTCTGGTAACTTCGGATCTTAATGAATACATTGCTATATCATCAATTGAAAGATTATTTGCCATCTTCCGTAAGACTGTTCGATCCAGTTTTCCGGATAAATTGAGTGGGAGTCTTTGAACGGGAAGGTATAGAGAAGGCGCCATATATATGAATAGCCTTGCTTAGTGAGGAGATCCCTTACTCTGACAAGTTCGGTACTCAAATCTGTAGTCAGAGGTAAGATATTGCTTTGACCGACGTCTTCCATTTCCAAGACAGCAACCAGTCTCTTCTGGAGAGACAGCTGGTTCAGTTCTGTAAGGTCAACGGCAAGACTCTTCACCCTGGGATGGTTGATGTTATGTCGGAGGTGACTCTCAACTTCTCCAAGTTCGACTCTTTGACCATTTATCTTTACTTGAGTGTCTTTCCGTCCGACAAAGTGGATACTACCATCTAGGTTGTACCTTCCCAGATCCCCTGTTTTGTAAAACCTCCTCTGAGTCGTCTTGTCTGTGATCCACTCTGGATTTGTGATAAATGATAGGCTTGTTTGTTCGTCATTATTTAAGTAGCCTTTCGATAGGAGTGGACCGTCTAACAGGATTTCTCCAATAGCACCAAAAGGAGCTAGTCGATTATGATTGTCTCTATTGACAATCCAAAGGGAGGTTGACAAGCCGTGACCAATGTTCGTTGCCATCGTACCATTGAGAACATGTGCATAGGAACACGAGATTGTGCTCTCAGCCGGTCCATAGACATTGATAATCTTCACATGAGGTGTCCAAAGGTCGACAAAACCTGCATTGAGCGGCTCTCCTCCAAGAAGCAAAAGTTGGAGAGATGGAATCTCCTCGCGCTTCAAAATCTTGGCGACTGTTGGAGTAAGAACGATGAAATTAGCGCTGTATGCCTGAATAGACTTGTTGAGATTGTCCATTCGATCCTGCTCCGAAACCACACAAATACAGCCACCACTTTGAAGGGTGAAAAAGATATCTCCCATGCTGACATCGAATGTGTATGAGGCGAATTGAAGTGTCCGAGTGCTGGTATCCATATTCAGTGCAGCGACATGAGCATTTATACTACTGCAGACAGCGGAATGCTGCAAGACAACCCCCTTTGGAATGCCTGTGCTGCCAGATGTGTAAATAACGAAGGCTGGGTGATCTGGTTTGATAGAGGGATGAGTAAACCCAGGTTGGGGGTTAAGCGATTGAATGAATTCTTCGTAAATTGGAATCGCGCGTAGTCCAGCGAACATCTGAACATATTGATAACCAACTAGAATTATCGAAGCCTCAACATCGCGTAATATAGCTTCACGACGCTCCAAAGGATGGCTCGCTGACACTGCTACAAAGGCTCCACCTGCCTTTAGAACAGCTATC
The DNA here is from genome assembly GCA_009805495.1 of Pezicula neosporulosa. Classification (NCBI taxonomy): domain Eukaryota; kingdom Fungi; phylum Ascomycota; class Leotiomycetes; order Helotiales; family Dermateaceae; genus Pezicula; species Pezicula neosporulosa. The sequence continues at coordinate 933,591 of SELE01000018.1, forward strand.
ATAGAAACAATTGCCCATGTCGATTTATCGAAGCAAAGAGGAACTATTTTTTCGGGGCCTATTCCATGATGAGTTACGAGATAGTGAGCAAGTCTTGAAGACAAATCATCAAGCTCGCGGTAAGTAAGATTTCTGTCCCAAGAGGCAATGGCAAGAGCTTCTGGTCGTACAGAACTTTGTTCAGAAACTGAGTTGTGGACGCAATCCTGCACACCAAATCTGTCTATATCGTTCATCTGAAGGCTTTGATTTTGACTTGAGTCACTGCAAAGATTAAAGTCCTTGACGATATCTTTATTCTGCGCGATAATAGAAGATACTGCTTGGATGAAGGTGTCTGATATATGCTCTGCTTGCTTGCGAGTCATGATAGCAAGTGCATATGTGATAGATATGTGAAAGTTTTGCTGAACAAAACCAATGTTGGCCGTCAAGTCATACTAAAGACTCTCATTAGAACACGACTTTTGATTGATAGGTGCATAGACTTACCTCAGTAGGATCGTTACTGGCGATATCTTTGAACGATATCGAAGAATTGTGTAAAGGCTCTTCTTCCGAGACTCGTTGATATGAAAGCGCTGTATTGAATAATCTGGTTCCAGAAAGGCCTCGTTCATGCTGGAGCTGTGCAAGAGTGAAATTTTGGTAGTTCAAAGAGTCAAGGAAATCGTCGTGTGCCTTGCGCAACAGTGTCCCGACCAGAGCTTCATTATCGATTTTGATCCGACAGACCATCATACGAATGAACGCCCCAACAGCATCGTCAATTCCATCAACTGGAACGTCTCTGCCAGAGATGAGATAACCAAAACAGACATCATTTTCTCCTAAGTATGCCATCAGCATCAGTGCCCACGCCATTCTAAAGACAGTGGCTGCAGTAATATTGAGTTCCTTGCAGAAGCGATCAAGATCCAATGACTTGGGAAGAATAACATTCACAATTCCCGACTTTTCGGACATTGCATCGTCCTTATCCTCAAAGGACGGGAAAATAGAAGGTTCAGCATTGTCCAAGTATTTCATCCAATAGTGAAGGTCTTCAGAGAACGAGTGTTTGCTGATGTGTGCCATATAGTCACTATACCGAGGGCCTGAAGCATGTGGCAATTCGTCTTGATAAGCCTGAGACAAGTCTTTCATCAGAATAATCATAGACAAATTGTCAACCAGCGCGTGGCTAATATCAAATTTGCAGAATACTCTGCCTGACGTGGTGGTACAAAGAATGAGACGATGGTGTGTGGGCGACAGATACGGTAGTCGATGGGACCTTGAGCTGCGAACAAGGAAAGTACGCTGGAGTCAAGATCATCATTGACCTTGAGATTCTTGACATATGCATCGAAATTTCTTAGAACCACTTGTTCGTATAACCCATTGCCAGTCACAGATGGTATGAAGACGGTCCGGAGTGACTGGTGACGATTGACCACCTTTTGCCATGCATTTTGTAGTTGTTGAACATTTAGAGTGTCTGAGGCTGGAAGAACTTCGAGCACTTGCTCAACTAAGTATGATCCCTCAGTCCTTAATTGGCCAAGTAAAATCCCTTCTTGCATTGGAGAGCAGGGGTAAATATCCTCTACTCCGGTAAGACTGTTTACTCCCACATCTACAAGCCGATGCGTTTTGAGGGTTTCCAACTGTTGATAGGACATTGGAAGTAGAGGGAAGTCGCTTAAAGTATACTCAGGTTCAACAAGACTGAGTCTCCCAATCAAACTTTCCAAACATGACTTTGACGTTTGTATCCATTGTTTAATTCGATCTTGATGACGCAGCTTTTTATTGACGCTGAATGAGATGCGGATCTTTTTACTGACAAATGCGACGGAGATTTCTACCAACCCCAAACGATGGATATCTTTTCCGATGTCTGACAACGACTGCCCTGTTGTGGATACAGGGACTAAGGGCTCTAGCTCAAATAGTGTGTCTGCTCTCTCCAGTTGTTGATAGCGTCCGAGATAATTGAAGAGAATTTCCATCTTATCATGTGTACTGAATTTCTCCATGCCAGCTGGATTCAAGAAGCGTGATGCAAAATATTGTCGGCCATTGTCTGGAATAGATCTTCGAGTATCTTTTAGATACTTCACGACCTCTAATGCGTCCTTTAATTTATGGATTGGGACCCAGAGAGGGCTGATTGTAGTGAACCAACCCACTGTCTCCGATGGGTCAATTCTTGATGCCTCCCAAGGTTCACGTCCGTGGCCCTCATTAAATATTGTAGGGGGCATCCTATCGTCAAAGACCTCATGGAAAGCATAGAGTAGGGCCGACAGAATAATCTCAACTGGCTCTGTCTTGAAAGCATCGTTGCTTTTCCCAAAGAGCATTGAGGTATGCATCTCATCAATGAGAATACTTTCAACAACATGATCCTCGTTCACATTAGAAACTTCGCTCATTCCCCAATACTCGAAGTCACCATTTCGGACCTCTATTGGAAGAGCTCGATCCGGATTAACATGATTGCTGTGATCCTGCTGAAGATTACACCAAGTTTGAAATGAGAGGGGTTTAGATAAAGACAATTCTCTCCTCTCAAGGATGCCCTCTAGATCCTGGAGAAGAACTCTCCAGGAAACCAAGTCGATGATGAGATGATGGGCAACCAGAAATAAGAATTGTTCTCTATCTCCTCCGTGTTTTGTGACATTGAAGAGGTCTATACTGATTAGTGGCCCTTCGTCGATATTGAGACTTAGTTGGCTTGCTCCTGCGAGAGGAGCAATTTGCTCAGAACTGTTGATTTCGTGCACTTTGAATCTGAAGGAGCTCGCAGCATCACTCGTGATGCTTTGGCTGTATTTGTCTACTTCTGATAGGTAAAACTTGGATCTCAGCATCGAATGCCGATTTATGAGCACCAAAAACGCCTCGTGTAGTTTTGTGGCGCTAACATTCTTCGTCAAGCGCAGCGCAAAACTCTGGTTGTAGTGATATTCCCCATCCTGGTTTCTAGATTTTGGGAGGATTTGACTAAAGAAAAGCTCTTGTATTGGCGAGAGGCCGAAAGGCTCTTCCAGGACCTCGGATTCTAAGTCAGACGACTGAATATCGGATTTTGATCGCAATGCCAACTCAGAAATGCCTTTACTTTGTAGCACTGCCTGAACAGTAACAGATATTCCAACCAATCTGCACTGTGTGACGACCTGCATTGCTGATATAGAATCTCCTCCAAGGCTTGAGAATGGTTTATTCAGGCCAATGCGATTGACAGGAAGATTGAGGAGACGACCCCAGATAGTTTGGAGCTTGTTCTCCAATACGCTCGATACATAAGTTAGATCTGAGTTCAGATCTATATCTTCCTCAGGTTTGAAGATTTCCTCCTCCAAAGATTCGAGGTAACTTTTCGCTAATAGCCGATCCAATTTGCCAGATCTCGTCAAGGGTATTCTTTCTACGGGAACTAGAGAAGCTACCATCATGTACTCAGGTAGCCTCTGTCGAAGAGATTCGCGAACCTTGGATATTTGAAATCGAACAGTGTCATCCAGCTCATCGCCAATAGGGACAATTCCAGGCTCTGGGGTCGGGACGGTTGAGAGGCCATTGAATGTTACAAGTCCAACTAACTTCCGGCTGTACGCTCCACTCAACGGGTAGACAACAACAGCAGTATCCACGCTATTCTGTTCAAGTAGACAGTGTTCAATCGCACTAACTTCCACTCTCTGACCACGGATTTTAAGTTGCGTGTCTTTCCGCCCAACATAGGTTAGTGTCCCATCAGGATTGTAATGCACCAGATCTCCAGTTTTATAAAATCGACGGCTTTCTGTGTTAGAGGACTTTGCCCAGATCGGATCCTCGAAGAAAGATTCTGCAGTTTCGGAAGGGTTATTGATATAGCCACGTGCTAGTAAAGGACCTTCAACCACAAGCTCTCCAATGCGCCCAATGGGGCACAGGCGATCATGATCTATTGTTTCAACAACCCATAGACGATTGCCGAGGCCATAACCAATATTGGCTGGGTCCGTTTGGGCATCCAGATGGCTCATAGATGTCCAAATCGAACATTCTGATGGTCCATAGCTATTGATAAGGTGAACTCTGCCCACCCAGTCGTTGACAATATCTTGAGGTATCTTCTCACCGCCAAGAGCGAGCGTTTGCAATGTGGGAACTTCTGCTGTACTCAATAGAGGTACCATTGGCGGTGTTAAGAACAGCCAATTAGCTCTTAGTCGGTCAATGACTGCCACTAAGTCATTTAGTCTCTCGTATTCCGAGGGGATGCAAATACACCCGCCGTGCATTAAAGTGGTAAGTATCTCGCTGTTGCTAACATCGAAAGTATACGCGGCAAACTGCAAGATCCTTGCCGTATTGTTGAACTGCATAGAAGGACCTTCCATAGTCGCCATAGTCACGATTGAACGGTGTTCAAGAACTACGCCTTTAGGTCTGCCTGTACTTCCGGAGGTAAAAACAACAAGTGCAGTGTTATGAGGGTGTGCGGTACTTTTCGAATCAAGCGGGGATAATAGAGATTCCAAGAGGTTTGAGTCCACAATGATGGCAGTGGATACGAGATCCTGCACTAGATGCAGGTGCTGGCTAGCCACCAAGGAGAAACGTGCATTCAAATCCTCCACAACATCCATATGACGAGCTGGAGGATGAGTTGGGTCTAAAGATGCGTAGGCGCCTCCAGCCTTGAGTATTCCAATCATTGCAATGACAGCCCAGAGGGATTTATCGAAGCAAATCAGTACTACAACCTCCGGCCCAATGCCCAGTTCCATCAAATACTTAGCTAGTCTGGAAGACAGGTCATCTAGCTCAGCATAAGTTAGACTACCATCCCATGAGTCTATGGCAGGAGCTGCAGGATTCAAGAGAACTTGGTCCTTGATGACACCATGAATACATCTCTCAATTGCCTCTGGAGTTCCCTGGTTCCACTGCTCAATTTGCTGCAAGTCAGCAGGGCTTATGAGGTTTAAGCTCCTCAATAGTACAGTTGAATCTTCATCATTTAACTGTATGGCGATTTGTTCGACCTCATCTAGCATCCTCTGCATTGAACTACGCTCCAAAATTGTTGAGTCAAACCGTAGTTCGAGACCAACGGTATGGTTGTCGGCGTTCAGCGTACACTCAACAACTAAAGCATACGTGTCAAAGTCTTCAGTGCCTACACTGCGAGCCTGGGATCCAAAAAAACACTACATCTGTTTCTTTCTCATTCTCGATTTGGACAACAAATAGGTGATTCAAGTCGAGATTTGCTTTATATTCTGGTTTGACAGAGCGTCGGATATTCTGTAAACCCGTATGTTCAAATGGTATCATATCAATCGTCTGGGCCTGGATATTGGACAGAAACTCCCTGGTAGACATGTCATAATCAATACGAGTCCTGATCGGTACTGTTGTAATCGTTGGTCCTTGTATGTCGGTAATTCTAGGAACTGGAGCAGTTCGACCTGATAAGGTCATTGCAAAAACAATGTCATCAGAATTCGAGTGTTGAGCAACGCTAAGAGACCAGGCAGCTCGCAGAAGCGTTGAGGACATCACCTTTGAGCCCGGACTTCTCGTAAGTGTTATAGATTTCCGAATAACTTCTGATGCGAGAGGTTGGTATGTGGATGGAACTGCAGGGAATGCAGTTGCGACTCCATGCTCACAAAGCTGGTTAGACCAGTATTCTTTGGCGGCCTCAGAGTCTACACCTTCGGTATACTTGATGAAACGAGCGTATGGCACGGGCTTCTCCAGTACAATTGTGTGATCCATATACAATCTCTCAACTTGTTCAAAGAGCAGGTGGGAACTCCATCCATCATACACGGCATGATGATGAACAGTCCAAACAAAGTCGTATTCCTCAGAATCATCATTCTTAATCAAACCGAACCAATTCAATGGCTGGCCATACGCAATGGAAGCATTCTTGTCTTTCACAATATAATCCTCAAGGGATGATGTAGTGATCGACTCCCACTTGATGGTACTATTGAGGACAACCTGTAGAGAGCGATGAGATGATTTCCCAAGTACAACTCGGGTCCTCAAAATAGGGTGTAAAGTAAACACGCGTTCCCACGCTGCCTTAAATCGTTGAATATCGATGTGACTCGGTAGGTGTTGAACTGTTCGGGAAACATATGCACCTTTGATTCTGACAGACATACTCACGAGTCCTTCTTGCAGTGGAGAACAAGGATAGATGTCTTGTATATCGTCGCTTGAAACATTACATTGGGCTGCTGCAATATCCTGGATGTATGTTTCATCGAGTAATGCTTCAGGACAAAGAGAATATGGCTCGATCTCTGTCTGTAATAGTTCGTGTGTGCTTTGGTTTGCTGATTCGTCAATAAATCGAGCCATATCATGTAGATATGGCTGGTTGAAGATATCCGTGACTGTGAGAAGAATGTCATGTTTTTGCGCTAGCGCGACCAACTGCATAGCCCTCACAGAGTCACCTCCCATTGCAAAGAAATTGTCACCAACTCCAATATTGCTTGCTGAAGTGTGCAAGGTCTCTAGCCAAAGTTGATGTAATTTTACTTCAGACAATGTGGAAGGCTGTTGCTTTTTGTTAGGCTCGCGAGGAGGGAACAAATAGCCATGTCGTCGTCTGACATTGAAGCTATGATTCCATGTAATTTCTTCCTATCAAGCTTTCCGGTGGCCGTCAGTGGCAGACGTTCAATTGAAACATACATCGTCGGGACCATGTAGAGAGGAAGTTCGGAGGTGAGCGCAGATTTTAGCTGCATCATTTCAGACTGTATATGCTCTGATAGTGGAAGCCAATCTTGATGCCGGTCGCTTATATCGGAATTCTCGTCAACTTCTCCTAGTTCCAAAAAGGCTACTAGGATTTGCTGCCCTGCACGACCTAACACAAGATCAACTGCAGAGTTCTTGCATCTTGGAAAATGATGGTTGATATGATGCTGTATCTCATGTAGCTCGATACGCTGTCCTCGGAGTTTGACTTGCATATCTTTGCGCCCTAGGAACAAAAGGCTCCCATCGGGATTGTAACGAACCAAATCTCCAGTTTTATAGAACCGTCTTCCAGTACGTGTTCCATAATGATCCACTGCCCACTTAGGATCCTCTATGAACGCCATCTTGGTGCGCTCTACATCGCCAATATAGCCGCGGGCTAGTAAAGGCCCTTCAACTATCAGCTCTCCAACACAGCCGATAGGACTTAGGATATTATGATCAAAGCTCTGAGCTACCCAGGTGAAAGTTCCAACTCCGGTGCCGATGGTGTTAGGCTGTTTGTCTGGTGTAAGATACGTCATTGACGTCCATATTGTGTTTTCTGAAGGCCCATAGCTGTTAATCAAACAGACCTTGTCAGCCCAACGTGCATGTAAGTCTGGACTGATATGCTCGCCACCTAAGACTAAGGTACGCAGGCCACCTACTGATTCGGGAGTAAGTAGTTCTGCTACAGTCGGTGTTATGAACATCCAGTTTGCTTGCATAGAACGGATAGCTCCGGCAAGGTCATTCATTCGCTGATGCTCTGTAGGGATACACACACAGCCACCCGACATGAGGGTTGTGAAAATCTCGCTGTTGCTTACGTCGAAGACATAAGATGTGAATTGTAGGACTCTAGTCTTGGGGCCGATCATCATACGGCTAGCATTAGCTTGAGCCATAGTACAAAATGAGGCATGCTCAAGGATAACTCCTTTCGGGCTTCCGGTGCTACCTGAAGTAAAGACGATTATTGCTGCATCATTCGGTCTTCGAATAGTCTCAATCGAGCCAGTCACATCATGAAGTCTTTCCAGGTATTCCAAGTCGATAGCAATTGTTCGCACATTGCAGTCCTTGAATATAGATATATTCTTTGGCGCAGAGAGAACGAACGGTGCCTTCGTGGGTTGAAATGATATTTTCGAGTCGACTAGATGGGTGTGATGGATCCAATTGTGTGTAAGCACCGCCACTCTTAAGAACAGCTAGCATCACAATGATAGTTACGGCTGATTTATCAAAGCATAGTGGCACAATTACTTCTGGTCCAACTCCAAGTTGTACTAGATGATGGGCTAACTGAGTAGCCTCTTCATTCAGTCTTTGGTATGTATACTCGGTATTCCATGTGCAAATGGCAATATCATCTGGCCGAGTTATGGCTTGTTGGCTGACAACATCGTCAATAAAGGATTGGGAAGTATTGAGATTCTTGCTATTCCATAGCAGGATCTGGTCCAAATCGTCCGGCGTGATGTATTCGACATCTCCAAGTCTCTTCGAATCATCTTCAAGGAATTGCTGTACGGTCTGAGAGAAGCATCTGAGCAGGCCTTGCATTGTCGTTGAAGAGATTGAAGTCTCGTTATATTGTGCTTCAACCTCGACTTGAGACCCAACAATAGTGCACTCAATATTCATTCCATATGAATGAAATTCACTATCTTCGATTGGCGTGCTATCAAGACCCAGAAGAGATGAAGATGTTTCTTTTTCGTCTGCCACTTGCACCACAAAAACGTGTCCAAGATCAATAGACTGAAGCTCTGGGCTGAACCGACGGATATTCTGCAACCCTGTATGTTCAAATTCTATCATGTCGGTAGATTGGTCTTGTATACATTTCAGATACTCTGCAACTGTGATATTTCTCTCTAGGCGAGTTCTTATTGGCACGGTTGTAATCGTTGGGGCGACCATATCCAGTATTCGAGGAACTGGAGCACTCCTTCCCGAAAGTGTGAGGCCAAAAATAACATCGTTACTATTGCAGTACTGACCAAGAACAGCTGCCCATGCTGCTCTTAGAACAGTAGAAATGATTATTCCCGACTTGGGTGTTTGACGAATTGGAATCCTCTCAGTGCTGAACAACACTTTTCTGGGTTCTGTCGGTAACGGTGGAAAGGTCGATGGCGTCTCTCCTCCAACCTGTTCTGTCCAAAAGGAAGCGGCCTTCGACGGATTTACACTATTTAAGTACCTCAAAAATAAAGTGTAGGGGACTGGATCTGGAATTGAATTTCCTCTGTATACTGCTTCTACTTGTTGGAATATTCTTCCGATACTCCAACCATCATAGACTGAGTGATGGGCTGTCCAGACAAAATATGATGAATCAGAGTTTGAGTTGTTCGAGACTATTGCATATCGAGCAAGAGGAGCTCCGTACACCATAGGAGCTGCTCTATCATGATCGAGATATTCTTGAAGAGAACAAGGAGCTTGCCAGGATAGACTCTCCTTGACGACTACTTGCAAGGCTGAAGATGTGGATGGTATGATCCTAGTCCTCAAGATAGAATGAGCTTGCGCAACAGTTTCCCAGGCATGCTGAAACATCTCTATATCTACAGACCCATTGAGATTGAAGACCCTTCTCGATATATACTTTCCATGCTGTCGAGTTGATATTGCCATGAGGCCTTCCTGCAATGGCGTACATGGGTATATATCTTGTATTTGATCTGCTCCAACTCCCCAATCATTTGCGATTTTCTGCAGGATTGCATTCAATGTAGTGGTATCCGTCTGGGACTCAGGCCAAAGTTCGAATCTCTCTGGATACGATACTTCTTGTCTGCTTTCTCTCATGCTCCATAGATCTGGCCTCCACAAGTTGCGCTAGCATTTGAAGCTTTGGGGAACGGAAGATGTCTAAGACTGCGACTGTGATATCTTGCTTTTCATGTGCTAAAGCAACGAGCCACATTGCGCTGACTGAATCGCCTCCGATTTCGAAAAAGCTGTCATCGATTCCGATAAACTCGAGGGGGAGATTCAAAGCTTCCGCCCACAATTCCTGAAATATAGCTTCCCATTTAGTCGAAGGGGGTCTTTTGACAGCATCAGGAAGCATGTAATGATTGAGTTTGGATTCAGACCAGGTGTCAGTAATTTCGTTGAGCTTACGACGGTCTAGCTTTCCAGATGCGTTCATTGGCAAGTGGCTTACTGGAATAAATACTGATGGTATCATGTATTTAGGTAAAACCTCTACTAAAGATTCCTTGGCAGATCGTAATGTTGACACCATATCAGAAGGTAATGGCAACACAAACTCATCGATTGTCTGTTCGGTATTTTCTGACGCGAGATGGATAAATGAGACCAGAATCTTTCTTCCTCTCTTGCTCGCAACATTCACTGCAACACGCTCTGCATTTGGAAGTGCAAGCTTGAGCTGGTGCTCGATCTCGCCCATTTCAACACGTTGACCATGTAATTTGACTTGAGTATCAGCTCGACCAACAAACTGGAGGGTACCATCCGAGTTGTGCTTGACAAGATCCCCGGTCTTATATAGTCTGCTGCCTCGTCCACAATAAGTTTCCATCCATGGTGGATCGTTTACAAATACCTCATCAGTCCGGATGGGATCATGGAGGTAACCTTGTGTGACTTGAGGCCCTTCTATTAGCAGTTCTCCAACACAGCCAATTGGGAGAAGCTGGTGGTAATTGAGAGGGTTGGTAACCCACAACCCCGTCCCAACAGGTTTCCCAATGTTTGCAGGATCAGAATCCAGCTTATCTGACTTTCTACTCGTTGCATAGACCGTGCATTCAGACGGACCATAGCAAACAAATAAATCTACTGCTGTAGACCACGTCTTGATATTATCTCTTGTAACAGATTCTCCCCCGAGAACTAATGTCTTGAGCCCGGGTACTTTGCTTGGTTGAATGAGATTAGCTACCGTTGGAGTTAAGAATACCCAATTGGCATTGAGACTGTTGATGGCGTTCTCAATTTGATATCCACTTCCTCTTTGGTCCTCAGATGGAATACATATGCAGCCACCACGCATAAGAGTAGTCAACGTATCTGTTACGCTCACATCAAAAGTGTATGCCGAGAACTGGAATACCCTCGTTCCAGCACCGATATTCCACTCGTGTCCATGGGCCATCGCACTGCTACACATGTTTTGATGCGTCGCGACGATTCCTTTGGGCTTGCCTGTGCTACCGGATGTATAGATAATAAATGCTGGACTTGTAGGTGAGGTAGTTGGAAGTAAGAAGCTCCCACTACTGATATCATTTTCAAAGAGGGACGGTTGAACGATCAGAATTTGAGATACTAGCCCGTTGAATTGGGTTGCATGTTCCGGTGATACAATGACAAACTTAGCACCGACGCTTTCCAGAATTGCTTGCTTACGAAGATATGGAAAGGCCGGTCCGATACCGACAAATGCACCACCAGCTTTCAGTACGCCAAGCATAGATACAGTTGCCCACAATGATTTGTCAAAACAGAAGGGGACAATGTCGCCCACTTGGAGATGGTACTCGCTCACTAGTATGTGAGCTAAGGATGTTGCAAGTTTATCGAGTTCTGAGTAAGAGAGTTTTCCATCCCACGAAGAGATTGCTGGTGCGTCGGGGCTTGATAGAGTTATCTTCATGACTTCTTCGTGTATGCAAGCAGAGACCAAGTCCGGACTTGACATTTTATCCCAGGCCAATAGCTGTAGAATATCAGCATTACTGATGAGTCGGATTTCTGAAACCTTTGTGCTCGGGCTCTCGTCGTTGATCTGTGAGATTATATTCTCAAAGGTAAGAATTATTCTTTTCATTTCCTCCGGAGGAATCACATCTGCATCGTATCTAGCCTCCAGGTCGAGTTGGTCACCCTCCATAAAGCATTGCAGCACTAGCGCTTGGACATCAAAATCACCGTCCCACGGGCTCACATCTTCTCCAAGGAAGGCAATATCTGCATCATCATCGCTTGAGAGCTGGACTACAAGAAGGTGACCAAGGTTGACAGCATCACGAAACTCCGGTATCAATCGACGGATCTCCTTCAATCCTGTATGTTCGAAAGGCATCATAGCTGTCGCCTGATTCTGCACACGACTAAGATATTCAGGGATTGTCTCATCCGATCGAATATCTATTCGTATAGGAACTGTAGTAATCAATGGACTTGACATCTCCATCATTCCACTAATGGGGGCATTTCGTCCGGAGAGCGCAGTTCCAAAAAGTACACTTTGCGAAGATGTGTATTGTGCCAGTAAAAGTGACCAAGCGGCTCGAAGGACAGTTGAAGTCAGAGTCTTGGAGGTTGGTCGGCGTGCGAGTCTCATCGAATGAGCATATACCTTGTTTGGAGAAGGCTGATAAGTCGCAGAGGGCAGCTGCGGGAACATCGGAGGGATTTCGCCTTTCAGTTCAGACCTCCAGTAATCTAGCTTTTCATCCTCCCCAATACGAGTGAGATAGCTGATAAACCTGGAGAACGGTGTTGGCGGTGAAAGGGTCTGTTGATTGTATGCCCTAGCGACGGCGTCGAAGATACTCACGACGCTCCAACCATCATATAGTGCGTGGTGTGCAGTTAAAACGAAGTAGGAAGCATCTCCAGGTGGCTGAATGAGGGCATAGTGAATGAGAGGCCGTCCATATTCCATACCGGTGAGCCTGTCCTGGTCAAGGTAATTATCCAAGGACGTGCCTCGATGCCACGATATTTGTTCTTTGACAACAACTTGCAACGATGTTGCAGATCTAGTTTGCACAATTCGTGTTCGGAGAATTGAATGCACGGCAGATGCAGCTTCCCAAGCACTGGCTAGCTGCTCCAAGTTCATTGACTGTGGCAACTTAAATACCCTTCGAGCGATATACGCACCCTTTCGTCGGCTTGAAATGCTCATCAGCCCTTCTTGGAGTGGAGTGCAGGGGTATATATCTTCGATATCTTCGACAGCTACTCCACACTGCATCGCAATTTCATGCAAGTGCTCGTCGTCATAGCCTCGCCAGAGTGAAAATGGCTTAGGGTCGACATCGAGCTGTTCTCCAGATAGACTACTCTTCTCCTCCGCAAGGAGCGACATTTGCGAAAGTTGGGGATGACTGAAAATTTCCGCAACTGTCAACCCGAGCTTGTCTTTCCTTAAAGTTGCAGCTAGACGCATGGCTGCAAACGAGTCTCCTCCAATTGCAAAGAAGTCATCATCAGCACCCACTGAGTTAACCTCAATACTAAGTGTCTGAGCCCACATGGTTTGAAGTCTTCGCTCTATGTCAGATCTTACGACTTGTTTGGTGCGAACATCTCGAATGCTGTACTGAGCACGTTGGTCTGTGCTAAGATTGCTCGCTATCTTCTTCAATATTCTTCGATCCAATTTCCCGGAATCATTCGTGGGTAACGTTTGTACGGGAATAAACAGTGATGGGATCATGTAAGATGGCAGGCTTTTGTGTAGATTCTCTCTCAAAGGCCTCAGCCTTTCCTCAATGAGCTGCGATGCCGGTAGAATCATGCTGTTGGAGGTAACAGTCTCATTATCTGCATGAAACTGAAGGAATGCTACTAAGCTGTTTGTGTCTTCGCCCTCGGAGAGTGAAAAAGTATCGACGGCCAGATTCTGCAAATCAAACAGATTTCTTCTAACATGATGCTCAATTTCTCCCAGCTCGACTCGCTGACCGCGGATTTTTATTTGGTTATCCTTGCGACCTACGTACAGTACAGTAAACTCCCATCAGCGGTATATTGTACAAGATCACCAGTTTTGTACATCCGTCGGGCAGAACCTCCATTAGTTGGGGCCCAGGGAGGATTGGTAATAAAACTCGCAGATGTCTTTGTTGAATCATTAAGATAACCACGAGCTAATTGGACGCCTTCGACAAGCAGTTCTCCTATAGCACCAATTGGAGCAAGTACATTGTGATTCTGCATATTGACTACCCACGTAATACCTGCTAGTGCGCGTCCTATATGGCTTGACTTCTTCTCTCCGCTGTGAAGGCGCTCGCTAACAGTCGCTTTTATCGAACACTCAACGGGACCATAGGAATTCAATACAACAGCGTGCTCAGCCCAAGTATCAATCACTTTTGACTTGGCTGGCTCTCCAGCAAGGATGAGAGTTCGAATTGAGGGGGCCATTCTCGGGGAGATAAGGCTTGCTACAGTGCTTGTCAAGTTGGCAAAATTGGCCTTAGTCGTGCGAATACCGGCGGCAAGATCATTCATTCTGTCATGCTCAGAGATAACACAAACACAAGCTCCGCGCTGAAGACTTGTAAATATATCTTGCATACTCACGTCGAAGGTATAGGCTGCAAATTGCAATGTACGGGTGGTATTTCCAATTCCAAAGGCTGTCCCGTGCGCCCTTGAGCTGGTGCAGAAGGATCGGTGTTCTAAAACGACACCCTTTGGAACTCCTGTACTCCCAGAAGTATATAGAATGAATGCAGCGTTCTCAGGCTTACTTCGCTGTGTCTGATGACGATACATTTCAGATGCTTCCGGGTACGTTTCTGAAAGATGTTGAAACAAAGACACGTCGACTACGACTGAGCTTGTAACAAGATTACCACCAAACATTGATGCGAACGAGGAAGACGACATCAATCCAAATTGAGCCTTGGTATCATTCACAATTGTTTGAATACGGCTGACAGGTCCTGTGTTGCTGACGGGGACGACGACGCCTCCTGCTTTGAGAACAGACAAAGCAGCAACGATCATCCACATCGACTTCTCGAAGCACAGCAGTACTGGGACTTCTGCAGTGACGCCTGAGTCTATCAAATAGAGAGCAAGCTGGGAAGATAGCTTTTCGAGCTCGCTATATGTGATTTCTCCTTCCCAAGAGCACACTGCTGTGGCCGTGGGTTGAATAATGGTTTGCTCCTGGATAATATCGTGAACGCAAGCATCAACTTTTTCTGCGGCTGGGCTCTTGTTCCATTCAAGGATTTTAGATTTTAGAAACTTCATGACTGCTAATAACATCGAGACTACCAATGCTGACCGAATCTGTGGATTCAACAATGGCGTAAATAATCTTTTCGAATGTGCCCATGATATCGTATGCCTTCTCTTCCGTCATGAAGGACGGAAAGTAACTGAACGAAACAGTAGCTTCTTGAGTATCCACAATGATATTGACTGTTATATCGTACTCGGTTGGGTCCTGTCCGTTAAGATCTTCGAAAAGAATGGATGGTTGTTTGTAGATATCATCGCCAGGTAATCGTTGAAATGACAGGATTGTGTTAAATAGCCTCTCCGTGCCCGACAAGCCAAGCGAATGTTGAATATCTCCTAGGGAGCAGTGTTGGTGATTTAAACCTTGCAAGAAGTCATCTTGAATATTGTCGACAATCTGTAACAACGGAGTGGTCTCTTGGAAATGTAACCGGCACACCATCATATTGATGAGTGGTCCAATAATACCATAGATGTCGGGAATGGGAATATCTCTCCCCGAAGACAGGTACCCAAAGCAAACCTCGTCAGAGCTCGTATAAGCCTTCAATACAAGTGCCCAAGCTGCTTGAAAAAGGCTCGCTAAGGTCGTACCACGGCGAGCACAGAAGTCTTGAAGTTGTGTCATCTGCGTCAAGACTGATCTTGCTATGCTAGGCAATTTTTCATCAGCGCCAATCGACTCAGCAGATAATTGGGCTAGAGCTGGAAATTGACAGGGTTGGACGCCTTTGAGATAAGATGTCCAATATTCGAGATCAATGTGAAGAGGTCTCTCCAGTAGATAAGCAATATAGCTACTGTAGAGTGGAGGTGTAGCAGGGTTCAACTTGTCTTCGTACGCCAAAGCAAAGTCCCGCATCAAGACAGCCATCGACGTGCCATCAATCAACGCATGACTGATTTCTATCATGAATAGAAGCCTTGAGTTTGTCTTGCAGATAGTAAGACGATGATGTGGACGGGTCTCGTGGTATTGAACTGGGTTTTGATTTCTCATTGCCAAGATGATGTCTGAATTACTGTCGTCGCAATGCATAACATGGATATCTGCTTTCCAGGATTTCAAAACCAACTGGTCGTAGAAGGCAATGCCTTTAGCTATATCGTGGGAGTAAATATCGTACGAAGTATTGAATGTGTATCCACCACTTTCTGCCAGGCTGATTGAAGTCGATGTAAATCAATATTCTTCCTTTGTGGCGAAAAGACTTCGCTTACTTGACTAACTTCGTATTTTCCTGGATTCTTTGCTTGTCCAATCAATATTCCTTGTTGCATTGGAGAGCACGGGTATATATCTTCTATCTCATGAAGACTTGATACTCCTACTTGAGGTAGTACGTCCTCTAGCTTCTGCAGGCCTTCGTAGTCCGTTGATAACAGTGGGAAATCGCTGAGCGTGTGGACGCGATCCGTAGTTGTAAGACGGCCTACTAAGTCTTTAAGACACGTTTTGCTGACGTCAATCCATCGACGAATCTCATCCTGTCGTGACATATTTCGGTTGAAAGCGAACGACATCCTGGTCTTGCCACCAATGGCCATGACAGAGATGTCAAACAAAGCAAGGCGTGCTAAATCCTTACCAAAGCCACTATCGAGTTCGAGAGGTTCATACCGAAGAAGCGAGTCTTCACGCTCCAACTGCTGGTAACGTCCAAGATAATTAAATGAAATTTCCATCCGGTTGTGGGTTTCAAACAGCTCTTTGCCTTGGGGATGTAAATATCGACCGGTAAAGTATGCCCAACTATTCAAACTCCGCCTCGCATCCTTTACCATTTTGAGCATCTCAAATATTGGTATTGTATCCCCGGCTGCTGATGGCACATACACAGGGCTTAGGGTTGTAAACCACCCAACGGTTCTTGATACATCGATGCTTGGGTCCCAAGGTTCTCTACCATGCCCTTCGCTAAATAGAGCTGGAGTATTGCGATTAAATACAACTGAGAATGTGTGTAGAATAACAGAGATCATAATATCCACTGCCTCTGTTCCGAATGCGTCGTTGCTGAGCCCGAATAACATTGTGCTTGTCTGCTCGTCAATTTCAAAAGCCTCGGAAATCTCGTCTCCCACGAGGTTCATACTATCCTGTGCTAATCCCCAGTAGTGAAGGTCTACTGTTGGAAGATCAAGAACAGCCGAAAAATTGTCCTGTGGGGATAAGTGCTGCTGGATATGCTTAGATTGAAGTTCGTTCCAGGACTGGAAGGGTAATGAAGACAATTCTGGGAGGGCTTCTTCATCAGTAAGCAGATGCTCCAACTCCTCAAGAATAGTCCTCCACGACACTAAATCAACCACGAGGTGGTTAATCACAACGAGAAGTATCTGGCTTGGCTCAGACATTGTGATGTTAAAGAGATCAGCCAAGAGCAGGGGCCCTTCTTTTATATTGATTTCTGATTGACGTTGGGCATCTACGCTTGTAATATCCTCACTTGTTTGAATCTCGTGGGCATTAAAACGATAGGACCCCGAAATATCTTCTGTCACTTGCTGAGTCCACTCATGGTCTGCATCTTGGGTGAAGCGTGCCCGAAGCATGGAATGCCTGCTCACGATAATTTCTACCGCCCGAGCCATCTTTAGAGCTGAGATTGGTCGCAGAATACGCAGGCAGAAGCTTTGGTTGTAGTACACATATTTACCTTCCAACGGTTCAGGTGGCAAAATCTGATCAAAGAAAAATCGCTGAATGGGAGACAATGCGAACGGTTGGTAGAATGCTTCTATCATCATGGATGTAGATGATGACTGATCAACGATTTTCGCTTGCAGTGCAAGCTGAGGAATATTTTTGGCCTGGAGGACATCACGGACGGTAACAGAGAGCCCCAACGATCGACACCGGGAAACTACCTGCATTGCAGTAATGGAATCTCCTCCTAGACTTAAGAATGACCGACTCAATCCAGTACTGGGAAGATTAAGTGACTTCTTCCAGACCTCTTGGATTTGTCTCTCCACTGAAGTTGAAGGTATGCTGATATCGTCATCCTCAAGACTAAGTATGGCTTCGTATGTTGCTTCGTCCATTGACTCTACCATTCGTGTGAGTGCTAGTCTATCCATCTTCCCAGACCTGGTGACAGGGATTTCTTCCACGGGAATCCAAACGGATGGAATCATATAGTCGGTCACCGTCTCTTCCAGATGTTTTCGAAGGTTGGCTAAATTGAGACTAACCGCATCTCGTTGCTCTTTACCAACTATTTCGATGGAAGAGTTGAGGCCGGAGGCGCTACCTAAGCCATGAAGTGCGACCAAAGCACAAAGTCGTCCATGGCAGCGCCCAGTTTTGGGAAACAGCACAACAGCTGCCTTGAAAAAATCCTGGGATGCAAGGTGATATTCAACCTCACTTACTTCAACCCGCTGACCTCGAACTTTGATTTGTGTGTCTTTCCGGCTGACAAAATTAAGAGTGCCGTCTGAATTGTACTGAACCAAATCGCCCGTCCTGTAAAAGCGGGCATTTCTTCCTGGGAAGTATTGCTGTAGCCATGCTGGATTCTCAACAAAAGAAGCTTGTGTTTTACCAGGGTCATTAAGATACTCTCTAGCAACTATTGGGCCTTTGATCAATAGTTCACCAACAGCTCCTATAGGGGCCAATTGATTATAATTGTCCGGAATCGTTACCCACACAGATGCTCCTATTGGCCGTCCGAGATTTGATGGATTAGAATCTAGCTTAGCTAGGCTACTACCCATAGAGTATATAGTGCATTCGGCAGGGCCATAACAGATAATCAAGTCCAAAGCATTTGCCCATGTCTTGATGTTCTCTTTTGTAGCAGCCTCTCCTCCTAACACAAGCGTCTGTAGGCAAGTAACGTCATCGGGCTTAAGAAGAGTGGCAACAGTAGGCGTTAAGAAAGACCAATTTGCTTTCAACGAAGTTATAGCAAGTCCGAGATTGTTGATGCGTGCTTCCTCGGAAGGGATACAAATACAACCCCCGCGAGTGATTGTGGTAAAGTTATCTGCAACACTTACATCGAATGTATAGGCTGCAAATTGGAAGACACGAGTACCAGGTCCAATGTGCCACTGAGAGCCGTGAGCATGAGAAGAGCTGCACATGGCTCGGTGTTCAATCACGATTCCTTTCGGTCGGCCAGTACTTCCCGACGTAAAAAGGACGAAGGCCGCGTGTGATGGTGTAATGGTTTGAGATACAGTTGTGACTTCCGAGTGAGGAGCTTTGAAGGTACTGAATAAGTCTGGTTTGATGACAACGATTGTTGTTGAAAGTTGATTCAATAATCCTTCGTACTGCGGTGCTACCAAGATAACTTGAGCCCTTGTTTCGTCCAGGATCATACTCAGTCGGTCAATTGGGTAAGTAGGACCAAGACATACAAAGGCACCTCCGGCTTTCAATATAGCCAGCATACTAACAACTGCCCATAATGACTTA
Source organism: Pezicula neosporulosa (assembly GCA_009805495.1). NCBI lineage: Eukaryota > Fungi > Ascomycota > Leotiomycetes > Helotiales > Dermateaceae > Pezicula > Pezicula neosporulosa. Next base: position 952,765 of record SELE01000018.1, read on the forward strand.
TCAAAGCAAACAGGGACGATTACTTCATGCCCAACCCCAAGGTCTTGCAGATACTCAGCTAACTGAGACGACAAGTAGTTCAGCTGCGAGTAAGTCAAGTTGCCATCCCAAGAACATATCGCTTGCTCATTAGGATGCTGCTTGCACTGCTCTGCAAATACATCGTGCACACACGCCTCAATTGTAACCGGCTGGATATCAGAATTCCAATCCGACAATTTGGCAATATCATGTTGACTGACTAGCTCAATGTTGCTTATTGGCTTTTTGTAGTTGTTTATAATGCTATACATTGCTTGTCTGAATGTACTAGCAACTCCAGCAGCTTGACTATCAGTCATGAATGAATACGGGTAGCAAAGAGAGACTCCAATTTCAGAGTCCATTCCTGCTTCAATATTGACAGTGATATCATATTCTGTAGGGTCCTGTCCACCTTTATTGACGAATGTAACGTTGTCGGAGCTGAAAAGTTCTTCGGCAGGTGGTCGCTGATGGGATATAACCGTGTTGAAAAGCGGCTGTCCTGATAAGCCTAATTCGTGCTGCATGTCGACTAAAGAGCAGTGTTGGTGTTTGAGACCGACAAAGAAATCGTCTCGCATCTTCTGGACTGCTTCTCCGACTAGAATTCCTTGGTCATCTTCCGTGTCGAGCTTACAAACTAACATATTAATGAAAGTACCAACAGCGTCATCGATGCTCTCGAGAGGTATATCTCGACCGGATACAAGATATCCAAACCACACCTTGGATAATCCAGAATAACTCTTGAGAACCATTCCCCACGCGGCTTGGAAGAGGTTAGCTAAGGTGACTCCATTTTCAGATGAGACTCGTTGCATGCTGCCAGCCAAGTCATCAAGATGAACTCTAGTAGTACCAAATCCTGCACGATTGCTATCTGCCTTGCTGATAAGTCTAGGGAAGTATGATGGTTGTGCACTCTCAAGATAGGTTTTCCAATAGTCTAGTCCTGAATCTGGTCTTTGAAGAAGGTATGCAACATAGTCTTTGTAAAGGGGTCCGAGAGTCGATCCGAGACGATGTTCAAGTGCTAACCCGAATTCTTTCAATATAAGCAACATGGTCGTTCCATCAACTAGACAGTGGCTGATCTGAAGCAAACAGAAAGTTCTCCCGTCCGAGGTCTGGCAAATTGTTAGTCGATGTGGCGGACGTGGTTCATGATAGTTGGGCGCTGAATGGCTCCTTATTGTAGAAATAATATCATCCTCGCTACTGCAAGTGAGGAACCTAATATCTGCGTTGAAAGTTTTTAGGACAACTTGGTCATAGAGGCGATGTTCTGAGATGGATTCCACGAAAATAGTTCGCAAGGTAGCATGTCGATTTACTACCTGTTGCCAAGCAACCGTGAGCAGCCCATTATTGATTGTGCCAGAGTTCAAAGTAAGTTCACATAGCTGTTCTATCTCATATGTGCCTGTTCTATCTCATATGTGCCTGGGAGCTTGTTCTGACTGATTAATATTCCCGTCTGCATTGGAGTGCAAGGGTATGCATCCTCGATCTCATCTATGTTGGTAATATTCAGCGTAGGTAAGGTTCCATCTTCGAATTTAGCAATCTCATCATAAGAGAGTGAAAGTAGGGCGTAGTCGGTAGGTGTTGCTTGAGCCTTGGTGTTTTGAAGCGTTTGTGTAAGCGCTTCCAGAGATTTACGAATATTCCCAATCCAGGTCAAAATTCTCTCCTGGTGTTGCATGTTGCGATTGTACGCAAAGGAAATATGTAAGCCATTCTCCAGGACAACGGCGGAAATCTCGAAGAGAGCAAGACGTTCCGTTTGATCACCGGCATCTAGTACTGTATCCAGATCTCCATCCTTGGTTGCAAGACGCAGCAGAGAATTCTCTGGTGTTCCTTGTAGATATTTTCCGGCATAGTTGAACAAGATCTCCATTTGTTCGTGGTTTTTTAAACGTCTCTCTTCCGTTCGCCGTTAACAAGCGTTGCACAAAGTATGGCCAACCCTTTCCAGGAATAGTCCTCCGGAAGTCTTTAACGCGACGCAAAATCTCCACTGGGCTCCGGACATCAATGTCAGCAATAAATACTGGGCTGATTGTTGTGAACCAGCCAACAGTAGCCGAGAAATTACTGTCTGTGTATTCAAAGTCTCGACCATGGCCTTCTGAAAAGATAGCAGGCAGAGGTCTTTCAGGGAATGTTTGTTGGAAGGAGGAGAAAATAGCTGCGAGAATAATATCAATCGGTTCTGTGCGGAGAGCGTTGTTTGCTGCACTACCCAAGAGGGCATCTGTTGTAGTCTTTTCGATAGTAAAGTCATGCGTTAAGACATCTTTATACACGTTCGTCTGCTGCTGCATGTCCCAGAAGTCCGATTTCAGCTCTGGAAATGACATAGCGGGCAAAGTAGACTCGACGACTAAGTCTTCTCCAGCAACGTAGTGAGCTACCTCCTGAGACCATTTCTGAAAAGGAAGGGGCTTTGGAGAGGATAATGTCCCAAGCTCTAGGAAGTCGGACAGATCCTGAATGATTATTCGCCATGATACCAGATCTATCACTAGATGATGAGCGGTTAAAACCAATGTTTGGCTAGAACCATCTACATCAAATAGATCAGACGTGAATACGGGGCCATGGACGATGTCAAGCAGAGGCTGTGATTCGGACTTTATCGTATCGTTTCTTCGTTTCTTCCAGCGTGGACAGTGAAAGAGTATGATTGAGTTGTATCGCTGGAGATACGTTGAGTCCACTTCCCCTCCTTTTGGGAGAATCGAGCTCTCAGCATAGAATGGTGGTCAATAATAGCTTCAATCGCTCTTGAGATCTTGGTGGAGTCGATGTGTCTCGAGATGCTCAAAGATATCCTTTGGTGGTAATGATGACTCCCATGAATTCCCACTCGATCAAAGTAAAGTCTCTGAATGGCTGTGAGATCAAATTTAGTATCTTCCACTTCTTCATCCAAAATAGGTAATTCTCCAGCCGTCTTAACTTGGAGTGCAAGCTCCGAGATGCTCTTACTCACTAAGATATCACGAACGCTGATGCTAAGTCCATTGGCTCTACAACGGGTGACCAACTGCATGGCAGTAATTGAATCTCCTCCCAGAGAAATAAAAGACTTGGAAAAGTCAATCTGTGATCTAGACAAGTTCAGAACCTCACTTAGGACTTTCTGCAATTGTTTCTCTTCGTCCGTTGAAGCTGCTTCGACCGACCGCTCTAATTCCATATTCATAATCATCCGAAAGGTCTCGGTACTTGCCTCCTCAAGCCATTTCGAGATCTTCTCTCGGTCAGATGTACCGGAATTGGAAAGAGGGATATTCTCGACTGCTAACCAAACAGCTGGGACCATATACTCGAAAAGCTCTCCGGATAACTTCTCACGGGTTTCCGAGACATATTCTTTAGCTCTCTCGCTGAAGTCCACCGATATTGATTGCAGTTCTTTCATGGTTTTCTCGTAATTGTCGGAATTATGGCTTATCGTAACCATAGCCACGAGTCGTTCTTTCCATGGGCCACTCGTGGGAAATAAGACTACAGCACCACGAATTCCCTCCTGCTCAGAGATCTTGTACTGAATTGAATCAAGTTCTACCAGTTGGCCACGAATCGTCACTCGATGATGCTTTCTGCCCATATAGATCAAGTTCCCATCAGCATTATATCGAGCCAAATCACCAGTTCGGTACATGCGTCGCTGCTCTGTTCGATTTTGTTTAGTCGCCCATCTGGGACCCACGATAAAGGCTGACTTAGTCCTTTCCTCGTCATTGAGATATCCTCTAGTGAGCAAAGGACTTTCAATGAGGATTTCTCCACACGAGCCAATGGGTGCCAACTTCTCGGGATCGTTTTGGTCGACAATCCAAAGTAAGGTACCTTTAGGTCTGCCAATACTGCATATCATCTCTCCACCAATGAGAGGAGAAGTAAATGATGAAGTATTGCACGACTCAACAGGGCCGTAGGAATTAAAAACTCTCACTCCGTGGCACCACTGTTCTGGGATTTCTTTTTGGGTTGGCTCTCCGGCGAGGATCAACGTTTTGATACTTGGAATATCATTTGGAGATAGTTGATTCGCTAAACTCGATGTAAGTGAAATTGCATTGGCTTGTGTAGAGTTAATGGCTCCGCTAAGATCATTCACACGATCATATTCGGAAATAATGCAGACAGTTCCTCCAAACTGTAGGGTTGTGAATATTTCATGGATACTGTCACCAGATGTATAAGAGGCGAATTGTAAGGAGCGCCAGTCAGATCCAATATCAAATGTTGAGGCCCATATTTGTGAACTGGTGCACACTGCCTGATGTTGTAGAACGACTCCCATTGGCTTATTGGCGTCAGCTGTAGTGTATATAACAAATGCAGGCTCTGTTGAAGGGACCTTTATTCCAGTCGAGTCAACAGCGGCGGGAAGGTTCTCCCACAAGGATTCCTCTACAGAGAGGATATTCGAAACCACCTTCTCAAACATAGTCTGATGCCTGGGAGTAACAAGAGCAATATCTGCTATAGTATCATCACATATCGCCTGCAACAGACTTTGTGGAGTTCCGGAATCTATTGGGACGCAGACACCGCCTGCTTTCAACACCGCCAACATCGCAATAATAGCCCATGCTGATTTGTCACAGCACATAAGCACCATTGAATTGAGACCAATGGAGTAAGTAGAGGACAGATGCTGGGCTAGTTGCGTTGACAAATCATCAAGTTCTTCGTAAGTGAGGTCCTCGTCCCATGAGATAATGGCAGGGTCGTTCGGATTCGAGATACTCCGTAGTTTGATGATCTCGTGCACACACAATTGGATACAGAGATGAGACTAGAAGATTTGTCACCGGCCAATTCTCCAACATCCACCTCATCCAAGAGTTCGAGGTTATCAACTAAGGTCGAAGGGTTTTCCAGGAGAAATTTGATAACATTGTGAAAAGTAGTGGCCACGTTTTCTGCTTCGGCAGCAGATATTCTCGATGTCCAGTAGTGGAGGGAGACATGGACATCATGTCCTGTTAAATTGTCGACGTTGACGTCGATGTCATACTCAGTAGGGTCATATGCTTGTTGAACTTGGAATTCAATTGGCGCTGTCTGGTCCGCTGCAATATCAAACTGTTGGAATGACATCAGAGTATTTGCAAGAGCTTTCCCACCAAGACCAAGTGAGTTCTGTATGCTTGCAAGAGAAGAATGTTGGTAAGAGAGGCTAGACAAATAGCCTTGCTGAAGTCTCCGCATTAATTCTCCCACGGAAAGGCCAGCAGTGAGCCCGACTCGGCATACAAGAATATTTATAAAGGCACCCAAGGTGTCATCGACATGTGGAACTGGAACATCTCGTCCTGATGTTAGGTAGAAAAATGTGACATCTTCTAAGCCGGTATAGGCAGCAAGTACGATAGCCCAAGCTACTTGCAGAATATTTGACAGAGTAACTTGTTGCTCTTCGCAGAATTGTCGTATCAATACCTCATTTGCATCGACAGTAAAATCGACTGAGCGAAGTGTAGGCTCTCCTTCGCCTCCAAGGGAAGGGAAGTAGCATGGTTCCACACCTTTAAGGTAGCTTTCCCAGTATTCCAACCCAGACTGCGTGGGATAACTCTCTAGGTACGCAATGTAGGCGCGGTAGAGAGGACTACCTGTTACATCAAGCTTATCATCGTACCCGAGAGCAAAATCATGAATAACAATGGGCAACGAAGCTCCATCAATAAGAGCATGATTTACTTCGAGCTTGCAAAAAATCCGTCCTGTTTCGGTTTCATATATCGTAAATTGATGGCCAACTCCGCCTAAAGTTGGGTTGAATGTGTGCTCAGAACAAGATAGTTCCTTGAAAGTAGAGTCACTACAACTAACATATTTGAGTGCCGAGTTGATGCTTTTCAACACCACTTGATCGAACAGTCTTAGTGTAGATGGGCTCTCTATGAAGACAGTCCTTAGCATAGCATGCCGTTGGACAATTTGGCTCCAAGCCGCTTGTAGTTTTGTCACATCAACAGGTAAGCCATTTCTGGACACAACTTCCACAATGTACCAGGTATTGTACAGGCCTTCGTCTTTCATCTGGCTAAGTATAATCCCTTCCTGCATTGGCGAACAAGGGAATATATCTTCGATTTCTGTCCGATCCGATACTTGCAAGGATGGGTTTTTGCTAATAACTTCATCAACGTTGAAAGAAGGCAGTAGGACTGAGGAAAGGTTGGGGTCTTCATCTAGAACCTCGTCCGTAAGATTGTCTTGTATTTCAGTGGCAGTTAGGGCCAGCTCATGGACATTCTTGCACCGTATAATATCCATCATCTTGATAAAGACTCCACTGTCTCTCAACGTCGATATAAGCTTCATGGCAGAGATTGAGTCTCCCCCAAGACCCAAAAATGATTTTGCCAAACTTAATTTTTCCAGTGGCAAGTTCAGGGCGCTGCTGACTGCAGACTTCAGAATATGCTCCATGGGAGTAGATTCGTCTTCGGGTGCCCCGTTTATTTCAATTTCGTCACTAACATCAGCGTTGATGATTTCGTTGAATCTTAACTCGTCCATCTCCGTAACCCATCTACTAATTTTCAGTCTGTTGAGCTTCCCAGAGATGGTAAGAGGCATAGCGTTAACCATAACCCATATAGTTGGAACCATGTAGCCAGGGAGATGATTTGAAATTGAAGTTCTAATAGTAGCTATCTGTGCTACTGCTTTTGGATAATTGTCGTCTTTGCCGATGAGGTGTAAGTCTTCGCTATTGTCTGCTGTGGTTTGTTGACGAAATTCATGGAGAACAACGATAGCTACAAGCTTCTGGTTGCACCATCCAGACTTGGGCAGGACCACGCAACAAAGACTTATTTCTGATTGAATTGACAGGTGATATTCGATCTCGCCGAGTTCCAATCTCTGCCCTCGTAATTTAGTTTGTGTATCCTTGCGTCCAATAAACAAAATCTGACCATCTGATGTATATCTAACAAGATCACCAGTCTTATAGAAACGTCGATTGTCGATCTCGAGATCCGGAGTCATTGAACGAGCCCAGGGAAGTTGCTTTATAAACACTTCATTTGTCTTCTCTGGATTGGCTAGATAGCCTCTTGCAAGGATTGCTCCTTCGATTAGAAGCTCTCCAACTGCTCCAATTGGCACTAAACGATCATGGTCTACTGGATCAACTATCCAACAAAGACCACCAACTGCGCGCCCAATATTGGCAGGATCAGTATCATTTGTGATCTGAGTATTTCCAGCTGCTGCAATCGTACACTCGCTAGGCCCATAGGCATTGATAAGCCGCAAACAAGAGGCCCATGTCTCTATATCGATGCGTGATACTGGCTCTCCACCTAGTGCTAGTGTTTTCAACAGTGGGACGTCGCTGGGCTTGAGAATCTTAACCATTGATGGAGTGAGAAAAGCCCAGTTTACTTCCAACTCATTCAAAAGATGTGGAATGCCCATCATAACAGCTTCATCCACTGCTACACAGATACATGCTCCAACCATAAGAGAAGTAATGGTTTCTAGAATACTAACATCAAATGTATATGGGGCTAGTTGAAGAATTCGGCTACTGGAGTTCATGTTCGACCTGACTGAGTGTTGCATAGCAGCAGTACAAAATGCAGCATGCTCAATGACACAGCCTTTTGGTTTGCCTGTGCTCCCCGATGTAAACACCACATACATCATATTCTGAGGACCCACGGTTGAAAGTTCATCTTGGGGGGTTTCCGGCCAAGGAAGGCTTTCCATAAACTCAGGAGTGGCCGTTACTAGTGGGAGACCGAGATCTTGTCCTAATTCGGTATATCGTTGCGAAGTAACTACTACCTTGGGTTGCACTTGAGAAATTATTTCTTGCAGGCGTGCTTTGGGGTGAGATGGTTCTAAAAAGACCATCGCTCCTCCGGCTTTCATGACTGCCATCGTTACAACACTTGTCCATATGGATTTCTCAAATATTAACGGGACAATATCCTCGGGTTGGATTCGTAGACAGCTGACCAAATGTTGTCCTAATTTCGTTGAAAGCTCGTCAAGTCGTTTGTAGGTTATGCTTCCGTGGCGTGAAGTCGCTGCAATGGCGTTAGGACGCAACTTCACCTGTTCTCGAAAGTAGTGGTGTGCGCATCGTTGAACTGTGGCAGGGTAATCTGCATTCCAAGACCGGATCAATTGTTTGTGTGAATCGGGCATAGCTTCAAGTTCACCCCACAGTTGTTGTGGCTGCGAGATCATTTCCATTAGAACTTTTACAAAGCTTCCACCAACGTTTGCTGCTTGTGCTGGCGTTAAGTGAGAGGATGCAAATTTTAGGCCGAAGACCATCTTTTGGTCAACTTGTTCGATGCAAAGTCTTACTTTCTATTTATTATACATTCATCAGCAGTTTTCACTCAGCTGGGACTGGGAGGTTATTATTTTACCTCCGAGCCACCAAGTTCATGGTCGCTTATAATCTGATAGTCATTCTTGGTTTGGAAAGCCACAGTTGTGTTGAACAAAGCTCTTTCTGGCAACTTTTCAAACTGCTTCTGCTCGTATAAATCTGTATATATATGCGGCTCCCCTCGTTGAAAATCCATCTCCATCAAACTGAGTACGTGGGAAACAGTCACAGTGTCCCCCAACTGCAGACGACAGAGCCCAATGCCGAGACTTGTATCTTTCAAAGCCTGCATATATACAAATCCAACTTCATCTGCCATGCCTCCATAACGAGTCAAAGTGAATGCCCATGCAGCTTTGAAAAGAGTGGCTGGTGAAAGATCGTATGAGGAACAGAAGTTATAGATAGTATCCCGGGTAATAGTCAATGTTTCTAGTTGAACTTTGCAGATTTCATGAGAGTTCGAATTGGTACCATCCGTGAGGATGGGCAAATGACACTGTCCTGCACCATCCATATAGGCTTTCCAGTATGCTGTATGCTCAGAGCTCCTGCTGGCTGCGTATTTACCCTTATTCCTGGCCACTGCATCGATGGCTCCATTCTGAGCCATTGCAGTATTATAGCAGGAGGATTAGATTTGTTGTAGGTTCTTTTGATGTGATTTTTTTCGACTTTTGAGCGGTTTTGTTTCTTTTTCCTAAATCAAGCTTTCAGTGGGATTTAAACGTACGCAAACTTACTTAGGTTCCTGATCTTTCACAATCGCCTACTCCCTCTCTCTTCTCTCTTCCTTTCGATGAGACAGCGTAGTTTTTCGAATCGTAAGACTCAAACTTTTAGAATGATGATCGATAGCCGCATCAATAGAATGCATAAATTTGCGAAGCAAACAAGTCCAAAATACAGTGGTTGAAATTTAAGGTACTGTGTAGTAAACCTTCAAAAGCTTACAACCTCAATAAGCGTGCTCTCTTCCACATCTCATGTCCATGCTCGCGCGGCTACAAGTAGCAAGATCCTCCTTTGATTGGCTAAAGACTTTCTCTGTGTCAATCTACAGCCCTAATATCTGATCTATTGTAAATGCCAGGGCGAATGTACAATGTCCGGATGGCCCTGCAACTCACTAGTACAGCAAAAGTTAGTCGTTAACCCCCCTGGTCCTAAACCTTGTGCGATCGCCGGAAAGGGTCGACTTATGGGGCGAAGGTGTCCAGGGGAAGATTGGAAGGTGGTCAGATGTGGCACAGCACATATTACGCCATCTTCCGCTGTCAGCATTTGGGTTGCTGTACTTACAAGCATGCTTGTAAGCAGTCATTCCAGGGGTAGGCGAGACGAGAACGAAGCCCTTGTACCTTTCGTACTTCTGTACAGTGATGCTTGCTTGTTTCGGCGCTACTATCGCCTGACTAGATGCACTGGTTTGCAATATCTTGATTTGCATTCAGGGGACAGCGGCAGACAGGCGTGTCGAGCAGTCCATCTACTTCTAGCCTTTCGGTGTTTAGGGCCACACTCCCTCGCTCTTTACCCTCCGCCGGTAATAGCATACGCTGACATGCCAAAATCTAGCCATAGCAGGCAGCAGCGATCTACTGCCTTGTCACAGAGCGAGTGTGATTGAATTCGAAGCATGGCAAGCAATGAATGAACTGTCCGTCAAAACACACCTTATAGTAATTTTGAATCTCAATGGAAGTGAGCTCGGCAAACTATCATTGATATTTCTGAAATAATACGTCCGATTTTGATCCCCATCGTCTATCATACCTCGGAGACTCAGATGCCATTACATCTCTAGGAATCTTATACAAACAACAGTGAAGACAATGGTGCATCTAGCATCTGCCGAAGATCAATTTGGCCCTCGGGTCAAAACTTTTGTCAATCGCTTTGACTTCACTCTCCTTTTTGAAGAGTCAATTCTATATATCGGTCCTGTTTGCATCATCTTACTTGTGTTGCCAGCCCGCACATGGTATCTTTGGAAGCAACATACCGTTATCAAGCGCAGAGGGTTGCTTTGGGTTCTCAAAATGGTGATAGTCATTTCCTTTATTGCTGTCTCTTATCTTTTCCTCTTTGTGTCACTTAAGCTGTCTTGTTGTCACGTTTCTTCTGTTCTCGTTTTTAATTTAGCTATTCATTATTTTCTCTCCAAAATTCACTAAGTCTAACGCAGTTATTGTGACGTCTAGCTATCCCTTGTGGTATTATTCATTTTACATCTGATAGTACTTATTAGTATTTCTACTAGTAAAACCCGCTTGAAAACACGCACTACTATTCCTGCCGCCGTACTTGGTGTAGCAAGTGCGGGCTCTTTCCTCTTCTTATCTCACCTCGAGCATTTAAAATCTGTCCGGCCTTCCGCTTCCTTAAGCATATATTTTATATTCTCGACAGTTCTTGGTGCTGCCGAAGTGCGTACACTATGGATGGTCTCTAAAGACATGCTTATGAAGATCGTTTCAACAATGATACTGGCATTGCAAGTAGGCATTGTTGTATTGGAAGAAACGAACAAACGATCCTTGTTGAACGATAAGTACATAAGTCTCCCACCCGAGGCTACTGGTGGAATCATCAATCGAAGCCTGTTTTGGTGGATAAATGCGGTACTTGTAAAAGGTTATCGATATACGTTCTCGATTGGTGATCTCTATCCGATTGACGAGGAACTGAAATCCGAAAACAAGAGTATGCGGCTTTATCAAAAATGGAATGCACGTAAGTAGTCAACAGCTAGCTTGTTGTTAGAGCTTTTTTAAATCTATGTATAGACGGTGATCAAAAGAATCAAAATACTCTTCTCTTCATGATAATAGAGACATATAAATGGCCTCTGCTTGCACCAGCTCTACCCCGCATCGGCGTCATTGGCTTCACGTACGCCCAGCCATTTCTAGTAAATCGTCTCACGCGATATATATCAGAGCCTGTGGGTCCTGATACCAATAATATTGGTTATGGACTCATTGGTGCCTATGGACTTGTATATCTGGGAATAGCGGTAGATCTATGACATCCTTATGTTTATTACTTTTGATGATTTCATACTAACGTCGTACTAACGTCGTGATATAGATCTCTACAGCATGGTACCAGCATCTATCTAATCGTGTAATTACCATGGTTAGAGGTTGCCTAGTTAGTTTAATATACCGGCAAACGCTTGACTTGAGCTCTACTGCTTTCTCAGGCCAATCGTCATCCGCTTTAACACTTATGAGTGCAGATGTACAGCGAATCGGCTCTGGGATGACGGCCTTGCACGAAATGTGGGCTAGCATGCTAGAGATAGGACTTGCACTATGGCTGCTAGAACAACAACTGAAAGTGTCAATTTTAGGTGCTCTTTTTGTAACAATAGGTGTGTGCCATGCTAAATCACATCCTACAATTCCTCTGACTGTTCTGACGCTTAAACGAAGCATGCTTGCTAGTTACCATTAAGGTCGCGGATTTTGCAAGTCGCAGACAAAAGCTTTGGCTTGAAGCTATACAAAAGAGAGTCACAGCAACAGCTTCAGCCCTTGCATCTATGAAGGGAATTAAAATGTCAGGGCTTGTGAATACTGTAGCAGAAGCCTTGATCAATCTTCGAACAGAAGAGATTCGCATCTCTATGAGGTATCGAGTAATGCTTATTGTTCTTATAACATTGTGTAAGAATCCCCATCCCAAATTATATGACCAAGAACTTAATGATCCTGGCGATACCTAGCATATACATCTACAATTATGACACCTGTTTTTTGGCCTAGGAATCTTTAGTATTCTCTCGTCTGTCCGGCATACCGAGCCTCTTACCACAGAAAGAGCTTTCACTTCTCTTACGTTGTTTACTCTCCTTGGAAGTCCCATTTCAGCGTGGATAGACGCCATCCTTGGAATTGCCACTGCTAACAGTAGCCTTGATCGTATTGCGAAATATATGGCAACACAAAAAATGAACGATCCGCGGAAATTGACTCCATCGAGGGGTTCAAATACTACTCTGGAGCCAAATTCGGAGCAGGATCTCCAAGTAGTACACCAAGGTCTATACCAGCAGGAAAAAGATTTGTCATATGATACAACTCAAGATGCTTTTCTAGTTAGTCGTTTAAGCGTGGACTGGAGCTCAGATGCTCAGTCAGTCCTCAACGATCTGAACTTTCGAATCTGTCGCTTAAACTTTACATTCGTTATTGGTCCGGTAGGGTGTGGTAAGTCAACGCTATTGAAGGCTTTACTTGGAGAGGTATCATATAGTAGAGGCTCTATCATTGCTTCTTCTACCGATATAGCATACTGTGCGCAGACGCCGTGGTTGAAAAATACTACAATTAAGCAGAATATTTTAGCAGCATCACCAACATCATTAGTTGATGGTGCGTGGTATGATACTGTGGTCAGATTATGTAGTTTGAAAGAAGATTTTCAGCAGCTTCCACTTGGTGACCAATCGATGGTGGGAAGTAATGGCATTGTCCTTAGTGGTGGTCAAAAGATGCGTTTGGTTAGCCACCTGACCCTGAGACTATCATGCTAGGAACAAGAACTGATGACGGATCTAGTCATTAGCAAGAGCTTTGTACTCCCGAAAGAAGCTCTTGATATTGGACGATGTCTTAAGTGGATTGGACGCAACAACTACGCAACACGTCTTTTCGGCAGCCTTGGGTCCTAATGGGATCCTTCGTCAGCAAAAAGTGACCGTTGTCCTCGCTACAAACTCTGGTATGCCCTAAACCCTTTCAGTTATTACCTTGCTGATTGAATTTGAACAGTCGATTATCTTTCATTTGCCGATCATATTATCGCACTGAGTAGTACCGGAGAGCTCTTAGAACAAGGGTCATTTGAGGATTTGAACTCTCGGAAAGGTTATGTCTATGATCTATCAGTCCAAGCCAGGACCGCGCATAATGCCGAGCAATTGGATTACAGGACCAAAGAAGAGATTGATCCAGTGTCTCAACAGCTAACTCCGAATAGATCAAGTCGCGTTGGAGACATGTCCATATACAAATACTATATTGATACTGTCGGTTGGAGAAATTCGATCGCATTCATAATTCTTGGTACATTCTTTGTCTTTGGAAGCAGTTTTCCCCAGATCTGGGTTGAATGGTGGACAGCAGCAAATGCCAAACACCCAAATCAAAGGACTGGGTATTGGGTAGGAATATACGCAGCTCTAGGAGCCCTGACTATATCATGTCTAGTTTTGACATGCACCATTTTTGTGCTAAGAGTCGTTCCACGAGCGGCCGATAGATTTCACAAGGTTTTGTTGGAGACTATCACTCGAACTTCCATCTCCTTCTTTGGCTCGACAGACATTGGAGTCACCAGCAATCGATTCAGTCAAGATTTAGAACTTATCGATCTTGCATTGCCGATGGCTTTGATCAGCTTTAGCTTGACCTTTATATCTCTGCTGGCACAAACCGCACTTGTTGGCATTGGCTCCAGCTACATCGGACTCAGCATCCCATTCATGATAGCTGCCGTTTACGTTATACAAAAGTTTTATTTGCGAACCTCGGGACAAATAAGGATCTTGGATATTGAAGCTAAGGCCCCATTGTTCTCTGAATTCCTCGAAGCTCTGAGTGGCCTGGTGACAATTCGTGCCTATGGCTGGGGAGCATTCTACGAAAAGCAATTCGAGGCTATTCTCGAAGATTCACAAAAACCATTCTATCTATTATTCAGTTTACAGAGATGGCTCAACATGGCTCTTGATCTTCTCGTCACTGCCTTGGTTATTCTATTGGTGGGCATTGTTGTTGCTACTCGCGCTACTTCGCCAGGGAGACTAGGTGTTGCATTAGTCAATGTGGTGAGTTTTAGTGCTAGTCTGAAGGATTTGATAGTAAGCTGGACGAGTCTTGAACTCTCCATGGGTGCTGTTGCTAGGATTCGCACGTTTGCGTCTGAGACTAGGAACGAAAATCTTCCCTGTGAAAACTTTACGCCGCCGGATGACTGGCCAAGAAGTGGAAATATTAAGATCATCAATATTTCAGCATCACACACGTAAGTAATGTCCTCAAATCCAATTTAAGAACTCGATCGTTAATCTAGTCTCTTTAGTCCTGGTGCAGAATCTACCTTGAAGGACATATCCCTAGATATAAAGGCTGGTGAGAAGATTGGAATTTTGTGGTCGAACGGGAAGGTTTGTATCTACCTTCACTTCAATGTTTGAATAAGAGCTAATTTTGCGCCAGTGGCAAATCTTCGCTCGTTGGTACTCTTTTGCGTCTACTTGAACTTGACTCTGGACAGATCCTAGTCGATGGATTAGATATCTCTACAATTCCACGGCAGACATTACGCTCTCGATTCATAACTATTTCTCAAGATCCTTTCTTCCTGCCAGGAACAGTGCGTTATAATATGGACCCAGAACAAGCCCTGTACGACGACAGGATACTTGAAACGCTGGAAATAGTGGGCCTACGGAATATTATTGAACAGAAAGGAGGTTTATATCGAGCTGTAACTGAAGACCTTCTCTCTCATGGACAGAGGCAATTGTTCTCGTTGGGGAGAGCTATGCTGCAAAAAGGCTCGGTACTAATCATAGATGAAGCCACAAGCAGGTAAGATTTCTGCCACTTCCTTCACCTTTCAAGGCATGACAGACAGCTTCTGACAGTTCTGAACTTAGTGTCGATTCTAATACAGATGAGATGATGCAACAAATTATCCGGCGACACTTCCAAGACTATACAATTATTGCTATAGCACACCGCCTTAATACTATCATGGACTTCACCAAGGTTGTAGTTATGGACACTGGGCGTATTCGAGAGTGTGGTTCTCCAAAATCATTACTTGATATAGAAGATTCTGCCTTTTCACAACTCTTTCGATCTATGGAGGGCAAGGAATAGAAGCACCTGATAAAATAGATTATATAATAGTTTAGATCAAATTCATCATGATAATATCAATTTCATAGAACATAATTTTAGACTCAGTATTCTTTGATCTAAATTGTTATATGATATTACTGTAGCAAATAAATTATACCTCTTACCTCTATAAAACTCACCTTTGTCTAGTAAAAATACCAATTTGCTTAGTATTCCCACTAACACTAAGTTAAACAAAGATAGTGATTAGTTGCGTGACAGACTACAATATACTTAGTCTCTAGTTTGTTTCTAGGAGAACACATGTGTAGCAGAGTTGCTGCTTAAAAGATGTTAATAAATACTGAAATCATTTTCTATGGCTAGTGCTTATGATAAGTGATGAAGTACTATTTTATATTAAAATAAAATGAAAGAAGGGCCTCGATATCGCACTATCTTAATTTATGTTATTTAATATAAAGAGACTTATTGCATTTCCTACATATCCCTTTATATTATATTAGGGGTTGTCCTCAGAAGATAGTAACTCTATGCTGAAATTGTACACTATCAAAAGTAACTACCTCGTAGACAGGAAAAGTAGAAGTATAAATAGTAGAACTATAAATAGAACTATATAATAGTTGTTTGGTTTTATTTTACCCATGCATATTATCTCTCTATTAGAAGATAACATGAAATACAAAGGGGGTTTTTTTTATATTATTTTATTAAAATGTTATGACCACTAGAGAGAATGAATAAGCTATTATTATTTGTAAGAAGATTAAACTCTATACGTAGACATCTTCCTGTTAGCTTCCAATATACGATATCGTCTGCCTTATATCGAGATTGGGCTCATTGCCAGTCAGGGTCAAGGTGCCGTTTCCTCTTTCCGTTATGAATATTTCGGAGAATCGAGCCAGCTATTCGTCCAGTGTACCAAGCTGAGAGTATTTCAGTCAATAAAGCTATTCACAAGAGCATTAGATGAATCACAACTGCTAGTTAAACTTATCCACAGCAGGATGTGTACTATATATTGACCGTGTACACCTTTCCCTACTAAAGTGATTGCTTTGCCATCGCTTAACAACATCATTTCTAGCTTTCTCGAAACTGATCAAGTTCAGACTGTCCGAGGTACTCTTCCGGCTATGTCACGAAATGCGAGTAGCTTTCTCCTTCTTATCAGACAGAATACTTCCAGTTCTCTATACAAAAATGATTTGGCAGCACTCTCGGTTATCGGTTACCTCTCTCCTTCGTCCGCTATTCGATACTTGTCCTGGCTCACCGATTGGCATTTCTCACTTCGAATTAGGGAGCTTATTCAAGGTCAATTCGGGCCCAATACATAGACTTTGATTTGCCAGTGTTGGGGATAAAATCATCTTATATAGATGCACACTCACACATATATGCATACACATAAACACGCATAGAGCCGTGCTGTATACCCTGTTGGGACAGTTCGCAAACAACATGCAATTCGCTTATTCTTATCAGTTTAGTAATTTCCGTGGTGCAGTAATGATACCCGTGAGGTAGAATAGCTTATATATACAGTAGTGCCTATCATTCCTCCTGCCAGCCATCAGATAAACCTCTTCATTCTGATCATGTCGCAACGATTGAGCACTTTCCATCTCTCTGGGCTAAAAGGCGCACTATCAAAGCTACCGCCTTTCATTCAGAAATCGAGTCAGTCAGAAACAGAGATTCTTCTCAATGCTTTCCCCGAAACTATCAGAGTCTTGCCCATCTCGGCTCATTCACGTTCTCAGTTGTTCGCTAGAATGCGAAATTTACCATCTCCCTACATACATTTCCAAAAACACTGCGACACATCCAAAGCCGCGATCCTTTCCCAATTATCATCAACACAGCTGGCTGTAATACGGGACTTTCAGTTCAACCCTCTCGCTCCGGGAACCCTCGTGATCACCGGACTACCATTAGATTCGCCTCTGCCTGGAACTCCTTTAGATGGCGGGCGGAGTAGAGAAAAGGAATCGTTCGTTAGCGAAGGTTGCCTTGCAGGCATTGCGAGTATCGTGGGCCAGCCATTTGGATACCGCAGCGAGAAGAATGGAGCCATGATTCACAATATCTGCCCTATTCAGCATAGCGAGACCGAGCAGAGCAATGCATCGAGCAAGACCGACCTAAGCTTACATGTCGAGAACGCATACTTTGACTTCCGGCCTGACTTCTTGCTCCTATATTGCTTACGCCAAGATCCGAAGAACGAAGCGCAGACATTGGTTGTCGACATAAGATCTGTTTTAGCTAAAATAGATCCGAGACTGAGAGTAGAACTTCAAAAGCCGGTTTTTGTTGTTCCCTCGCCGCCATCGCACCATAGGGCCATGGGAGGTGAGAAATGGTCCCCACCACGACCAATATTCGAGAATCTCCAGGTAGACCCAAACTTTATTTGTCATTTCCCAGGGATAAAAGCATTGGACTCTACGGCGCAGAAAGTTCTCGACCGTTTCGAGGAAGTCGCTTATGAGGACGATGTGACCAGTCGTATTGCCCTCCAACCCGGGAGTATTCTGTTACTCAACAACCGCAAGGTTGCTCATGGCCGGTCATCTTTTGAAGCCCATTATGATGGTATGGACCGTTGGTTGCAGCAGAGGATGTACGTCACAGAAACAAGGACCCACAAGGGGGGCAAGGGGGGCAGATATCCAGCGGACATTATTATTCACACGCCATAAGCTATCACACACACACACACACATCACATTGCGTGCTTGAGTCCCAATGTAGTTCTTCTACGCGAGTATACTCCGTACACAGAGAACAAATAGTATTATGGTGGTCTTGATAATCAGCTTATTACATTTGACGAATAGACCACGAGCAAGGTGAGCAAGTGGTAAGCTTTTAGCGCAGGATCACTGCAAGGTTTATTCGTGGGGAAGGTCGGTATATTACTACATATAGTAGGTAGTAGTATATGCTGTGCCGTACCGACGGCAAGAAGAATGCAGATACGCGTTATACCTAGTGGGGCCCACTGCGAACGCTCTCTCGAGTTACACTACTCCGTACAGCCTCCAAAATCAAGTCGCTTATATTTTGTTTTTCTCGCATATACCGGCGTACGTTTATTAATCATAATTTAATTACCAAGTACCTTTTTTCAAATACCGTAATGTTTACCTCATGGTCTTATATAAGGCCATTATTATTTAGGTTCAGAGTTTCACTGCCGCTACACTAAAACAATTTCGTAAATTTAATATTCTGTCGCTTAATATCAAACATGGCTTCCCAGTGGTCACCTATATAGATGGATGGAGCAGCAGGCGGGATGCATTCGGACTTCTGGTCTAGGAGATCCATAGAATTAATACCAAGCTTTAGATTAAGCTTTGAGCACCGTTGCTGTGAACTTGTTGCTAAGCTTTTGGAGTTCCTGGGCAGGTTGATGCCATGAGTAGAGAGAAACGCAAATTGGAATATGTCAGGTTAGGCTTAGTTTAGCCATGTTCTCATCACATCAAAACAGGTTGAGAATAAAGGTGACCAGCGCTTGGTATGCCAGAGCTGACATCTCGCCTTAGGTCCGCCCAATGTCCAGAGACGTAGTACCAAGGGCTGCTGGACGTGTCGCCTACGACACAAGAAATGCGACGAGTCCTTTCCCCATTGCCAGTGTTGCATGTCGCTCGAGATCGAATGCCATGGTTATGGACCCAAACCTGAATGGATTGACGGCGGTCCAAGAGAGAAGGAAAAGGCTGTAGAAGTCAAGCGCGCTGTCCGTCAAGGAATTTCCCAGCGCTCACGCTGCCAGATGCCTATCAATCGCTTTACGCTGGACAAGGAATTTACACCACCTTCTCCTGTCACCAAGCCGAAGCAAAAAGTTACTGGATCGGAATCTATGAATGCGTTCTGGGATAGCAGTTTGTGCGATCATATGGCAGAACCAGACGTCCGGCCACCAACATCGCTGGATCCACTTGATACCCAAGCTCAGAGCCCTAGTGGCATTGTACCAATAGAGAGTACCTTCATGCAGTACCACCAACATCTCAATGTTTGTGATGACCAGGTGGACTCGTCCTCCCTCCCACCTTCGGACAAATGCAGTTCTATTGCCTCTACCAAGGCAGCTTATTCGATGACAGCCAAAGAAACAGATCTCGTGGGAATTTACTTCGACACCATATTTTACAAGCTCTTCCCTTTCTACAACCTCAAGAAAGGCATTATTGAACGTCGAGGATGGCTGCTTGCTCTTATTATTGCCAAGGGGCCAGCGCAACAAGCCTGCTTAGGTCTGACTCTCGAATGTCTTGCTCACATGACAGCAAAGAGTTCCGAGTATGAGGCCTTGAAGGAAATCCAAACTAATCTCGAGGCTAAATACTACTACAGCCGCGCAGTCGAGAGCTTGAGCTTTGAAATTGCTCACTGGATTCGTAAAGATGATAAGTCTTGCTTATGGAAAAGGAGAGAAAAAACTATCGAAATATTATTCTCAATTCTACAATTAATTATATTCGAGGTAATACTTCTCCAACCCAAGTAACCCCAAACAAAACAGGCAAGACATTTTCCGTGACTAACTCTTAAAACCGGCTTTGCCAGGATGGAGACTCGACTCAATGGAAGACACATTTTGAGGGAGGCTCTAATATTATCACCGGTCTGGCTCCTTGGGATACGATATCGCCATTAAGTCCAAGATCGTCACCAATGTCGTCCCCATCCCATCGGATAGCATCGACGAGTAACAGCAATGATGCCTCTTTTCATAACAACAGCCGCTCATCACCGGCAAGTAGCACGCATACCTCTTGTTCTCAATGCTCTTGCGTAGCCCCGCATGACATCAGCAGCATGGTAATCAGCAGTAAATTCGTTTATCTCTTCTTCATTTGCCTCGACATTGTGGACGCAGCCTCCACTCGCACGCCATTGAGGCTTCCGATAGATCATGTTCAGCTCCTTTCTATTAGCCAGAAGGAGCGAAATTCAAACAAAAGTGAAATATACTGCGCCAAATTATTTGGTGTGGAAGATTGGACCTTCCTGATGCTGTGCAAAATAATAAAATTGGAAACTCTTAAGGAAACACTGTCTACCACTGGCCAACTCAGTATGGCCAGGCTAGGTGAACAAGGAGCCGCCATTGAGGCGGAAATCCAGCAAAATCTTGTTATCTCTCATACTCTACCCCAAGAACAGCAGCATCATCCTCCGTCATCGCAATCCTACGAGTTGTGTACCCTGATTTCAGAAATATTCGCTCACTCAACGTTGATATATCTGCACGTTATGCTGTCAGGGCTCTTACCTCTACTTCCTGAGATTCGTAGCAGCCTCAGTGCTGCAATCTCCCTCTTGAAAGTTCTCTCGCCTGAGCACCGATCCTTGTGGATTCTGAGATGGCCGTTAGCAGTTCTTTTCTGCTTGGCACGGGAAGATGAACGGACATGGCTGGATGGATGTGTGGCAAATAATTGGGCAACTAACGTTGCACAGGAGTGCAAGAACTCAAGTGATTGGGCACAGTTACAGATTTTCGATGGGCAATTGTTTTGATCTCTCAGTAATAGCGAAGAGAGTTAGAACCTCTAGCTGGGATGGTTTTCAACACTTTAATCAGGAACCAAACTGTGTAACAAAACGAAATAAGAGCAAAATGTTTCCGGGACTGAAGAGGTTATTCTTTGTCCTCTTGTTATATGATGTTTATGTTCCTGTTTTGAAGGTTACATATTTTATCTTTTACACAACCTCCACTACTTCTGTTCGCCACTCGGGGAACTTGTCCGACTTTCCTTGTTGGATTTCTCCAAGAATTTTAGAGAGAGTAGAACAAGCAGGGCCAGCTCCCTCGTTCTCCCTCGCGTAAGAGAAACAATCAGATGTTGACTCTCGTGTAATGGACTTGACAGGAAGAACAGATGCCGCTGTTCCAGCTGCTAGGACCTCGGTAAACTCAGAGAGTTCAGTGTAAGGGATCTGCAAATGAGTAAGTCAGTAAACTAGAATGAGATAAAATAGAAATCTCCGCAACTATAGTGTCGATAGGCAGGGTATAAGAATCACTGACCGAACGCCTTTCAACCTTCCATCCTAAGCTTTTCGCAATTTCAAGACACGAGTCACTCGTTACACTCTTAAGAACATTCTTACTATCTGGCACAACAATCTTATACTGATCTCCGTCCTTCTTGACGCCGAGAAAGGCACATGTCGAGAACTCCTCCACTTCGCTCCGAGTCTTGCTATCCAGATGTAATGTCATGGGAAAGCCTCGTGCGTAGGCTGCGCCCATCGACTTCATGGCAGGCGCATAATTCCCGCCCAACTTTGCACTACCCGTACCTTCAGGCGCGGCACGGTCAAAATTTTCGATGATTAATGCAGCGACTGGCTTGACGCCATGATAGGACACTCCAGGCTGTACGTACACGCAGAACGTATACTCGGTAGGCGGCGAAAGCATAATTTGTCCACTTGAGCCAAAGAGCAAAGGCCTGATATATAGTTGTGCTGGAACACCGCTTGGAGGGACATAGATGGCATTCTTAGCAACAGCGAGATTAAGGACCTTGACGAAGAGATCAACAGGCGGTGCGGACATCAATACGAAGCTGGCGGAGTGAATCATACGCGCAGCATGCTGTTCCGGGCGAAAAATAATGATTTTATTTTCGGAGGTTCGGATGGCTGAGGGCTATAGGTAAGAAATTGGCGACGAAATAGTTGAGAAGGGAAAGTGAGGAGAATAGGAATAACTCTACTGTACCTCTAAGCCCTTCATAGACTTGCTGGCCTACGTTGTACATTAGCTATCGCCAAAAGACTATATATCGGAATACCAAATAACAAAAAGCTAACTCACCATAATTCAATCCTGGTGCGAGGCCATGGACTTTTAGATACGGCTCCTGCACGAAGACAGGCTCGCTCCAAGTCTTGGTCAGGATAGAGTAATGACATTCAACATGTCCGCAGGCTAATATAGTATTGCTTCAAGGTTAGAATTGCAGCGAACCATTTCAGCTAGCGAGGTATTGTGGCCCCTACCATCATTCACCTGAGTACTCAGGTTATTCCAATCTAAATTTATAACAGATATTAGCTCTCGCTAGCTAATCCACTACTTTGAGAAGAAGCTATTAGACTAGCATAAGGGTGGAAGGGGAATACAGACCGACATGATCTGTAGCAGCGGGAGGAAAAGACATTTCTTGTCGTTAGTTGTAAATAATACACTACAATTCTCGAAAGAGTCAGGCTCTGGGGTCAAGAAGCACTTCTTTATACACTCTACGATGGTTTTTAATGCACATAAATAGCTGGGATGATTGCATATCTACTACCTCTTCGTTTGTTCATCAATCAACAACCCCCCTTGGGCAGGGCAAATGATCACGCCTCGATGTGAGTATACTAGGTAGCTTTACATCATTCTCTAGGCTTCGCGTCTCGTCTTGCGTTGTCTAGCGCTCTACCAGGATAAGCTCGTCTCGCCGCAGAAGGTGTAAGCGAGCTAGCTGCTTAGCAACAGCGGTTTAGTTGAACAACAAGTGCATTCACTGTATGCATGTCTACAGATCATGTTTACTTTAATCAATCAAATATTATCCTACTGGCGCCAATGGCGCAGGTCCTAAAACAAAGTGTACTTGGTGGCAGGGGTCGAAAAACTCCTACCCCATTTACCGGACTACAGCTTTAGAGGTGGTCTTGCACGACCTGCAATTAAATTTACTGGAGTTTATATTTTTCGATCTTACATGGACAGAAAGGTGATCTAATGTTGTGAATTGCATAGGCTGTGCATTATCATCCTATCGACAGACTCGTTCTCCCTTATCTATCAATACCTCTACTCCCTTGCTAGCTTTTTCCTCAAGACGCAACTCAGAAAAATCCAATTCTCTTGCTACCCTTAAAATGATTGCCTGGATTCAGTTGGCCGCATGGTCGATTTGGAACACTTTTAAATATATAGTACTATTTGGATTTGTTTTGGGAGTTTTCTACGTACGAGCCCTCTCATTTCTATTCCCCTTCTCAAATGGTTACTATGTAAATGAGTAGCCGGCTGATACTGTATCACAGGCTCTCACTATCTGCATCTATAATATCTTCTTCCATCCTTTAGCAAAATATCCTGGTCCGTTCCTGGCCAAGTTTACTAGCACCCGAGCTGCGTACTTTGCATACACAGGCGACCTGCACTTGGATATCTGGAGATGCCACGAGAAATATGGTAAGCTATGAACAAACAGGCTCTCCTCCGTCAGACTCTTTCACCAACTGACTTGGGGAAAGGTGATATTGTACGATACTCGCCCGGGCGACTGGTTTTTAACACAGCGGAAGCCAATCGGGGTAGGTCATTTGTCATCTCTGATGTTTTGAAGGATATATGGCGGAAGCTCACAAATACTTGACGGGACAGATATCCACGGATACGGCAAGAATTTCACAAAGGCAAAGGGTTATCAAGCTATGATACACCGGTACCCAAGTACATTCACACTTCTAGACAAGGAAGAACACGCCCGCAAACGGCGCATCCTCAGCCAGTGTTTTTCAGATTCCGCAACACGCAGCTATGAAGCGGGCATCATGCAGCAGATTGAAAAGTTTTCTGCCTCTTTGGTTCCTGAATCCAATGAAAAGGGATGGTCTAAGCCGTTCAATATGGCGCACTGGTGTAAGTCTCCAATCAACTATATTATCTAGATTTTGAGCAGATTTGCTGAGATATCTATACGTTAGGCGACTACCTATTCTTCGATCTGATTTCCAGCATTGTTTTTGGAAGCACGTACGACCTTATTGGTAACTCCAAATACCGATATATCACAGATGCCATTACCGCGTCCAACAAGCGTATTAGTGTCATGGTGCAACTGCCCTGGCTGGTACTCTGGCGTATGGACAAGAAACTGTTCCGCAAGTCCATATTTGCGCGAAACGTGTTCCTCGGCTTCGTCAAGAAGCTATTGGCGGAGCGTATGGAGGCCAAAACACGCAGCGGTGTCTTTTCCATCCTGCTCGAGGCCAAGGACCCCGAAACCAACGAAGGGCTCAATAAACTGGAAATCAGCGCCGAGGCAATCACGCTTCTTGTTGCAGGTATGGCGCGAGCACATTTTGTTTCTCTCCGCTCCTTGAGGGGGTTTTCCTTGGTTTCATTTTACGTATATATTTATACCTACACACACACACATATATACATATATATATATATATATATTCATGTTTTTCTTTTAGCCCGTACTTCTCTGTTCTGGGTGATTGACTAATTTATTGATTGGTTGTGGGCAGGATCTGACACTTCATCCACCCTCATGGCATCCATGTTCTTCTACCTGACGCAACATCCATCCATCTACGAAGCCGTGTGTACCGAAGTACGGTCAGCTTTTCCTTCAGCGAGTGATGTGTGCATTGGACCACAGCTGAATAGCTGCAAATACCTGCGTAGCTGCCTCCACGAATGTCTGCGTATGACTCCGCCCGTGGGAGCGTCGCTTGTACGTGAAGTGGGAGCTGGCGGGGCACTGATTGACGGGCACTTTGTGCCAGCGGGGATGCTGGTGGGCACAGGCATCTACAGTGTGCATCACAACCCCCGATACTTTCCTGATCCATTTGTCTTCAGACCAGAGCGCTGGACCATCGAGGGAGACACGAGTAGTAGCCCAGAGCCGAATGGACCGAATAGTGAGCCGAGCGAGAAGACCCGCAAGGCCAGGAGTGACAGCAGCGACAGGGTTCCTACCAGTGGTCGTTGTTCTACTAGGGACAGCGGTAGCGGCAGCGGGAGCGGGAGTGATCAGCACCAGGATACAGATGCACCAATCCCAGTCCCAGCTCCAGCTCCCGCCCCAGCTCCAGCACCAGTCCCAGCCCAAGCCCAAGCCCAAGCCCAAACCCAAACCCAAGCGCCACCACCCCTGGGCGCCTTCACGCCCTTCTCGATGGGCCTGCGTGGATGTCTCGGCAAGGGTCTGGCCCTGCAGGAGAACATGCTTGCAATGGCCGTGCTGCTGTGCATGGCGGACTTCCGCCGAGCCCTGTCTCCTGCACATCGTATGCTTGGCTCCGGCACAGACGCTGGCGTGCGGGGCCGTCATCGTGAGCAGGAATTCCAGCTATGGGATCATATTACCAGTGCCAAAGATGGTCCGATGCTGCAATTCCGCCGCCGTTGAGGCGTACATTAGCTTAGGCATCAGCTATTTGACAGTTTCCTGTACTTTTCCAGTAACGGGTAATAATAGATAGATGGTCCTGCAGAAGAACAGTTTTAGCAGGTCGTATTTTCCCGGGATTTCCTGTTGTAGTGAGTGATGTAGTATAGTTAGTAGTAGTACTACTGTACTGTAGTGGAAGTGGAAGTCCGCACAGGACGGCTAAGTAGGTAAGCATATGACGTCGCTTACAGTAACAGTAACAATCATCGAAGCGATATCCGGCAGATCACGGTCTGTCATTCTTACTGTACTGTATTGATTGTAACTTGCATCAAAATTAGTAATGAAAGAAGCCATATCCGGTACCGTTAGACCAATTAACCTGTTCCTCTCTCAGCCTTGTTGTGTCTTTTATTCTTACTTGCATTAAAATGATTAACGCGACATCCGCTGGACCAACGAACCTCACCTAAATTAGTATTTTACCTTTCAGCCTCGTTGATCATTCTTACTTGCATTGAAACCCATTGGAGCGCTAATGGGTGAGTGACATAACCAACCTTTCCCACTTTTGAAATTGTGTGTATCATACTTGATTCGATGTACCAAATAGGTAGGTAGGTAGGTGGTACCTTTCATACCCTCCTCCATCAACCCGCCATGCCAATGTAATGCTTGATTTAACCTTCCTCTAAATGCTTACGGCTGTAGCTTCCATTCTAGGTTTGGTTCCCACCTCACTCCAATACAATAAACACATGATCTGAAAGCGCCGCAACTATGCAGGCGCCCGGTTACATTGGAGTTCATCCTCTTCCGGAATAATACAAAATTGAAAATTTATGACCTGTTTTTCCGGAAAGGCAGGATGATCCATGCCGAGTAAGCTGGACGTAATATTCAGCCGATAGCAACGGGAACAGATGTCTTGCAATTCCATGTCCAGAAGGTGACTGACTCTATCGATATGGTTGCGGCGAATCCAATAGACAGCACAATGCATTCAAAGCCTCACGTGGCTATTTTGGGGTATAGTGTTCCTAAATCATTGAGACTGTCAAAGGCACTGGGGGCTAATGTGTTACACTTCTCGGATAGGGCTGGGGTTATTGGGCTTCAAACAGCACTCACACTCCTCGAGAAAGGATTCAAGGTCACTATCGTGAGCAGCTTTTGGGCAGAAGATCGCCACCCAAGCTACACATCTATTTGGTGCGATTATCCTAGCACACACTTAAAAGATTCATACGGAATTTGGATGACGGGAACTAGAGTTGCTAACGAAGAATGATAAGTACAGGTCCGGAGCTGTGTGTATATCTCATTTAATCTACTTGTTTATTATATTCTAATAACAAGTCCTAGCAATGGCGATCTACCGATGATATTCATGATCTACGCCAACAGGAATGGGACTTCCAGACTTTCACGCACTGGTCTGAACTCGTCAAAAAGCATGCTCCGCAATATTTGGGCATCCAGGTACGCATGAAGGCTTAAATATATGGTAAAAAAAAAAAGAAGAAGAAGAAAGAACTGATAATACTTACTGTAGCTGATGCCCGCAGTTTTTTACTGGTAAACATATCAAGCCCCGATTTTGGTTCTATAAAGAAAGGGAGATTAATGAGAGTACAGGGACAAAATTACCCCAGAAGCACAATCACCTGAAACTTCAAAATGGTGGTCGAAGGTCCTTCCATTATTTGCACGCATTCCAAAAGAATATCTCCCAGTCAGTGGCCATTTTGCAGCGGGAATTTCGTACTCGACATTTAGTATATCGCCACCACTGTATCTCAATTACCTTCTCGGCTCATGTAAGGCACTTCATGCCAATTGCATTACGAGTGAAGTAAAATCAATTCCCGAAGTCTTCAATTTACCAGGATTAGCTGATGCCTGTGGTATTGTCAACTGTACGGGTATAGGGGCTCATGACTTGGTTGGAGACAATGCTTGTTTCCCAACCCGCGGCCAGACACTTATAGTCAAAGGATCAGCTCAACAAATTGCTACGCGTCGGGGAGACGATTGGGAAGCGCTAGTAATTCCACGGCCTGGAGCAAACGAAACCCTTCTTGGCGGATGCAAGATCCCCAGGGACTGGTATGTTAGAAACTCCATACAAAAGATTATGAAAGCTAATGACCTTCACCTCAACAGGAGTATCACACCCGACGATGCTATCACAAACCTAATCATTGAAAGGTGTCGTCCTTTAGCACCAGAGCTACTTAATGCTCATGGAAGCTTTGACATCCTAGCGGTGCAGACAGGTCTTCGGCCATCAAGAGAAGGTGGGGCCAGAGTGCAACTTGAGCTGCTTGATCAGCATGCCGACGAAGACAAACCCAAGTTTATCTGTCATAACTATGGACATGGTAGCGCTGGGTAATATATCTTTTCCCACTCTAAATACACCATGCTAACTAGTCAAAAAGGTATGAAGGGTCCGTGGGTGCTGCTAATGCCGCGGTAGATCTAGTGATAGAGTATCTTAATACAGCTCTATAAGCTAATGAAAAATATCTGTTTCAATCACTCACAAAAATGATGTTATCATTTATACACTGATGATTCAGCAGTTAGTAAATAGCTTTAGATAAAAGTTTTCCCGAAAACCCGTCTGCTACCTCTTGATGATTCGAAAACTTGACGAATTTGTAATAGAAGCCATCTATCCATTTTCTTTATACAAACAATAGAATGAATTGAATCATGTATGAACTAGTTTACTGTATTTTCATTTCATTACCCTGAATCTATTTGCAGTGCATACAAATCTTTCATGATCTTGAGCACGAAATAAGCGACCTGGTGGAGATACCTAAGCGAGCACAGTAACTCCTACTTCAAATAGTAATATTTTGCAAACCACTATAATTCTATGACTGTGAAACTATAAAACACGTATTCAATATAATTTCCTCTTCTTTTCCACAAAATTTAGGTTCGAATAGATCCTTATCACTGATGCTATCTTCTTGAAATCTCACTTTGAATGGATATCTCATTGAATTGTCTATATACATAATTTCTAATTATAGGTAACGCTTAATATACTCCCTTCCTCTATATTGTCCATGGAGACAGCAGACATCCCTCCTTTGATACTATATGCTTCTCTTTTCCGTGCCCGCAGTATACTCGTAGCCATACGACCAGTATCCCCATAATAACAAACTATGATTACAGCCTGCGAGATAGGTACAATTGATTCGAAGGATTCATCATCGAATTTGTCATTAAGCTCCTTCCACTGAGCCTTGAGTACCTCGGTATCATCAAAAGGACTCGGTATATCCTTTGCCAAGGCTGAAAGAGGGAAACTCTTCGCCCTTGAAATATGTCCGGCGTTGAAGTCTTCTGTTGAGCGTAGGTCAAATAATTGTACCTTGTTAGAATGGCAAGGATGTTGAGATTTGTGCTCATAGGAAGGAGGCTGGTGTTCGTGTTGGTGCTGATTTGAAGGGAGAGTTTCTTCTATGTCGTGGAGCTTCTTCAATGCATTTTGCAGGTCAAGCTCCCATCTTGCATCATAACCATACGTGTCAAGAGAGAGTAGGCTCTAAGAGAGGAGTTAGTAAACCCCTAAATTACTTGGCTAGAGGATCCGTACAGAATTAATGATAGGTGGGAAGTCTTCTTCACCAAGCTTTTGAAAATACTCATTGAGGTACTGATATGGAAGGTCACAACAGAGAAAAACACATGATATCTCGCCCGTTAATTTGTCGGCGTATTGTTGCAGGTTTCCCTTCTCCTTTGCCTTTTGGAGGAATTGTAGGAGCCCTTCAAGTGCCATACCGGAGGAAGGCCCACATATCAAACCCTCGCGGGAGAGTGACATGGATAGACGGAACGAATCGACGGACTGGACCTCTTCGATCTCATCCACGACTTCAGCCCACGGAAATTTACTAGAGTAGAGCAATGAGTATGGTCTGGGTCCGGGTATTGAGTCGCCTATCATATTGCACACGCTAGGAATCGTGCAATCAATCAATCAGTCGCTATACGCCAAAGGTAAAGACGATGGGTTTGTTCGCTTTATGATTTTACTCACCCAACAACCTTGACTGATGGTTTATGTTCTTTGAGATATAAGCCAGTTCCAGTCACACAGCCTAGTAAGTGTCTTTCAGTAACGGCTTTATACCTAAGAAGATGTATGAACTCACCTGCGCTTCCCATTCCCGCACAGAAGATGTTGATTTCTGGAAGCTGCTTCAATAATTGCGGACCAGTCCAACGCACATGCGCACCCGGATTCTGGATTCTGTTAGAAGAGTAACTCCCCGGAGATAATATGTATTTAAGGACAAACATACATCTTCATTTTCATACTGCGCTGGATTGTACATGTGACTACCAGCTTCTGCCCGTTGACGAAGCTTTGCAATTTCCCCTTGGGTATCTGTAATTTCAGGCTGCTGTGGTCCAGCATATAAATGTCTAGATAAGACACAAATATATAAGTCAACAGAAAGTTACATACGTTTAGGATACATTGATATATACTGACACTTTCAAGCCGAAAAACTGTAGATTGCGTAGGCGAGCTTGATCAATTTTGTTGCTGACATACGCATGCACATCTGAATTCTGGTACAGCGCTCGTGAAGCCAATGCTAAAGAGCTCACCGTAGAGCCGGAACTACACTCAACAACGGTCGGCCTTGAACTCGAATATCCCTTCTGCAGCATGTTGATGGCTTCATTACAAGACCATCAAAACTTTGTCAGTGAAGATTCTGACCGGGAATTCATTCAAAATTGCAATCTATTTACCAGGTAGGGCTTTCACGTTTTGTGCGGGTAAGATGGTCATCATTTTCGCGTAGATACGCACATTATCGTCACGGAAAGGATTCAACTTTGAGGGCAGCTCGACAAGGGGAATTGGCGGTTGATAGTCAGGGTCAAAGTATTTGGCCATTGAGTCTGGCCCTTTGTAGACATTGTCAATATTTAGATGGTCCATGGTGCTCTTAGAAAGTGGTATGGTTGTTAAATAGTTGGATAGATCATAGATGAATGGCGAATAGTTCGTTCGCAGTTCAATTCAAGCTTCCACTGATATCATTGTTTTTATATATGGATCTATAATTGTCTACGTTGCTGGAGCGAACCAAATATCAGTACGCAAATGTACAATCGCAAATGGATACTGACGCTGTCTTTTGCTCTGGTGGTTCTTGTGACAACTCGGCTCGACAAGCAATATATTAAAACGAGGAACGGAGATGGCGGAGATCCTTGTTTAGTGGCAGCGCCATAAGCCTTTTGATAGTAACACCCTTGAACATTCTATATTACCTCATATTTGCCCCTGGATTTGCCAAGCACAGCGTTCGCCTAATATAGGGGGGGGGGATCCCAAAACTACGGTCCCGTGTCCCAGGCTTCAGTAAGCTGCAGAAAGTCAAAAACATCTCATTGTAACCTCTTTCCTGAATAGGAACATGCATCCTACACATGTCAGCTTTGGGGAATGTCACCTACAAGGCAGCGCGGCAAGCAGGATGCTCGGCTAGAAGACGTCTCTGCATACCTTGCCTTGTCCTGGGGGCAAGAAAGAAAGAAAAAAACTAGTCATGGAGGTCGTATACATCATAGGCTGACATATACATCAATCCTAAGATAGGGATGTGAGTAACCCCTAACCCTAAAATTCAGTTTGTATTGCAAGAACTAGACTAGCTGTCTAAAGAAGAGATGATGAAAAGCTTCGATATTATTCTCACCCAAGTGCTTCGCCAAGATGAATCGAAGAACCATGTTTCAGGTATCATAGCAGCTGCTTGGGCCATTCTGTCAGCAAAGTACGCAGGAGATGAGGTAGTTTGCTTTCGTGAGGAAGTGACAGAGAATGGGACCAACGAATCTATATCAGAAGAGAGAGATGTGGAAGTGTCAGTACACGCCCAGCAGACCTTGCAGAATTTGTATGAAGCTACCGAGAAAGCGGCAACTCTCAAGGATGGCCATCGCTACTGGAAGATACAACTGGCAGCACAGATTGCTGTGAACTTGGAGCTCGAACCGAAAGATTCCAAACTGGTTGTCGTGGATGACAGCCATGATATCGAGGGTGCTGACAGACCTTCAGCTGAGTCTCCAGCCATCCTAATCACATGGACGACAAAAGATACCGACGTTACTGTCTGTATGCATTTTACACAGCCAACGTCCACTGAGAATACGAAGCAGTTAGACCGCGTCTGCTCCCAGTTTGCCAATATTTTGAGAGCGCTCTATGCTGGGACAACAATAGAAGAGAGTAAAGTATGCGATGTCGATGTGATGAGTGAGGAAGATATTTCTGAAATCATGAGATGGAACGCCAGGATACCAGCCTCAGACGAATCCTGTGTTCATGAGTTGATTGCCAAACAGGCCAGCAAAACACCCTTGGCTCCAGCTATTGCCGCTTGGGATGGAGAGCTCACATATACTCAGCTGGAAGACATGTCTTGTAAACTTGCGCGACATCTCGTAAGTCATGGCGTTGGACCGGAGTCCCTCGTTCCTGTCTGCTTCGAGAAATCACTATGGGCTATCGTTTCTATGCTAGCAATTCTGAAGGCTGGTGGAGCATGTGTGCCCTTGGATCCAACATATCCTTCTGCGCGACGGCAGATTATTCTTGAGGATTTAAAAGCCAGTGTCGTCTTAGCATCACCGATGTACAAGCATCTGTTCTCAGCACCCTCACCTGTACCTGTAATTGTCAGCTCGGCACTTCTTGCTGAATTAGCGGACAATGACAATGACAAGACGTCACCTCTCCCTGTCTCCAGCCCTGGAAATGCTGTCTTCGTGGTTTTCACGTCCGGGAGTACAGGGCAGCCAAAGGGAATAATAATTGAGCATCGCATGATGTGTAGCAGTGCTCGGGACCATGGCATCGCCATGCGTTTTAGTGAACGTTCCAGAGTCTTACAGTTCGCAGCATATACTTTCGACGATAGCTTTTCGGATATATTTACCACGTTGATGTTTGGAGGTTGCATATGCATCCCTTCAGACAATGACAGGATGAATAACCTCCCCAAGGCTATTGCTGATCTCAAGGCAAACCAAGCATGCCTCACGGTGACTGTTGCGCGACAATTGCAACCATCCGAGAATCCCAGCTTAGAAGTCATGACCGTAGGTGGAGAGGCGGTCACCGATGCTTTACTTCAACAATGGGCAGACAGTGTCTATTTGATTAACGGCTATGGGCCTGCCGAGTGTAGCATTTTCTGTTCCGGCAAGACTGGCCTTTCTAAAAGCGATGATGCCAGCAATGTTGGCACTGCCTGGGGATGCCTCTTGTGGATTACTGATGCATCAGATCACAACAAACTAGTGTCCATCGGCGCTGTGGGGGAACTTCTGGTAGAAGGGCCTATTGTCGCCCGTGGTTATCTCAACAATGTGGAAAAGACAAAAGCAGCATTCATTACAGATCCTCCGTGGTTGGCAGCAGAAAAACTCGAGAATTATCACGAGCGCCGTTTATATAAGACAGGTGACCTTGCTCGTTATAACCCCGACGGGACTGTTCAAATATTGGGAAGAAAAGACAGCCAAGTCAAATTACGAGGTCAGCGTATTGAGCTTGGAGAGATTGAGTATCATATACACCAATATTTTATGGCTTCTGCTCAAGTTGCGGTCGAATTGGTCACACCAAGCAATGGACCAGGCCTTCCAACCCTCGCTGCAATTATATGTCTAACCAGCTCGAACCATCAATGGGAGGAGCAAATAAAAGGACTTAAACTTCATCTGCAACAGGTGTTACCCAGCTATATGCTTCCATCTTTGTTTGTTCCCATACTGGAGATGCCCCTCATGGTTTCGGGAAAACTGAATCGGAAGGAACTTCGAGTGATAGCCGCTGAGTGGTCTGCGAATGAGCATGCCACTGCTCTGGCTCCCAAGACAGAGGCAGAAAAGCTACTCCAAAGGTTGTGGGCAGAAGTACTGAATTTACCACCTGATTCTATTACGGTAAAAAGTGATTTCCTGCGTATGGGAGGTGATTCATTCCGAGCCATGTCGCTAGCAGCAGCGGCGATGAGAGAAGGCTTCCTCCTCTCAGTTATCACGATCTTTAGAACTCCACAACTTTCAGCCCAAGCACTATCTCTGAAGGTGTCTGAAGCTGTTCCGGTAACTATTCCCGTATTCTCACTAGTAGGAGATACGAGAACCATTTCCCAACTCTGGCAGGAAATCAAAGTCCGGTACAAGATCAAACGCCAACAGATCGAAGATATGTATCCCTGCACGCCGCAGCAAGAGGATATCATAACCAGGTCTTTGCAATATCCCAGGTATTATATTTCTTGGTATGTCTACACAATACCACCAGCACTAGACGTCATCAAGTTCAAGCAGGCTTGGGAAGCTGTGGTGAAACGGACGCCAATCCTGCGCACCAGACTGTTGCAGACTTCGAAAGGTTATTTTCAGGTAGTGCTTCGAGAATCTGTTCTGCCCTGGCGAGAAGGGAACAATCTTGATTCCTTTCTTGCTCGAGATTCGGAGGCACCTACTATCATAAATGCCGATCCTATTCGTGCCGCTATAATTACTAGCAGCGATGAGCACTGGGTTTTCTTCGAAGCCTCTCATGCTATATGCGATAAGTCATGCCTACAATTTGTGCTCCAAGCTGTAGAAGATGAGTATAATGGTCATCGCTGGAGCGATAGGTCGGGATTAAACATCTTCGTTCAGTACTTGAACAAGCTTGACATAGCTGGCTCTAAGGAGTATTGGAAGCACGAACTTATAAATGTTTCTTCATGCTCCTCCTATCCTCCTCTCCCATCAGCAGATTACCAAAGTCTACCGGATTCACAAATCGAGCGGTTTATTCAGACAGACCGGGTTCCTCCATCCGAAACAACTTTGACCGTCATGCTGAGAGCTACAATGGCGATTGTTCTGGCTCATTACGCAAGTACCAACAATAACGTGATGTTTGCTACTTCAGTTAGCGGGCTTGATACACCAATACCACAAATTAGAAATATCATTGGTCCCATCAGTGCGACAGTCCCACTCATAGTTTCAGCCAATCAAGATCTGGCCGTGAGTCAGTTCATACAGCAACTTCAGAAGCAAGTAGTCACCATGATGCCCTTTGAGCAAACAGGCGCTTCCAGCCTCGGACTTCTTTCTATCAAGTCGAACTTTCTTCAGAGCTTACTAATTCTGGAGTCTCCTACCATGCTAGAGGACGGAATGGAGACATTAGGCCTACGAAGAGCAACACCAGAGATCTTGAAGAGAGATAACCTCCCCTACGGTCTTTGTGTCAGGTGTCGAAAGACCTCAGAAGGAATTCAGGTAACTGCGAGCTTTGATTCAGCAGTCATTGATGAGGAGAAAGTTGTGGTGTTTCTGGACCAGTTTGAAAGTGTGTTTCAACAAGTTGTCCTTGAAAGTCCAACTTTACCGCTCAAAAAGATCGAAATAGCACACTAAGGAAATATTATACTATCTTTCATTCATCATGAAGTATTCTATCTTAGTAGTAGGCATACTTTACTAGTCCTTTGATGCTTATTAGATCAACAGTTAGCGCAATAGAAATTACGTTTCTTACTACTATCCTTACAAATGGACGTGGGTTAGGGAGATAACGAAGAGAAAGATAGAATAAAAGGGAAGAGGTAATTGAAAGTATCTTACATTTATACTTGGAATATACAATCTTCTATATCGAGCATACATGGTTATCATAATATCAGAGTATTATATCTCTCAACCCTCGCTATTGCTATTGAATGATGAATACAGTGCTAGTAATAATCTGTCCATTCACTAGGTATCTATACAAACCTGTTGAAGCCTTCCTTCCTCTACAATTCAACCTTATTGTCATCTTTTAGGCAATCGAGTCATTGAACCAACATGCTGCCTCTTGTCTACATGTCCAAATTGACAGATTATAAAGCCTTGTAATCGTTTAAATGCAAGTCTTCTTCAAGAAAGAAGGAGGCTTAGCTTTAGCTTAGTACAAATATAGTTTTATCTAACATGTATGATATCAGGGACAACAGCCTCTACGATTACTGTAGAATTATCTCCAGCAAGTAGAATACAGCTTAGTCTTGCTAGGCACAAGCTTGAATAAGCTTCGAGCTAGTACCTTCGAACTATAATTTAACATTAAATTGTAGACTTGAGTTATACGTTTAGAAGGCGTTTAATATATATAATCAAGCTAATGACTTAATATCATTCTGTTATTGATTGCAAGATCTAATTGAAATACCAATGTTTGTTCATTATTTAGGAAGAAGTTGTATCAATTTATATGCACAGTTTTGCAAACTAATGTTATTATGTAAAAGAATAGGGCATTTATTATACCAGAAGAAATAACACTTTGGTTACTCTGAATAGAAATATTTTAATTAATAATTAAATAATATATTTGTAAAAGGACCTTGGTAGTTACCCAGAGTATATAGTAACATAGAGGAGCGGGAGAATATATTCTTAGGGGGGAGTATATATCACTATCTGCAACTACTTGTGCTGTCATATTCTCGTTAACATTTGCGGCGTTGTACTTGGAGGTGCCTTGCTTACTGTACTGCAATATGCAGGTAGTTGTAAACCCGATCTCCCCTGCCTAATCCCTATGTGCCTCGCTTGCCGCGCACCCATGGTTTTTAATCCCAGTCTCACCCACGAATCAACCCTTCCCGCGCACCCTTGGTTCTGCACTTCCCTTGCCAAGTACATACTTCAGTTAAAGACGAATCCGGTTAAGGCTTACACTGCTGGGGAAGGGGGTGCTGTACTGTTCAATCTTCCTCGTTTTGTGGCTATCCAGCTCAGGTACTTGCTTGCTTTCAAATTGAAGTCCTGTAGGAGATGCTGTGGAGGGCTGCTCGCCCAATACTGTGGGACTACCAATATATCTCAAAATGATGTAAACATCTTTTTGCCCAAGGCTTCTTGTTCCCTCACTTGAAATTTCTTGGGTTTGTGGCACCACGTCGTGGAATATCTCCACTACGCAGCCAACTTAATTTAAAGCGAAATTTTATTCGGCTACTCGTCATGTGGTTCTCTGGCTTTGGGGCAGCAGTATGGCTTCTATGTGTCTCAGTTATCTCTGCCAACTCGTTTGAGGGCAATTTCCCTTCGCTGGCTGAGGTTACCCTCGAGGACCTTCAGGATGGCTTGAGCCAAGGTCTCTTCACCAGTGTAGATCTCGTCAAGGTAAGTAGGCCGACATTAATCTGCTAAATCTCACATGCGACTTTGTGGAGATACGCAAATTATTTAGGCTAATCTAATTCACTGTCACCATAGGCCTATCTTGCTCGCATCGAAGAGGTGAATGGAATACTCCAGGCAGTAACGGAGACTAACCCAGAAGCATTGAAAATTGCGAAAGGTCTGGATGAAGAGCGTAAAGCTGGGGTTCTTCGGGGGTAAAGTTCAACTATCGTATTTTTGTTAGAGTTGTACTGAGTTGAACTCCTTGGAATTAGTGCGCTCCATGGGATCCCAATTATCGTGAAGAACACTATTGCTACCGACGATCAGATGAACAACACAGGTCGGTCTTTCAGACTTGAACTTTCCACAGTTTGTGTATGCTGACAGATGATAATACTCAGCGGGATCCTATGCTTTGTTGGGAACAAAAGTTCCAAGTGACTCGACTCTAGTATCGAAGCTTCGTGCTGCTGGAGCTATACTACTCGGAAAAGCTAACCTCAGCCAGTGGGCTAACGCAAGAAGTACCAACTCGAGTGATGGCTGGTCAGCATACGGTGGACAGTGCAATGCAGCAGCCTACTACCCCTACCAAGATGCTGGTGGTAGTTCAAGTGGTAGTGCCGTAATTAGCTCTATTGGTCTTTCATTTGCTACTCTAGGCACAGATGTACGTATCTTCGCAAAAAGACTTTTCAAATATAGATCACTAAAAGTTTCTTCGCAGACAATTGGAAGTATCTTGTCTCCTGCAGACTCCAACAATGTTGTCGGGTTCAGACCTACCCTTGGTCTTACTTCTAGACATTTGGTCATCCCTTACTCTTTAAGGCAGGATACTGTAGGACCCTGTGAGAATAATCATCATCTTCATTTTTCAAATAGTATACTAATATTATGAAATCTTAGTAGCACGAACTGTGACAGATGCAGCAGCAGTATTGAACGTAATTGCAGGACCTGACCCAGCCGACAATTATACAACAGTAAATCCCCACCCCGATCTCGATTACAGCGACTTCGACCGAGACTACAACAAGACTCTCAAGAATGCTCGCATTGGCGTGCCAGCAAATATTATGGAAATTTACACAGCTCCATGGTTTGATACATCCAATACTTCCCAACCCGTCGCGGACGCCTTCTACACAGCAGTCAGTCTCTTGAAAGATCACGGAGCCACAGTGAATCTGAATGCGAATTATTCGCGATTAGACGACTATTACAATATTTACTCCAATGGATCTGCTTCATACGTTGTACTAGCCGATATCGTCTCCGATATGGAACAATATCTCAGCCTCCTAGAACCCCAAGACTCTTGGAAACCGCAGACACTAGAAGACATTCGTAACTTCACTCGATTATCGCCTTTAGAAGACTATCCAGACCGCGACACAGGTGGTTTTGATGCCGCATTGTTAGTGCCCTCGGCAGATTCAGCGTTTATCTGGAATCAGTATCAGCAAAACCTCCAGATTGGGGGTGAAGGTGGGCCGATTGGTGCTCTTGAGAGTAACGACCTTGACGTGATTATGGTTCCAACTCAGGCCGCTGAGTATTTCACTTGTATCGCTGGTCTTCCTGCGATAAGTGTGTTCCGTTGGGGTTCTATCCTGCGGACCAGGAAGTCGTGATTAGTGAACGTAACTTGATTCAAGCTGCTCCAGGTGTCCCGTAAGTCTGTCTTTGCTCTCCCACCACTGGGTCTGCTCATGTTAACTGCTCTTCCATATAAGTAACTTTGCTAATCTGGGGGGGTTCTTTGAATTCTTAGATTCGGAATTGCATTTATCGGTCGACTGTGGGATGAAATGACTCTTCTCAAGTATGCCTACGCTTTTGAGCAGGTGACCCAGATACAAAGAACTGGGAAGCCTTATATTCTTCCAAGGACTGAAATAAGTCATGTTATCTAATAAGTAACATATACATATAGTATAATATACAAATACATAGTAATATAGACTTATTGTCGGAAGGCTCCGAACCAGTAGGCAACTGGCAAACTAGTGTATATTACGTAGTATACTGTGTTACTTCTTTGATTTAGTGGTTATATTAAGAGTATAACTAAGAGTAAGGTCGAAGCCTTAAGTAATAAATCTAGCTATACGTGACTATACCTAATCGGGCTAGTAGCGCGCCTAACTATGCCCTTTATGCCCTTTAATTAGTTTAAACCGGGCCTAGTATACAGCAACGCTACTACTACTAGCTTTAGTTAATTACCCTTAAATATAGTAAATATAAGTATAGTAATACTAGGTAACCTTTATAAAATAAGTTAGGCTTAAATTACTTAAATAAGTTAAATTACTTATATAAAATAATTTATATAACTAGTTTTAATTAATTTTATATTTAAATTATTATTATATTTAAATAATCTTATATTTTACTTATTTAACTTCTTTTAAACTAAACTAACTTTATTTATATTAATTAATTAGTATAAAGTATTATATTCTTTACTCTTAGTTATAGTATTTACTAGGTTAGTATTACTACTAATTTACTTAATCTTTATAATTTTCCTCTACTTATAAACTTATTATAAGTATATAATATTAATTATTAAATACTTTTCTTAAATTATACCTAGTTAAACTAGTAAGTTAAATAATAATTTTAAATTAATATAAATAACTAGTAGTATTAGTATAAAAAGAATTTTATTAATTATTAATTTAATTATAATTATAATATTAAAACTATAAACTACTTTATATAACTTTACTACTAGTATAAAGTATATAATATACTTATACTTTATTAATAATTAATAAATAATATTAGCCTTATTTAACTTATTTACTAAAATTATAATAAAGTTTATTTATAAAGAAAAGTTAATATTATTAGTAAAAGAAGAGTTTATAAATATAAGTAGTTTTAAACTAGTTAAGTTTAATTTAATAAATTTAAGTCCTTTTATAAAGTTATTAATTTATTATTAAAGTTTACTAATTAAGTAACTTTATATTTTTATCTATAAGGTTAATTACCTAGGTAGTAAAAGATAAATTAAAAGAATTCTCTAGTTAGTAAATAGAAGCTATATATACTCTATATATATATTAAACTATATACTACTTTTTTTTATTATTATACCTAAATAAGTAACTCCTTAAGAACTAATAGAGTTTAATATTACTTTAAGGTTAATAATCTTAAGGTTCTAGTACTAGTATTATTATAAAAGAGTAATATTACTATTTTATTATAATTTAATAAGACTATTATTAAACTTTATTAGTTTATTAATAAATAATTACTTTTAATCTTTAGCTATAAAGTAGGCCTTAACTAGCTCTTTTTACTTAATGTTATAAAAGGTATTATCTATAAGAAATAATATATTATTAATTTAAATATTAATAATTCTAAAGATATTATTATTTTAAAATAAAAGATAAAGGTTATATATAAATTAATTTATTTCTATCTTATTAATATAATAAGAGTAATATATATAGAACTAGTAATTCCTAGCTTCTAGTACTTTATATAATAATTTAATTACTTTTAGAATAAAGTTATATCTAATCTTTAATTTATTATAAAGTTCCTTTAGTACTTTAATAAAGAACTTATAGTTTAACTTTATTATTAACTAAATATAAGCTTATAAAATATTATATAAATATAAACTAATATTATTAAATAAAGTAGTAAAGTAAAGAATTAATCTCTAACTAATATATTAAATAATTAGTAATTAAGTTAGTATTAAATCTTTACTATAGTTTTAATAAGCTTAGATAACTAGATATAATTTTTTAAAGGCTTAGGATATACTTTTATACTTTATTTTATTAATAAATTATAAATTAAATATATATATATTAAATAATATATTATTAATATTAATTAGTTTAAAGACTCTCTTTTTAAGTAAACTTAGTACTTTTTTCTTTTAGGAATTAATAAATAATATAAGTATTAAAGGTACTAGTACTTAGCTTTCTTTTTATAGAAATATATAGAAGTTTATAATAAGTAATAAATTCTTTTATAGTTTCCCTCTACTATACTTTACTAATTCTACTAAATAGTTTAAATTAAGCTTAGGCTTAGGTTATTATAGCTCTTAAGCTTTATTAAGGATATTTAACTTATTATTAATATTTAAATTAGTGCTAGAGCTAATACTATAATATAGCTTTAGTATAATACTTTAAAACTATATTAGAGGTCTATAAGGTATTTAAACTATATAGGTTTCTCTATCTATAGATAATAAATTATATAAGCCTTTTTAGCTTTTAGCTTATCTAGTATTACCCTTATATTAAACTATAATAAGTAAGTTTAAAAGTAATTTATAAATAGCCTAGGTTATAGGTTTATTTTAAGTTTATAAAGCTTCTTAAACTTATCTATCTATTTAAAGCTTTTAAATTTTAGCTATAGCTTTCTTTATTATATTTATATATTTAAAGATAGATAGTACTAGTAGATCTAAATTAATTAGTTATAAATAAGCTTTAAAGATTAAAAATATAAATACTAGATCATCTAGGTTTACTATATTATTAATAGCTTTAATAATTATTTAGAAAACTAGTTTTTTACTTATATTAGGTAATTTAGCTATAATAATTTTATAAGCTTATTAAATTAGTTTATAATATTATTTTAATAATTTTAATTAAGTTATAAGCTTTAATTAATATAGTTTTAGTTTAAATATTTATTATAGTTCTATATTTCTAGAACTCCTTACTAATAAAGTTCTTACTAATATTATAGATAATAAAGTCTAGTAGGTTTAAATAAGTATTTATTTAGTATACTTATAAAATATCTTAAGTATACTTTATAAAAATATTTTAAAGCTATCTACTAACTTAAATTATATTACTTTATTAATAATATATAATACTAGGTTACTATTAATATATATAATATTTATAATAATACTATAGTTAAATTTAATATTATTATATAAAGTAAACTAGAATTAACTTAGTAACTTCTTATATTTCTAGTATTAGTAATAATACTTAGTAATCTCCTCTAGTACTTAATATATATAATATTATAGCTAGTATATTCTAAGATATAGTAGAATTTATTAATAGATAGATATTTAAATTATCTATAGAAATATTATAGTTTTATATTTATTAGGTAATAAGTATTTATTAAGTAACTTATACCTATATTAATAAATTTAATAATATAAGAGTAGGTAGCTTTTAACTTCTATAGTATTATTAAATATTTATATTATTAAATAATAGGGATCTATTTATTTAGGGAGATTAGTAGGTTTTTAATATTATTAAAATAAATATCTAGTTTATTTATATTTATAAGTAAAAGAAGAAATAAAGTACTAGCTTTTATAATATAAAACTTAACTTTTCCTACTAGTATAGGTACTTATATTAATCTAAGTACTTTAATAGTACCTATTCTAAATTAGATATAAGCTTTATCTTTATTATTAAGCTTAATAATATCT
This sequence comes from Pezicula neosporulosa, assembly GCA_009805495.1. Lineage (NCBI taxonomy): Eukaryota > Fungi > Ascomycota > Leotiomycetes > Helotiales > Dermateaceae > Pezicula > Pezicula neosporulosa. Next base: position 994,960 of record SELE01000018.1, read on the forward strand.
AAGTTAAGTTTTTATAGTACCTAGTATTAGCTTAATTCTATAGTAGACTTAATAGTAGCTCTAGTATTAATTATAATATCTTTAAAGACCTTAGATAAATATTAGTCTTTTATAATAGTTACTAAGCTTTTAGATAAAGCCTTAGTTAGTCTTTTCTTTTAAATAGATTATATAGATAAAGCTCTTATTAATTAACTTTAAAGCTATACTTATAGCCTTATAAGCTTAGAGTTTACTAGCTTAAATAATTTATAATATTATAAAGTTTTACTTATTAATACTATTATTATTATTATTAGTACCCTTAGTATTAATATAAAACTCTTAAAGGTCTTAACTAAAATCTTTTTTATTAGTATTACCTTTATCTTCTACTATATATTATAAAATAGTTTTATATTACTTCTTATTAAAATAGTTAATTAAATAGTAACTTAGTTTCTTATATATAAAGTAATACTTTAGGTATTTAATATTAGTAAATTTAATATACTTATTTTACTTATTCTAGCCTTATATATTATATTAACTTTAATTTTAAGAGTTATTATATTTATTATTATAGTAGGTTTATACTAGCTTTTTATTATTATTTTAATAGTACTTATAGTTTATAAAGAATATAGTAGTATACTTAGAGTACTTTCTTTTATAATTTAATATAAATACTTAGAGTATATTTACTAATATATTATATTCTTTTAATAGTATTAGTATACCCTAGCTATAAGCTAGAACTTTATAGTAAGCTATAAATAATTTATTATATAATTTTTATTTATTTAAAAGTTTAAGTTAAGCTAGTATTTAATACTTTAAATTTTATTTAGTAATAATTATAAGTACTTACTTATAGTTTTACCTTTATTTTCTTCTATAGTCTTTTAAAGTATAATATTATTTTAAGCTATAAAGTTCTTATTATAATAATCTAAGCTTTTAAAGAACTAATAAAAGTACTTATAAATTATATTAAATAGCTTATTATTAAGCTTATAGTTATAGAAGTTATCTAGTATAACTCTTTTTAGTATAATTAATATAGCTTCCTTAAATCCTTTTATTATATTAAATATACTATAATATTAATAGTTATTATAGAAGATTATTAACTTATAATTAAAGCTATTATTAATCCCTCTATATTTCTACTTATTTATATATATCTTAGATAATATAGTTATTTCTTTAATAAGGTTTAATAGTTATAGATTTATATTTAATTAAAGTTAAGCTTAGTAGTTAATCTACTTAGTTAAAGTATTATTAACTAAATAAGATAGTAGTATAAACTTAGCTTAATATTATATATCTTATATAACTTATAGTATATAAAAATTACTTCTTGTTTTAGTACTAAGGCTTACTTTAAAGTAAGGTTAGCTATAACTAAGGCTTAATTTAAATATATCTTTTAAAGTTATAATTAAATTATATTTAATTAGATTTAATTATTTATCTATTCTTTAAGTTCCTCTATTTTTACTATAGTTTATTAATAATAGTTCTCTCTCTTCTTATAAAACTATTTATATAATATTTACTAATATATACTTCTTAGTATTCTTTTAAATAAATATACTATAGTTATATAAATAGTTTTAAAGCTTCTATAGTATTATAGTACTTATAAACTTAAAGTTTTTCTTACTATAGCCTTTAAAGTCTTTTTAAAAGTAGTTCTATAAATTATTATCTATTATACTATATTCCTTATATTTTACTAACTTTAATATAATATATATATATATATTATTATTTAAAGGTATATCTAATATATATAAACTTAAAAGTTTATCTTTTCCTTTTAGTATATTTCTTAATATTATATAAATTAATATAATATTAAAGTAAGTTTTTAAAGTAGGTTTAAGGGTTTAGGGAGTTTATATAGTAGTACATAAGTACTATATAAGTAGTTTAGAAGTTATAAAAGGTTTTATAAGTATTATAGTCGACTAAGTAGTACTTAGTAGTATTTAGTAATATAATAAGGGGATTATAATAAATTAAATAAATTAATAAATAAAGAATTAATCTTCGAAGATTATAAATATATTCTTAATTTATTTATTAACTAATTAATATTAAAAGGCTCTAAACTAGTAGGTAACTAGTAAACTAGTATATATTATATAGTATACTATATTACTTCTTTAATTTAGTAGTTATATTAAGAGTATAACTAAGAGTAAGGTCGAAGCCTTAAGTAGTAAATCTAGCTATATATAACTATACCTAATCAGGCTAGTAGCGCGCCTAACTACGCCCTCTAATTAGTCTAAACCGGGCCTGGTATACGGCGACGCTACTACTACTAGCTCTAGTTAATTACCCTCGAATATAGTAAATACAGGTGTAGTAACACTTATTATTCTAACTTCTTCAGGTAAAGGGTGAATACCCTGTGTGACGAAAGATGGTGCTCTGTCCACATTTTGCAGTTTGTAGTGACTGATAAGCGTAAACTCAGAGTGTGCCCGTTGACGTTGTAGACTTTGAACTGGATGGTCAGCGGAATCAGCCAAAAAATTTTGCGGTGAAGGGGTTGAGCCATCGGCCAAAATTCCTCGACACAGGCGTATTCATTGCAAATCCGGGGCGTAAAAGAATTGTATGAGCTGCGCAAACCGCCTGGTGTGAAGCAGGGCGATTCACTCAGTACATGATAGTTACAAAGTCAAGACGTGATTAGTGACGAAGAAGGGGGAGAACAAAGTAAAGTAAACAAAAGAACGACAACCAATTGGATAGTGGCCGGGTGTAGGTTAAATGTGAAGACTTTAGACTAGGCGGTAAGTGAGTACTTTGCATTTTTAAGGCAAACTTGTTCTTGTCGTAGAATAAAAAGGTGTCAACAAAGGGCGTGAATTCGGCGCGGGGTACAAAGTGACACGGGTTAAAATTGGGGTCAGACCAAAGCAGATCTATTGGGCGAGAGGGTATGAGTTATAATAAAAATTAAAGCGCGAAGCATAAGTTAGCTGTTACAAGTTAAAAGATGACTGATAGGTGCAGAGGTTGGAATATTTTTGTGTTTTTGGTTCTTGTGATGCGGCTGAGTGAGAGCTTACGCTTTTTTCCAAGTTTGTGGACAGGGGGCCAGATACTCGCCATACTCAATCTGACAATACCCAACCAAGTGTTGGGTCATGACGAAGATGCAACACAGGGATCCAAATATAATTTGAAGACATATGAGTGTTATGTGCTCACGCTCCAGTAATGCTGCATGCAGCACTTCAGCTACCACTGCTGTCCACTTTCTCCTCCTCCTCCAAAGAAAAGCAGTCTGTCTTGTTCCAATATAAATATTATATTCCACCATCTTGCCTTCAATTCATTTTTGACAGATACTCTTGCAACCGAAACTATCAGATCTTACCACGAGTGTCAGCCCTGGTATTGGAGAACTTGTTCTGGCTGTGCCCTCAGCAATTTTCGTTGCGAATCTCAAAAATTTGTTTGTGCGTGGCATGTAAGTTGGCTCTTTTTCACTTTTTTGTTATCCTTCTTGCAAATCCACGGTATTGACTAAAACTTATTCTATATTTTAGCTTCGTATTTTCTAATTCTCTTCAACCATTTTCGCCTTCATCGTTCAAGGCATGTAGATGTCTCCAGGACGGGTTCCAGGCGATATTTCAACCCATAATTACCTCGTGCCATAGTCCACTTCTCGGTGTGACTACAACCTCCACAAGTCCAACAGCACCTAATTCCACAGATCTTGACGTTAATCACACGCACCTTGTGAGCAGTCTGTTCAAAGATGTTCTGAGCTCATCATCGAAAAAAGGAAAACCCGGAAATGAAGGAAAGTCCCTTATATTGCTCTGGTGGGGTGGCTTGTACGTTCAAGAGAGAGATCAACCCATACGAAAAGTCGAAGTATGGACGCGAGTTCTTTGCTGGGATGAGAAGTGGCTATACGTGGTTAGCCACTTTGTAAAGCCCGGAGTCTCAAGCGGATTCGATGTACTCCCGAAGAGCTTGCAAGGCAGAGTTGAACGAACCTGGGCTGAAAAGCGCAATGAAAAGGAAGGCAAGCTGAGATACCAGCCTCTTTGGGCTGGAAGAAGACTGGAAAAAAATGATATATTGGCCTCTTCAATGGCGAAGTACGTATTCAAGGGGGCCGTATCACCGTGTCTCCTCGTATCGCATTGGAGTGCTCTAGATTCTGCCCGTACTAGTTCAGTCTTAATTGATCATACTCCTCTCGACAAACCAGCCAACCTAGGTAGGATACGGTCTCCAAAGTAATGAGTTGAGTAGTTCGAAAGGAAAGTGGACATTGGCACAATTGAAGAAGAATTTTGAAGGATTGAAAATTGCCGCCCATTTTGCTGAGGCTTGTGGCGTACACGAACATTCGCGGTGGCCTCGAGCTTGATAAGAGGACAATTTTAATAAGGGGCACATTCTTTACTTAATTTAAAATGTTGAAGGTATAACAATGCATGTTTATAATTGGTTAGATATAAGGTCGCTGTGTATACAAATTTCCTAGAGACTGTTTACAACTAGGTATTAAGAACTTAAAGTAGAGAGGGGTTTCAACAATATAATATGACTTATAATATATAAAATAAAGTACCTTATATATAAATAGTAATAAAAAAGATTTTAAAAAAACAGAGAAAAAATTAGAAAATTAAGTTAAACTCCAGGGCGGATAAACCTATCGCCGACAATTCATTAGTAACGTTTTGTAGCGTCGACTACCAAAAGCGCTACAACTCAAAGGTACAAGAATGAAGTCAAGTCAGCTCCTCCTGCATCACAGCTCGTCCATCTTCGGTCATTCCTCGAGACAATAAGACTCTCATTACAGTCCTTACGCGCGCCGCGACACTAAATCTGCCAAACTGGTATCTTGCAGCCTGCAGTATCTCAAACGATATGGAATGCGGTCTCCTCACTACCTCCCAGACCGGGATCGATGACTACGACCTGTTCTACTACGATTCTTCGGACCTTTCTACGAAGCTGAGGACAAGGTGATCCAAGCTGGCAGACTGCTGTTTGAGGATCTACCAGTTGGGTCGAGATCCGCAACCAGGCGCGTGTCCATTTATGGTTCGGGAGAAACACGGAATACACTGTAGCCACATCAGACTGTGGAGGATGGATCGACTCGTGGATATCGACGAGCGCGATGATAGGATTAGGTTGGGGACAGCGGAGAATGGATGTATATGCGCCTCGGGGACTGTCGGATTTCTTCAACATGAGACTCAGCCCTAACACTGCATTGGGACGGAGAGGTATACAATAAGAAGGTAAAGAGATGGATGGCGATCTGGAGTGGATTGAAAGCTGACCCTGCCAAAGAATATGTAAAGTAAAGAGCTCTTTCTTGGAAGCTGAAAAGTCAACTAGATAAGTGGAAGCGAGATCAAAGGGTTAAAGAAACAGAGGGCGAGCAGTGTAACTGCCAGGGAAAGTCATGATGCCTCCTTTACAACGACTTGCAAGTAAGGTAGTTCTTGCGCATCTAAAAACTTGCAATGCCGAACAACTTCCCCTCCTAGTAGCTTTATCAATCTCTGCTTAAGCTTGCAGTAAACTCTTGGGCTGGAGCAAACATATCGCGTGTTGCTCGCATAGAGATAGATGCGTATCTGCTCCTGCTCCAACTACGGTTCTCTTGCTCGGTAGTAGAGTTGTGATCACTGTTCTTCATCTGGGAAAGAATGCATGAGGAGATCTTGTCGATCCGTGTTTCTTTGCAGCATCAAGTTTTCCAAAACAACCTATGTTTTTCGTGAGGAGTGATCAATTGAAATACTTTAGGAATTGAACCTTGATGGCTGTTCGGTAGTTCGTTTGCCAACCTGTTTCAATATTGTCACCACATCAACAACTAAGCCTGGGCTAATAGTAACACTGCTGTCCCTGGTATCAACTGTAGTACTCGTCTATATTGGTTGTAATCTACCTCCTTAACTTTGCACCCTTAGTTGACATTGGCCATTGGTCGCTGGCCAAAGTAACCTACCAGGATGCTTTCTATTTTTTTCAATATCAAGTAACTATTCTATAACGATCGATGCTTTTTTAAGCCGGTAAGAACTGTACCATCCTTCTACCTCTACTTATGCTACGCCACAGGACAAATCCGGTAGCAATTACGTCTTCACAAATGCTAGCACGATGAGGCTTATACACGACTGGGGGACTAATGGGTTGCCCTTGGTTGACCAAAGATAGATCCCATCGCTTCAGGTGGTATTCCACTCCGACCGAATCACATCGGCTGTATATGCATCTTTTGCGAGAAATCAGACATTGTATGAATTGAGAAGAGTATTTCTCCATCCTGATTTACTTCGCCAGAAAGATTCATCTCAGCCTCTTTCCGTCATCTTTCACTTGTAGTCGAATGTCAAATATTTATAAAGCGTTGCTGGCACTATACACAGACTATTCTCTACAAGGCGCATACTATGACGAATCCAACTTTCAGCACCAAAGCTTAAATAGTCTCACGGTAGCGGTTAGGCTAAGCTGTATAATCACCTACTTTAATAATAGTTCAACTAACGAGCAAGATCAAACATATAGGATTATTGTAACTACTCGATCAAAATGTAATTTATACTGCGAGACTGTATTATTGAACATATCTTTGTAGACACTTGAACTTATGCAGTGAGATTCCTGATGTTGTCGGTATCATATTAAGTAAGATTTCTTTCTCTTATTACGCGTATTTTCTCGTCGTTAAAAATAGGTGTTCGATTAAAACCAACAACATTTAATATTTTTCTCTTGCTCGAGAGGGTAACTTTGAAGAAGCCGCAAGAAATTGTTAATACTAATTAGTACTGATGATGTTATTTCGGACCTAGCTTTTATTATAGCCTTAAGATATCAGCCAATTACTCCTTCTAACATAATTTTGAACCACTTCCTGCAACATGAGCCGCTTGGACTTTACTAGCTCCTTGATCGATTCAGAGATCTGCTTCACAAAGTATTCTGGGACGCAAACTTCACTAATTACTGTTTTAACGTAAGCCAGCATTTCAAGCAAATTCTCGTCTCCCTTTGTTGAAACTTAAAGCTCTTAACCTCTACAAGTGTAGCTGCACCAAATTGACTTCGCTACTGGCGGGACCAAGTCTACTTTAAAAGCTTCTCTGTTATGACAATTCCAGAGAATTCCTCTTAGCCAGTAGATCTCGCGGATGTCTTCTATTTGCTAAACGATATATTAGTAGGATTTAGCAAAGGTTCAATAAACTTACAAAGGAAGATATTCTTCTTCCATGGTCGAAGTCATAACTACCCTAGCTTAGTATCTCTCAATACAGCTGTGGAAACTGTGTTCGTCGCCATTATCTGTGAGAAAATCAAAGCGTTGTTTACCTTAGATTCTTAGAGGCTAGAAAATACTTACCATCGTCAGAGTAAGACTTATATACTATCGCACGCATTTCTTTCTATTCTGCCGCGTGTAATCCGCGAAAGGAATCGCATACTACCAGGAATTAGGTTAGAAGCAACGGGAACACACGCCTTCCCGAAGTAATATCTGATTTTTTGATCGCATATCTCTTACACACTTTGAGGTCATTAAGAAAGATCCAATCCTTCTATCACATCCTGATCTTGAACCCTTGTCTATATCCCAAATTACAATCAGAATGTTAGTATTGCGCTGGTAACAAGTGAGAAGAAGCCTTACACTTCTAAATATAATGTAAAAGAGTCTGAAGAGCGAAGAATTTGAAAGTACTGAAGAAATAGAGGGCGTACCAAAGGATAGCAGTGGAAGATATAATTTATCTAATAAACTACTGTTTCTATCATTTTTAGTACTCCTGGGTTGTAGTGTTAATTGACCCTCTAAATTTACAGATATTAGAGATTACCTATGAAATCTAGATCTTAGCCACAATTACACATAAGCTTAGTGATCAAATTTTAAGGTTTCTCAATCTTCAAGAGCATCAAGCTGTGTGCAGTCTATTACTGTTATTTGGTTAGATAGCTTATAAAATAAAAAAAATCGATTCTAAAGCTGTACACCAAGTAAAAATTTCCTATTATATTAGAGGTACTTTGGAAGTATTTTTAAGATACGAAATTGTTTTCTTAATAAGAAGTAAAACTTTAAATAATCTGGAAAAAAATAACGTAGGATGTAAGGGGACTTTGTTTATTCTCTCTCTCCTCTCTCTCTCTCTATATATTGTTTACTTTGAGTAAGTTTTAAAGTAGA